>JASGCC010000182.1:0-312530 GCA_030067915.1 Hydractinia echinata | reverse complement strand
CCCCTCATATTAAAACAAAAATCGTGGGTGTGGAATTAGTTTTACAATTAATTGAAGACAGAAGGGTTTAAAGATATAAAATGGATATCACTTCAGTCATGATTATAAATATGAAAGAGTTTATATTTGGCGAAATTATTTGTACTTTCGAAGTAGTCGTCAGGAATTTCATTATTTCTTTGCAGCACAAACTTTCAGAGAATAAACTCATCGGTCTACAGTGACCACCTCAATTAAACCAATTATTGTTTCCAATTCGATTGCCTTCTTTTTGGTATAACTTCGTCTTCATGGTTTGAACTTAAAATTTTATCTTGCTCTTCCAACGACATTTCAGGCTCAAAACTAAATGGCTTTAGAGCCGAAATGTCTGGAACAGTGTTTTCTTCGTCACTGGACAAGAAACTATAATGCATTTTTTTGTTTCTTATTCAAAAGTATGTTGCATTATAAGCAGCAACATAGGGCCTCGTCTAGCTAGCGCAATGTTTTGAACTATAAAACGTCATATTCAAATTAGAACCCAGTCTTTTTTATTTTGACGCGCTTTTTTCAAAAACGAAGTTTTTACGGAGATATGAACAGGGAATATAGGTATTTAGAAATAAATTCTTGTGTTTATGTGTTATTTTTCTGATTTCATAAGTTCAAATGCAAATACGTAGTCGAAAAATTTTTTTTCACATTTTTGAGGTTACTTCCCCTTTAACACTTTTAAACCACTCCATAAGTGAATACTAAAAATTAAAAAATTGCACGTGCAAATTCTCCAATATAGATTCATGTGTGTTGTTTTTTTCATGGAATTCCTGGTACAATGTGCATATGTGATACAGTGATAGTCTTTATCTCTAGTTCTGATTCACTGGTGGGACTGTCAAGATTGAGGCCCTGGACGCCTCTTCAATTTTGATCTTTAATAGATCTAAGTTAGGAGAGATGTTCCAAGGGTACAATCTTGACGGCCCCATCACTGCTCCTCTGCTATCGTAATAACTGCAGTTTAAAATGGTGCCAGGAGTAATTCTTGCAAGTATATGTTTTTTATCTTCTCTTTTTCCCTCATTTTCTATGATCGCTTTTACTTTCATCAGAACTTCAAGTTTTTTCGATTTATTATTTGTTACTTTTTCTGTTTAAAGTGTAAATGATACAGTTACCCTGTAGTGTGTGTGGAAAACCAGTTAAAAACAACGGACATGCCATTTTATGCAATTCTTGTGATGAGTGGTCCCACTGTAATTGCAATGGAATCTATACTTCTGAATACCTATTTCATTAAACAAGGCCCAATGATCCTTTGTTATGCCTAAGTTATGTCAATCATACCAGGCCCTTTTTTTATTCCTCAGATATATAATATCGTAAAAATATGGACAATGCTCTCACTTCAACTAATTTACAAACCTCTGTTCAACCGGTTTGGACAAGTGGACGCAAAATGCCTTTTCTCGAAACGAGAAAAACAGGTCCTGGTCCTGGAGGTGAGATGAAGAGGTGCTAGAGCCTGGGATTGCGAGGATGATGTTGAAGGAAGCAATGAGGCCCTACGCATGTACTGACTAAAAAAAGGTCATCTATGCATCCAACCAACGTGCTGGATCACTAGCCATGTGCAAGCGATGGAGTTGGTCAAATGCGTTGTAGACAGCAAAAAAACCATATTGATTGGCAAACTAAGTTACAAAGTCTGGTATGTAATCATTTCCTGGCAAAGATGCAGAAAAAAGACAACACACATCTTAGGTAATTGCTCAATGCTAAGGACCAGGACTTAATCCTTCATGTGTGACTTATTTGTGGTCATTCTTATAAGGGAGACAGACACTGGGACTACTGCCACTGTTTCTACATTCAGGTGTTACTCACCAATATAATCCATCGAAATAGACGAGGCTAAGAGAGCATTAAGCATGGGAGGAAGAAGCAGGTCAAAGTTAACATACTCACACTTCTTAATTATTTCCATGTCCCTTTTGGGCACAGGAGGGGTAGGCGGAATAAAAGAAAAAATAAGTGCGCAAAGCATCAACATTGTCATTATAGCAACACAGGAGGAAAATGGTGGCAGAAGTTGTGTGTCAGTAAAAGTTGAGGGCTCTATTTGTGTTCTTGTGGCCGAAATACAACCAGAGTTTCCTAATTGAGCCCTAATTTTGTCTCTAAGGAATTTCACTGGATTGCTTTTAAATCCAACTGCATCAAAATTTAAGGTTACAGGACTTAGGCCTTACTCTTTCTCTAGCCAAAGTTTAGTTTTTAAACAAACGTTTTTAAACTTTTTTGTTGTAGGGTGTCGAGGGATTTTTCTCCTCCTGGAGGTCAACGTTATTGCACATGCTCCAAATCCAAAAACCAGGTTGTCCACTGAGTTATTCAAGTTTTCCATTCCTAGATGATGTTGGGCGGCCTGCAGAAAAAAGGCTGTTGAACAGCAAAATCAGGCTTATTAGCAATGCCATTTCCTTAATGTGTGGCTGAAGCTGAAGCTTTAGCAATATAATTTGTTGATCTACAATTAACAGCAATTTTGAAGGAATTACTGCAGGGATGAGTTTTTTTCTTCCCAAGCTTTAGCCACTGTTTCCACTGTGTTTGTTTTGGTCCAATCTTGTGGAAACAGAAAGTGTGGCAGAACCTGTGCTGTTATTAGCTGCAGTTATAGTAAATACAGCTGGCAAAATCCACAAAGTTGTGAGGAGTTCTTGTATGTTTGAAAAACCCTTATGAGTGATTACCCATCCTATCTTGATAACTACTATTATCAGCAAGTATTGTCATACCCATCAATGACTCAAACCTTTGAGCCATCCCAATTATTTTTATAGATATTTTCCAATACCTCAATATTTCAGCTTTCCTTTCAGGCTGCATACTTTTCCATTTCTGAAAAGACAACTGATAGCCAATGCTATATTGAAAAAAAAGATAAATCGTACCAGTCTAAGTAACTATAACCATCTATTCACAGTCAAATTTGAGAAGTGTGTGTGTGTTCGATCATTTTATTGACAGGAAGCCAGCAATTCAATAATCCGCATCCCACTTTGATGATGGGTTATTAGTCTTCTCCACCGTCTAGAGGGTGTTGGATATGCCATTAAGAAGAATAATAACATATAAATCACCACTCAAAGAAAGACATGCAACCAACAACTGGGAAACCATCATTGTCTACAATAACATCAGTTCCGTGTCTCTCTAAGCAAAATCTGCAAAACAACCTTAATCTTCTGTCTGAGTGGATTCTTCCACGGGCCTTATCAACTAGTATTAGTAATTCAAAATGTTGTGTATCGTAATAATTGAGATTTACTTTTAAAATTTCAGAATATAGGTCTATACTTCAAGTTTAAGGATTTTCCAGGTTATTTGAAACCCTGGTTTGTGTAAAGGAGGAAATCTTGAGGTTACTTGTGGCGCCGTAGATTAGTGGTTATAGCTCTCGTACTCTGTGCGGGAGACCGGGTTCGTTCCTCTTGACGGCGATTCAACATTGGGCAAGTGAATGTTACCATAGCCCCGGGTTAACCCAAGCCATGTGAGGGAAATTGGGGAGATGGCACACTGTGTGGGCCGTTGGATGTTGCTGGGAGTTGTCTAGTAGAGCGCGGGCCCTAATTGGGTCTGCGTAGCTCAAAATGAGCATTAAATACTCTAGGACTCTCCATCTAAGCCATGGCCCCTCCTGGAAATAATAGACAGGGGTATATCCCTCAATATTTGTGCGGCTAGCCATGTAAATATGCACATCTATCTATCTATCTACTTAGCTTCTTGTTTTACTTAATTGGTTACCAGAAGTGCAGAATAAAAGAAGTCATGATAGTTTTATCTTGAATGAAGTTTATTAAAAAATACAATAAAGTTTATTCAAAAGAAATACCACAGCCCATTTATCTTTTATCATTCTGCACAGTGGGTGTTCTTTTTAGCTTACTAATTACAGGCTTTTTATTAGTAGCTATCTAAACATTGGCTTTATAGTAAAAATAAATATACAGCTACTTTACCACCGAAACCATCAATACAAGCTGGAATTCAAAATTGACAGTTTTTTATGCATTTCAAGCCTTCAAAGAGGGGAAACACTTTGAACGATAGCTGGCATCTTAATTACATAATCATTAATAAACAAATACTGACCGGTTTTGATAACGTACTGTGAAATACAAAGCTCGAGCTCAGACCAAGCTTGTGAGGTTGCCCTGACAAATGGCTTTGTATTTTACAGGGCAGGATCAAAACTGGTCAGTAGCCATTTTATAGCTGAAATCTATTCTTATCTTTGAAACAACAATCAAATTTTGCACATGATTAGGCGGATGTCACAAATATTTGGTGTTAGAGTCACCCGACCGACCCTAATTTTTGATCGAATTTTTTGATATATACTGAGTCGGAAAAACTAAAATGACAAAAAAATATTATACGCTTGTTGTCTCCCCACAGCGATTACCCACCATTATTGTTGTGCTTCGCTTTAAAATGCGAAAAGGGTTCTGAGAACGGCGCGCGGAGGGGTTAAATGGGAGGGTGGCTTATAAAATTATGCAAAAATCTAGTGTGCTAAAAAATAAAAACAACGATTTTAATAAACACAACATATCTTTCTAAAAGTATAATAAAAACAAACACTAATCGATCTCAATATCACTATTGCCTTCGTCCTCGTCTACGATCGTCTCTAAGGGAGCCGCATCAATCATTTCCTCGGCATCTGGGATAAATGGGTTGTCTTCCGTCTCGTTTACCAGTTGTATTTGTTCATTGAGCATTGCAAGACCAAGATATTATGATGAACACTGGCGAATCGCTTAGTTTCGTTTCACACAGTGTACAGCTATCATGCATTGCGTTTGGACATAAAACACCACATTGAAAAGGTTTCATTTACTTTTTCCATGAAGTCTGTTGTAGTGTTTTTGCCAAATGCAAACACCGTAGAGCAATTTTAGAGTAACAATTTCTGCACTTTAAAATTATGAAGTATGGAAGACATTACAAACCCATTGTTCAAATTCCAGCTCAAAAGTACTGCAATTTCGACTGTTCTTCCGTAAAACCGCAACTAGACATTCAACAATCAAGATACAGCTTAATTTGCGCATAGTAACTTTTAAGCAATTGACGATTTCTGTATAAATACTAGCGTAATAGTGACCACTCGTATTCACTCATGGTATTTAGGACATACATTGCTTGTAATGTATTCTGTAAGGCTCAAACAAACGGATCATGTCTCGTTGAGTGAGCGCAGTAAAACACAAGATGTGAAATTGAAAAGGAATATTTCGGCGTGTCTGGTAAATTTGTTTCTTTGTTTCTGATATTATGATGAACACTGGCGAATCGGCCTTCATGCCTTGTTTATCTACCAACTACAATTGATGTACTGATAAGAATCTCTTTGTGGGAAGATGTCCAGATATTTTTTCGTTTGTATATAGTGCGAGACCATTATGGGCGATGGTAGTCATTTGAACGCCGTTTTCGCCAGTTCACTTTGACTGAAAAGTTAAAATATTTTTGAAACTATTTGTATGAAGCTTAACTGCTGTAAGCCCCTGCGTTTTTTAACCATAGTTTTGGCTCTGTGAATAATTATTTTTCTTGTAAATAGAGTTTGTATAGTGATGAATTGTAATTGGCTTTATAGTCACATTCTAAATGTGGATGCCTATGTTGCGCAGCAACTAGAAAAAGACGCCGTACCACACTCTACTACATGCTACTACGCTCTACTTCAGCGTACTACACTCTATTACAGAGCAATACGCTCTACTACTACGCTCTACGACAGGCTACTACACTCTACTACAGAGAAATACGCTCTACTACAGAGAAATACTTTCTACTACGCTCTACTACGCTCTACTACAGGCTACTACACTCTACTACAAGCTACTACAGAGAAATACGCTCTACTACAGAGAAATACGTTCTACTACAAGCTACTACACTCTACTACAGGCTACTGCACTCTACTACAGAGAAATACGTTTTACTACAGAGGGATACGCTCTACTACGCTCTACTACAGGCTACTACACTCTAGTACAAGCTACTACACTCTACTACAGGCTACTACACTTTACTACAGAGAAATACGCTTTACTACAGAAAAATACGCTCTACTACGCTCTACTACAGGCTACTACACTCTAGTACAAGCTACTACACTCTACTACAGGCTACTACACTCTACTACAAGCTACTACACTCTACTACAAAGAAATACGCTCTACTACGGCCTGCTACAGAAAATAACGTACTGCTACACATCGCTACGAAAAATTACGCTTTAGTTATTACTATTCAGTTTTAGTATAACAGCTTTATATCCTAGCCAGTATTATTTATTTTTATGTTAAAGTTGTGTTTATCTAGCTAGCTCCTTAGCTACTTCTGGCCAAAAGTGAAAGTAGCCAAATGCAGTTTGGCTGCAACACAATTCTAATTCTTATGCTAAATGAAGTTAGGCAGCTACCACTTTAATTACTGTTATGAAAAACTTATGGTGCAAAATAAAATTGCTGAGTATTTCTTTAACTGAACATGATAACAACAGGGGTTTCCTGGATTTTTTTAACTGAAGTTGCGATAAAGTTTTTTGAAAAATAGTGTTACGCCTATACTCATGTGCGACATGGTAAACTTGGTATTACATCTGTATGGATGTGTCACATTGTTTACCTGTACTAAATGGTCAGCTTAAACTTTTTTAAAACACTCACCGGAAACATTATCCGAAAATAAAAAAGGTTGGCCAGCCCGTTTTTGCTATGACGGGGTAACAACAAATTGTAATCTGTGTTTTTATTTCAGCTTATGTTGTGGAAAGTTATTTGTTGAAAGATATATTACACTGGACACACCATAATGTTGTGTGCACTTCATTTGATTTACTACATACTATATAACTGTACTAAAGCGCTTTATCTGAATGTGTGGCGGCAGTTGACGGTTCTTATTAATCACTCATCCGGGTGTTCAACGCCGGGTACACAGTTACTTGTGGCTTAACCTAGCCTTTTGACAGAGTGTATTCTGTGTTCTGTAAACCAAAGATGCAATGCAGTTTTTTTTTGAAAAGCCTATTAGGCCTAAAAGCATGTGCGATACAGTTTAACTAGCTACAACAAAATTCTTAATTAATAATTCTTATGCTAAATGCAGGTAGGTAGCTACACCTTTTATTACTGTTATGAAGACTTATTCCGCAAAATAAAATTGCTGAGCGATTTTTTTAGCTGGACGGGGTAATGACGGGGCTGTTTTCTGTGTTTTTACCTTATCGGACGAAAACTTTTTGTCGGACAAAATTTTTCGCCGGACACCTGAAATTTTCGTCATTTTGTCCGCGAAAAAAATTTGTTCGATGAAGATTTTGTCTATTTTGGATTTTTTGTTATTTCTTATTAAAACTTCAATCAGCTAATATAAAGGTGAAAACAAATACCACAAAGTTTGTACAATGAAAAGTTTTCAAATCAAGTGGCAATTCAGTTGAAACAAGGCATTGATCCTGCGGATGTAAAGATTTCCTCAAAAATTGTTAGATTTAAAACCAGTGCACGCTTCCTGGATCGTTCAACTTTACCACCATTTAAGCAACGAAGCAGAAATTATCATCAACGGGTTCGATGCATCTTAATTACAAAAGCCGTTAAAAATGCACAATCTGTTGTGGAGATAGTTGAAAATCCGTTTAGAAGCATTTAAATTCTGTCAGAAGTGAAGGAATTCTTCTGTTGTCCTTCTTCTCTTTAATAATAGCCGTCGTCTGTCTGTCTGCCACTTAGGACGCTTCCTGTTACGAAAACACGAAATGCGATATATAAAGGACGGGCGACCCCATGGATTCTTCCACGGCGTTAACGACTAGTTTAATAATTGGCTGAGTTGTTTGATTTTAAAAGGAATCGTAAAATCGTCCTTTGTCACTGGTGCATGACCGCTCTCCACCGCGAGCGTATATCCCACTGATTTTCTTGATTGGCATGCTTTAGGACTTATAATATGTCCTTTCGCGGGAGAATACTTGTCCAAAATATCGTTTCTACTGGTGTATGGATGAGTACAGAACATTACAGCCTGTTCAATGTATAGTGTAAAGGCTTCTTACTAATTAGCTTTCGCGGAGGGTATTTGTCAAAATATCTGTTCTATTAGTGGATGGATTTGTATCCTACCTCAATGCTTGTCTATTCTATAGTGCAACGTGTTCCCTCATATTGGTTTATAGTGTAACGCCTTCGCATTGGATTGGTCTGCTTTAGAACTGTTGATGCGTCATTTCCAGGGAGGGTATTTCTCCATAATATTGTTTCTATTTGTGTATGGATGTGTATCCAGCATTAGTGTTTGTGTAGGGTACAGTGTAAAATTTTCTCTTTGATTGGTCTTTTAAAATATCTCAGATTTTATTTTGCACATACCTCAACTTCTAAAAGTGATACCTCAAATGACGTATGGATGTGTCTCACATTTACAGACTTCCTTTAATTTTTCTGCTAGGATTTCGACCTTTACTTTCATCCAGGTTGTTTTTTAGCCATGTATTGTGGAATATCCCATTCACTTACTGGTTTAGTGAGGCTTTATTTGAATAGATCTATTAGGTCATTTTTTAAATAAGGTTATGCCAAGCTATCACTCCAAAATGTCGTCTCTATTGCATATGCATAGGTATAGAACAATACCGCCTTTTTAGTGCATACTATACATCTTCCCTCAAATCTAACAGCTTTAAGACTTTTACTGTGTCATTTGCGAGGGGGTATTTGTCCAGAATATGGTTTCTATTGGTGCATGGATGTGCACCCAACCTCACTGAATGTTTAATTTAAGATGTAAATTCTTTTCTTGATTGGCGTGCTTTAGGACTTTTATATATCTTTTCGCGGAAGGGTATTCGTCCAAAGTATAGTGTCTATAGTGTTGGTTTGGTTTATAGTGAAAAGTCTTTCCTTTGATTGGTCTGCTTTAGGACTTTTGATGTGTCATTTTCTTGGAGGGTATTTAGCCCAAATATCATTTCTATTGGTGTATGGATGTGTATCCAACCTCAATATTTGTTCAATTACAGTGTACAATCTGCATATTGATTAGTCTGCTTTAGAACTTTCATTTTTTTATATCGCGGTAAGGTATTTGTCCAAAATATAGTGTCTCTTTGTGTATTGACGTGTATCCAACATCAGTGTTTGTTTAGTTTAAAGTATAAAGTCTTCTCTTGATTGGCGTGCTTCAGGACTTTTAATATGTCCTTTCGCGGGAGGGTATTTGTCCAAGACATATTGTCTATTTGTGTATGGATTGTTATCCAACATCAATGTTATTTTGCTTTATAGTGTAAGGTCTTCCCTTTGTTGATATGTTGTAGGACTTTTGATGTGTCATTTCGCAGAAGAGTATTTTGCCATAATATCATTTCTATTGGTAAATGGATGTATATCCAACCTCAATGGTTGTTTTTTTCACTATGTAATGTCTTTGCATTGATTGGTCTACTTTAGGACTTTTGATACGTTATTTCCAGGATGGATACTTGTTTCTACTGCTGTATGGATAAGTACATAACACAACGGCCTGTTAAATGTGTAGTATAATGTCTTGCCTCAGATTGGTATTCTTTATGATTTCTGATATGTGATTTTGCAGGAGGGTATTAGTCCAAAATATATTTTCTATTGGTTATCGATGAGCATAGAACACTACCGCCTGTTCAATATATAGTACAAAAGCGTCTCTTTGTTTAGCCTGCAATAGGGCCGGTAATATGTCCTTTTGCAAAGGGGTATTTGAGCAAAATCTCGTTTCTGTTTGTGTATGGATGTGTATCCAAACTTAAACCTTGTCTATTTTATAGAACAGCGTGTTTCCTTAGATTAGCTGATATTAGGACTTGAATATGTATTTTCGCGGAACGCCATTTATCCAAATTATCATTTTTATTTGTGTAGGGATGTTTATGCCATGTTAATGCTTGTCCATTCTATAGTACAACGTGTTCCCTCAGATTGACTGATATTGCGACTTTCTATAAGTCTCTTTGCGACAGTGTATTGTGCAAAATATCGTTTCTGTTTGTGCATGGATATGTAACCAACATTAAAACTTGTATATTTTATACAACAACGTTTTCCTCAGCTTGGCGAGCATTAGGATATTCGCCTGTTTATATTGGTTAAGGCGACAAGGAGTATTATTACAGTTGTGCGGAATAATGTGGCATATTACGTTGGTTATGGCCTATCTACAAAGAAATAATGTATTTGTTACGTAGCGATAGAGAGTATTATAAGGCTGTATTATGCAGTATTATGCGATATTACGTTGGTTATGGATTATTGACAGAAAAATATGAATTTGTTATGGAACGATAGAGAGTATTATGAAGGTATTATGCAGTATTATGCGATATTACGTTGGTTATGGCCATAGACTGAAAAAATACGTATTTTTTATGTATTATGAAGGTATTATGCAGCATTATGCGATATTACGTTGGTTATGGCCATCGACAGAAAAAATAAGTATTTTTTATGTAGCGACAGAGAGTATTATGAAGGTATTATGCAGTATTATGCGCTATTACGTTGGGTATGGCCTATCGACAGAAAAAACATGTATTTTTTATGTATTATGAAGGTATTATGCAGTATTATGCGCTATTACGTTGGTTATGGCCTATCGACAGAAAAAATATGTATTTTTTATGTATTATGAAGGTATTATGCAGTATTATGCAGTATTATGCGATATTACGTTGGTTATGGATTATTGACAGAAAAAATATGAATTTGTTATGGAACGATAGAGAGTATTATGAAGGTATTATGCAGTATTATGCGATATTACGTTGGTTATGGCCATCGTCAGAAAGATTATGTATTTGTTATGGATTATAAAGGTATTATGCAGTATTATGCGATATTACGTTGATTATGGATTATTGACAGAAAAAATATGTATTTTTTATGCATTGTGAAGGTATTATGCAGTATTATGCGATATTACGTTGGTTATGGCCATAGACTGAAATAATACGTATTTTTTATGTATTATGAAGGTATTATGCAGTATTATGCGATATTACGTTGGTTATGGCCATCGACAGAAAAAATAAGTATTTGTTATGTAGCGACAGAGAGTATTATGAAGGTATTATGCAGTATTATGCGCTATTACGTTGGTTATGGCCTATCGACAGAAAAAACATGTATTTTTTATGTATTATGAAGGTATTATGCAGTATTATGCGATATTACGTTGGTTATGGCCTATCGACAGAAAAAATATGTATTTTTTATGTATTATGAAGGTATTATGCAGTATTATGCGATATTACGTTGGTTATGGATTATTGACAGAAAAAATATGAATTTGTTATGGAACGATAGAGAGTATTATGAAGGTATTATGCAGTATTATGCGATATTACGTTGGTTATGGCCATCGTCAGAAAAATTATGTATTTGTTATGGATTATAAAGGTATTATGCAGTATTATGCGATATTACGTTGATTATGGATTATTGACAGAAAAAATATGTATTTTTTATGCATTGTGAAGGTATTATGCAGTATTATGCGATATTACGTTGGTTATGGCCATCGACAGAAAAAATAAGTATTTGTTATGTAGCGACAGAGAGTATTATGAAGGTATTATGCAGTATTATGCGCTATTACGTTGGTTATGGCCTATCGACAGAAAAAACATGTATTTTTTATGTATTATGAAGGTATTATGCAGTATTATGCGATATTACGTTGGTTATGGCCTATCGACAGAAAAAAATATGTATTTTTTATGTATTATGAAGGTATTATGCAGTATTATGCGATATTACGTTGGTTATGGATTATTGACAGAAAAAAATATGAATTTGTTATGGAACGATAGAGAGTATTATGAAGGTATTATGCAGTATTATGCGATATTACGTTGGTTATGGCCATCGACAGAAAAATTATGTATTTGTTATGGAGTATGAAGTTATTATGCAGTATTATGCGATATTACGTTGATTATGGATTATTGACAGAAAAAATATGTATTTTTTATGTATTATGAAGGTATTATGCAGTATTATGCGATATTACGTTGGTTATGGCCTATCGACAGAAAAAATATGTATTTTTTATGTATTATGAAGGTATTATGCAGTATTATGCGATATTACGTTGGTTATGGCCTATCGACAGAAAAAATATGTATTTTTTATGTATTATGAAGGTATTATGCAGTATTATGCGATATTACGTTGGTTATGGATTATTGACAGAAAAAATATGAATTTGTTATGGAACGATAGAGAGTATTATGAAGGTATTATGCAGTATTATGCGATATTACGTTGGTTATGGCCATCGACAGAAAAATTATGTATTTGTAATGGATTATGAAGGTATTATGCAGTATTATGCGATATTACGTTGGTTATGGCCTATCGACAGAAAAAATATGTATTTGTTATGTAGCGATAGAGAGGATGTGGGACAATGAGGGTTCATCTGTCGGGTCCATTTGGTTGGAGTACTGTTAATGAACGTCTGTCGGGTTTTTTTGTCGATAAAATATGAAGGGGTGCTAATTATGTTGTACGTTGTGTGTCGGGACCACTTAGCCCGGTGCTAAATGAAGTCGTTGCCGTAAAAACCTGACTATTTCGGGTGGGGGTCACCCACACGGCAAACGCATTGCCACCGCGCTCACAAGTCAAAGCGAAATAATTTCGAGCATTTTGATTGGCTGATAGAAATTTCCATTCCTTAAAAATATTCGCTTCGCAGGGATTATACCCCCCCCCCTGTCCCCTAGCTAGACTTTATAAATTGTTATATCTGGATCGAATTTGAAACCAGATTACGTCCAGATATAAAAAAAATTGAAAAACCCAGGAACGAAGTTAAAATCTTGTCAGATACTACACGGTTAGCAATTTATTAACAATTTTAAAGGCTGAAATGAAAAATAGGGTTGTTTATAAAAAATATGTATTGGAGTGGAAAGATGGTGGATATAATCATTGAGAGAAGAATCATTTTTAATTAAAATGCAGACCATTCTAGTTTCCAGAGTTCTTTGAGATATGCTCAAAGACAAGAATAAAAGCAGAGGCGGAAGATGAAATACAGACAGACTTTGGAAAATCGGAAGTTTAAACCTCTATTTTTAAAAGCAAAAACTACACAAAGCAAAATCTAGCTAATGCAACAGCGCGGTTACTTCTAACAGAAAGAAATCCGCATGCATATACAACTATGATCATGTGGTCATCTGGAAAGTGTTGACGAAAAGATTTCCCTTCTTCCAGGTATACTCACATTGCTGAACAACAGTGCCTTACCATTGTGTGATAATCGCAAGTAACCCTGTGTTTAGCGGTGAGTTTACCTTGCAAGTTATAACTTTTTACGAGCGCTTTGCGTATTATTGCTGTCACCGGGAATAAAATAATACCCTAAATTTTAATGTCTTCTAGTTTTAATATACAAAATCAGAACTGATGATATCACAGCGATGACCATCTTGGTTTAAAGTGTTGTTGCGCCCCTCGCGAAAGTCAAGACAAGTTCATTGTGTGCCGGCTCTCCACCTCGTCCCCAGGGCTCTTCAAATCATCATACTTCTTACCTGAGATTTCTCTTTGTACGTGTAAAGACAAGGCTTTCTCTTTTTACTTTCAGTAGAATAAAATTGTTGTTCTACACCAACCTCGTCCTCAGGGTTTTTTCTTTTACTGACAATCTCGGACGGTCAAAAATATATTTCTAAAGATTGTCCAGAGAAAAAGCCTTGCTGACAATGTTGTTTCTACCCTTCATTGCGTGTTATGAATACATATTTTGTAGAAATTGTATTAAAAGATGTTAACAACGACCATTCTTGTCTCTTAAGAGCTCTTCATAATAAAGCCCGAATTCTAAGAGTTATCTGTGTTGAGGACATAAAATTGGTGAGAATACTCGAAGTTGTACTTGTAAATATCGCACGTTCAACTTCGTGTGAAATTTTTGCGAGGATAATTTTTTAACTGCAGGAAAGATCGTAAAACTTACCCCAATCTCTTTTTCATGCCCGATAAGATCACGCGCTCGGATTATATAAATGTTGCTCAACAGTCAAAAAAAACTAAAAGGTTACAGGTTTTTTTTATTTTATTATTCTGACTATTTGTACAGGATAGGCACTTTAATGTTGGAAACAGTCATTAATGTGGATCCTGTATTCTAATGTATAGGGACACCGACAATACCTACCCAATTTCCATCACATGGCATCGGTTAACCCGTAGCTGTGGAAAAAGGCACTTCTTATACCATGCCTGCGTTATGGAACAGAATCAAGGATCTTGTGATTGCAAAGCGAACTCCATAACCACAAGGCCATGACAGACAAAAACAAACAAATGTTTTATGTGAATTTATTAGCATACACAAAGTTTGCACTAATTTGCAAAAAAAAAACGAAAAAAAAAGTTATACACAACGCAATATATAACTTATCATTATTATTATTAATATTGCTACAGTATGATAAAATCATATAAAAAGATATAATTTGTTGGAAAAATAATTATCAATTATACACCTATTATAAAAAACAAGGTTTCAAATGTCATTCCAGATTAACAACCTGTGCGCGTCGAAAAGAGTACGAAAACAGTGCACAAACTTTGCGATATGCAAAGGGTCAGGTATTAACTCCAAACTTCTTAAAATGCAACAAGGAAAGCTTATTCACGAAACGTAATTTTATATGCTAAATAATATAAAACTTTGTTTTGTTACAGGAAAGGAGAGCAACTAAAAGAAGAATCGCCTCTCCATCTTAGGGCTTATTAAACATCATATATACTACATATTATACAAATTTTCCTGATTCTCACACAAGGAAGCGTATATAAGATATTTTTTTTACAATATGTGTAGAATATAACACGTGACCAAAAATAAACAAATGTTGTAGCAGAATATAATTTCCCATCTGCCAAATAAACGTGGGAGACGATAATTTTACTTTATAAGGAAAAAACGCCTTCGAATTATAAAAACAACAGGTGCTAACGAAAAAAAAATATTAAAAAATTAACGTCATTAACAATGACGCATTGGAGTACATCAACATGTATGTTGTAAAAAAACGTTAGCAACATAAAATGAGACGAGAACTCTTCAAAACATTCAAGGACCCTTAAAATATGTTGTAAAACTTAAAAAAAATCAAAAGGAAGTTACAACAGTTGCATTAAAACAAGGACAATATCCTCCTAGATTTAAAAAAACAGATAGCAACCAATACAGCAAACATTTAAGTTTTTCTCTTGAACTGTAAAAGCAGCGTTATCTTTTCCACATCTACAGAACTAGCAAAAATTAATCTCACAAAAAAAATCAATATTTTTCACAGCGCAACATAACTCGTTTTATTACAAAAAAGTATACTGGCATAGGACAGTAAATAAAAAACAAAATGCCTTAACTAGAACAACTGTAGCTTTCGCAAAACATACAGGGCACGTTTGTTGATTTCTGCATTTTAAAGTTTTACAGTACGAATATCAAAAGGGTCTGTAGCTAAATTTTTATTTTCATTACTTTTCACATACTATATATTATATACTAACTGAAGAGAATCTCATCAGGATATAAAAATGAATGCGCTAATTCCATGAAAAATGCCATCTCAAATCAAGCATTACAAAATCAACTGGTAGAGAAATCTACCATAAAGTTTCTAACAAAAATTAAAATTAATTGAATATAAACAATAGCGAGCCCCATAGCCCATCAAGACTAACAACAATACACAACAGTAGATTGTCTATAAAAGTTGTATGCACATAGTAAGGAGAATCCAGCTAGCCTACATACCTCTCTTTTGAGAGAGCACATCTTCCGCACACGTATAGCAGTTCCATGCCAGAAACAACTTGTTTTATTGTGTTGTAATTTTTTTTTCTACTCCAGTATCACAAGTCCAAAAATATCAAATTTCCTTAATCAATCCAGTTGTTGGCTTAAGTATAAGTACAATCTTTTTCATGACTATGTTGACCATGTTAACATGTATAAAAGTTTACACTCATTCTCAGGAAAACAGATTTTAGAACGGATATTTTTAACAAATGCTTGCCACATTAAAATCTATTGCAACATGAGTGACTTTAAATTGTCTTGCAGGATGGTGTCTTTTACTGCATGGAAAACGAATTTTATATTTTCTGTATCAATCGCGGTGGTGAAATGGTGGAACAACGCCTTTGATCTTTCCCGACGTCGACTATCAAACATTTGTAATATAAAGTTTTGAACATCGGTTAAATTATACGGGTCACCTTGGAATTGCAAGAAGAAATCTTTAATACTGTTATGTCTAGATCGTACTTTTTGCTCTAACAAGTCAGTTTTATTAAGGAAAAGAATGATGGAGACATTTGCAAAGCATTTATTATTCACTATGGTTTCAAATATCATGCATGATTCGATAAGACAATTGGTGCGTCTATCTTCCATAATAACTTGATCATATGCACTTGACGATACCATAAACAAAATCGACGTGACTTCGTCAAAACACTGAAACCACTTAGTACGCTGCGATCTCTGTCCACCAACATCTACCATAACAAATGGAATGCCTTTAATTTCGAATTCATATTCTTGAATACCTTTGGTAGCTTTTCTAGAATGAAGCATGTCCTGCTTGGTGGGCATAAAATCCTAAATAAAAACAAGTCAGTACATGTTACACTACTTTTAAAATTCAATAACCAATTCTTTGTATTGGGGACATAATTAAAGGGTTTTTTTCGGGGAGGGGTACTGGGGATGCTGTTAGAGCAAAACAATCTGAGCCTTGTTAACATTCCACAGTACCTCATATTAACCCATATTTTACCTTATGTTGCAGAAAAGCTCTTTGATGTTTATTTTTATTTTTTCAATAACAGTAGACAAAACGATTTTAAAACTTTACAAAATATGTTGCTGAGCACGTTAAATTGTTTGTTTCCAGTGATTTGGTAGTGGTGTATGTATTATTTCTAAGCAACATTACAATATTTATTTTATAAACTGCTACGATTAAATTAAAAATAAAAAAAAAATTGTAAAAAAGAAATATTGATTGTAAATTCAACTGCAGTTTCTACACTTCCAGTGGACTGAACACATAAAAAATATTTCAAAAAAGGGTGAGGTTAAAACATTGAGGTCCCTAATGTGCTGTGAACAGAAACCTTAGTAAGCCCAAAATGCATATGTGCTATGTCAAAGATGCAATCATACTTGTAGAAAAGATCTTGGAAACAAATATTTTGTTAAGGATTATAGGCCAATAATAGAAGTATTAAAAAGTGGCAGAAGGTGTACCGAAATGTACATATTTCATATTACAAAGGATGAAGGCACATTAGCTTGTTCACTGAAACCTAACCAAGGCGTTTTCAACCATGACTAAAATTTTTTCATTTGTAATTTATTTTTGAATGTGAATTTTTACATTGTTAAACAACAAAGCAGTGGAAACCAACCACAAATTACTCACAATTTATACAATTTTATTGTTTAAAACAAGAGGATATAAACTTCATAATTTCAATGACTTTTCACCAAAAATGTAGATATTTAAACTTAGATATTTATTTTTCTACTTCTCTATCATGTTTTTAAGACTTTTACCACATATAACAAAATCAACAGGAGAAACGGTAGTTTAAACATCTTAAATGCTTGTTCGGATTGTTCTTAGAATCTAAAGTATTGCACAGAGAGTTTCAACGAAATGATGAAGCCTACCACAAAACAAATTTTCCCAATCCAACAACAAAAGTCAATGGCACTGCAAAACCAATAAGTTATTAACCTCACCGGAACATTACACAATTTTCTTAATTAACAATATTGAGTCACAAAAGAAAACATTGTGAGATCAGGACAAACGCATTTTTCAATAGAAAAAAATTTAATATGTATTTAACAATGTCTAACTGACTTTGTCAAATTTTGTTGTCAAATGAGGAGGCTTATCACCAAATAACAAAATCATACAATGTCTTGATTTGTTTCCAAAAGCTTTCCTTTACTATCAATAATAGCAATTTTAAGACACTACAAATCTGATAATTTTTTTTCTATGAAGGTTTTTCAATGAAACTCATTTCTAGGAGATGTATGCAACAACACTGATACAGTCCATCTCACCTAAAACCATGTCTAAAATGCTTAGGTGTGCTTTTTGTTGCAGAATATATAAAACTTTCCTTAAAAACACTTTTTTTTTTCATAAAGAAAACAACAATAGATAGCATTCACTGTCTTTTTGGTATGGTGCAGCATAGGGGAGCTTGAGACATAAAGTGTCCACAGGCCATGTCTCATTGAAATAGTTTTGCTTAGGTAATAAAACTTGGCACAGTTATAGAACTGTTAATACCAACTCACTCCAGGTGTAAAATTAATTTCATGAAGTCATATGAATTAGAAATGATGCCACATATCTCAAAAATAGACCATTTTCCCTAATTCTTAATATATTTCTATTTCTTACATGTCACAGGGTTCTCACTCATTTTGCAACATCTTTTTAGGGATATTTAGGAGAATTTAGGATTTTAGCTGTTTTAGGCAATTTTTTAGATTAGCGGGAATACAGATATGAAAATTTAGGAGATTTAAGGAGAATTTGAATTCGTGAAATAGTAACTAGGAGTCACAAAAATCAAGGATGTCAAAGAAATTGAACAAGGAACAAAAATGGATTGATCAGATTTCATTTCCACATTAGCTGATTCAGAATATAAACGTTTTGGACTCTTTTTGGATTCCACAACAGAAAAACCAATTTCCATAATAAGAATAAAGTTTGATAAATGTGTGCTCCCTTTTTTGCAGATATGAAAACTTTTTAAAAAACATGTCGGCAATTGCTGAGTGCCGATGTGAATTTTAGAGGCTGAACGGGCTAATGCCTAGTAAGGTTAATGTTATCCTGTTTGACTATTTCACATGTAAATCACAAAAGAAAGATCAATTTACTGTAAAACAGAGAATTCCATGAGACGTGTGCGATCGTACGCTCTTGTGCAAACACACACACAAATTATATCCAGGTGTGGTATCGCACACGCAAAACTTACACATCGCTCTAAAAAAGTATAATATTTTAAAATTCTTAACTGCATAAAAAATGTTTGCGTGAGAATTATTT
The DNA here is from genome assembly GCA_030067915.1 of Hydractinia echinata. Lineage (NCBI taxonomy): Eukaryota > Metazoa > Cnidaria > Hydrozoa > Anthoathecata > Hydractiniidae > Hydractinia > Hydractinia echinata. Next base: position 293,305 of record JASGCC010000182.1, on the reverse strand, counting down.
CAAATCTTTTTTTCCTTTCCCGAAAGAAAAATGTTACGCAATAATCATATGCAAAGAATGTTTTGGCATTGCTTATTTGCAATTTAATTTTTTGTACGAAGAAAAGATAACCCCCAGTGGATAGATAGTCTGGGGCCAGGTTAAGTGGCGGATTGACACAGCAAACAAAGTGGTAGACCATCGCAGTGAATACAACGTGAAACAACGCGACTCTTTCTACGTTTAGTGTTTTAATGTAATTCTGCAGTATATATTTGCTATAGGTTACTTCCTACAACGAAATGTGTTTTGTAATATATTTAACAGTTTTATCACAAAATCAATCAATCACAAAAATCACAAAAAAACACATGCGGAAATTTTCTAATATTAATTCACACATGTGATTTGTAGCACACATGTTGTTTTCTTCATGGAATGCCCTGTAAAACCAAAAAAGATTACCTTTCTGCCAATTCTTTCTAGATTATTCAAGAAGTATGAAGTTGAATCACCCTAAAACACAAAGTCAAATTAAGTTAGAAAAGGTTTTCTTGAGTAATACCATTATATACAGAATTTTATCTTACAAAAACTATTTCCACTCTCTACATCACTCTCATGCATTTAATTTTTAGAAAACCAGTTGCAGAAAATTGAGCTAATAGCTAAAAATCTACCATATATATATATAATTACTGATTGGTGTAAAGATTTTACAACAACAAAAAGGAAAATTAATACTTTGGCTTTAACAAAACAGTTATAACACACAAAAGCATGAAAAATAAAGAGCCTATTCCACAGAAGAAACTGTACAATTAAATTAAAAGGAGCCACAGACAAATCCACTACACTATGAGTTGCAATATGTTAGCGACATATGCAGTAGCTGATGTGGATGGCGTTAGGTGAATGTTGATGGTGGTATACCTGTGTATCAATTGTCTACTGATGGCCCTAGTTTGTGTAAAAATATAGCTCCAAATTGTGCATTTTTTTGGATATGATAAGCAATTCAACAAAGGATATGATTTCAAACACAAATAAATGTTCCACAAAGTCACACTCTTTTTCCTAGCCAGACCGTGAGCTAAGATTGCTTATTGAACACACACCCTGCTCCAAAACGTTTTACAAAAATGCCACAAATTTAGTTGGTTCTAGATTTTTCATTTTCAGTAGCCATGTAAAAATTGGTTGAATACAACTGTCCATAAAGACCAAGCAGTAACTTAAAATGAGATATTTGTAATTTTATGTCACAAACAATTCATTTCTCTTCCGTTTTAAATGGCGCAATTGCTGTAAAATAACATCTGAAAATCTAAGGTATATACTTGATAGTACACCAAGACATGTGTTTAATCGTACTTAGTACGTTGACATGGTTTGCTTATTATAATAAAGCACTACGTCAAGTAATCTTTATGACATGCATTTCACAAACTAATCATCATTATTATTAACTGTTGTCAAAAATATTTTAAAGATGTTACAATTAAATGTTGATGATAGTTATTTTTTATCCTCACTACTTTTAGGCAACAGGTGTCCACTGAAAATATAAAAAACAAAAAAAATACAATAATAAGAAACGTGACTATATATTCTCCCTAGTGTTGCAATACATTTCGTCAATTGCAGAAAACCATTTTATTATTACTGACACTCGATGATAATTATGTTATTTATTTTTATGCCATAATATATACTTAATGAATGACCTTCTTCCAGTCTGATCTAGACTGTGTTAGTTCTAAACTTAAATACCTCTGTATCAAGTCTTTCCTTATTACTTCCTGCCAAATCTTTGGTTATGGGGTATAAATTGCAATATCAAAGTCAAGAATTTCTTGATTTCTTAACTTTTACAGAATTTTATTTTGAGTACATCATATTTTCTCCACAGTGGAAACCATTATTAAAAAAAGATATCAGATGAGGTAACATGAAATATTGTAAATTATTTCAAAACAATTAAAAGCAGTATACAAATATTTTAAATAATTCAGCATGTTATAGCATATTAGCAGGTATTCTTTCTCTGACTTGAATTGCATATTTGAACAATATTGCTAATTAATTATTCCATTAAAAATGCATTGGTATTGTATTAGACATATAGTTGTCTAGTAAATTTGTAAAAAGAATTAAAAATGTTTTGCTTCTTTTTTCCTGTTGCTGTTTTCTTGTAAATCAAAAAATAACAAGCATTTTATGCTCAATTTCATAAGCTATATACCTCCTTACAAAACAAAAAATTTAAAGTTTTATATCATGAAAATATGGAAGAACAATGTTAGTTAACTGATCATAAAAATCAAAAGTTAGGTTAATACAAAACCATTCAATTTTATACTTTTTCCTAAGGGTAAAAATCATTCTGTTTATGAAGAGAGATTCATGCATGCATGCATTAGGCAAGAAAAGCAGTCACATGGGAATGGGCTTGATTTTTTTTGTCCATTTCGTCTTCTTTTCAAGAATAAGTTCAACTAATTTCAGTGCAAGTATCTGTGTTTAACTGGATCTCTTTGATAATGGCTGTTTGTTGGTTAATTTTTACCCCTAGCTACATAAACGCAATCTATTGTTTAGCTATAACAAAATCAAAACATTCACATCACACCAAACCTTGTGTGTAAAAATCCTTTTACCAAACACTGATGGATGCAAAATCATTATATTCAAACTCTTATAGACATTTTTAAATTTCCAGTAAAAACAATGCAGGATAATGCATTTTTTCCAGAGATAAAGGAAAGAGGACACAAGGGAGGAATTATAAAAAATAATCATAAAATATGTTCAAAATTTTTGAGGTAAACATACCAATTGAAACTCATTTCGCCTTTTGTATGCTTCTTGAACGCCTGCATCATTCCACAATTTATTAACATTGTCAACATTCTCCAAAAATGTCTCTATATTTACCGGACCAGTTGGTTGAAAATTCAATATAATATCTCCATAAGCTTGACATTCAGGGTCGCCCCATGATATTCTTAGCTTTCTTCTAGCATCTACAAGTACCTTCATGCCTTTCAACACATTAGAATAAATGATAGGCCTAAACTCCAACAGTGCTTCTAAATCAAAGTCCTTCCCATGAATAATTCTCATCTGTTTTAGAAACGTCGTTTTACCACTTTCTCCAGCACCCAGGAGCAGAATTTTAACTTTACGTCTAAAAAAAACTTTTTCCTTTGCAATTTGAGTGTCAATTTTTTTCGATATCTGATAGGCTTCTTTTTCCTCAGGATTCTTACAACACACTAACGCCATGATGAGCGAAAAATATAAGGTAAACTAACTGCAGCAAGAATCGGCAAAGGATTTACTAAAGTTACAATCTACAGACCAGAAAAAAGTCGGTCAATAACGGTTACTGTGTGTTTAAAAAGGCGACAATATATTTTCTTTTTCTTGCCCTGTCAGCTAAATTACGGTCCGTAAAATAAAGGTAGGCGTCAAAACCAACTTTCCTTCGACGTTCCAAAAATAGAGAACGATACGCATGCGTCAAAATAGGTAATTCCAAAATGGCAGCTGAGCCGTTGACCCTGGACGAGCTGATAGGTAAAAAACAAATTTATATAATTAGCTATATAGCTAGCTAGTTCTACGTGTCTCGTTTTCGTAATTTCGTCTTGGAACTTGTTATTTTTTTTTATCAATATATAAAGGGTTGCGGAGCGGGAACAGGTTCCCTATGTTCGCAAGCGAAATATTTATACTCGACGGTGTGCTAGCTATATCAAATCAAGAAATGTTTTAAGCAATTTACAAGTACCCAAGCAACGTCGTCTCCAGGGCTCTTTTTCACTTTTTAATAATGGTCGGTCTCCAAATTTTCTTTTTACAACGAGAGTCGAGGTGCAGAGCACTTCTGTCCCGTACAAGTTATTAAAAATCATGAATCTATTTAGCTAAATGAATTCGTTTTTTTCTGTTTTCCATGTTTTTGGTTTTTGAACTATTAATCTGTCCCCACATATTAACTGAACAATTACTTGGCTACTAAGCGCTTATTAAAAAGTTTGCAGAATAAGCATTCCAGTACCCAGAGCTATTTGCGATAAACATCGATATCCCGCTAACGAGGCCCAAAAATGTTTTTTGAAGGCCCCTAATCATATTAACAACAAGAACACATGGTTGTTTCGCTACGGTCAAACCGCAGACCAAATTAAAATGGCTTAAAAAAATCATTTTTTAAATTATTGTGACTTTTTTTGTAATATTTAAGTTTACTGAAATAAAAAATATTAGAACGATCTACCTTTATCCTTTATAATAAAATAAATATGTTTCATATGTGTGCTAGGTGTTTCGAGTACTTTAATCGAACAGAACACGTAAAATTCGAAAAACATTATTTTTCCGCAAAAAGTTTGCCCTTTATCCAACCTTGTGGCAACGCCGCGGTGATAGCTACAGACCTGAGATTTGGCACAGGGAGCCTGGTGACGTGGTAGTATCAGCCTGTACCATGCACCGTCCGTCTCGCAAACTATAAACCACTTAAATTTTAAGTTAAAGTCTTTGTTTAGCGCTAAAAAGAGTGGATAAAGTTGCAAAAGTGGTGCACGGCAATACAATGTAATATCATCCCTTTTTTGTTGAAATAGGTAAGTATCTATAGCTATAATAGATCCAGACTGTTGCCATCAATTGATTTGTTAGGTATGGTTTTCGTTACAGAATGATCGGAACACCGTGTTTATCGCGTCCTCGATAGCCTGAGATGGAGATACGGTTCTGAGTGCGGAAAAAAATAATAATGGCAGAACAATCGAGACAGTGTTGCTATATACAAACGCTCGCTGTTAACAGTGCACAGTACAGACTGACCCGCAATGCAGCGTCTTCGAATTTGCTTAATTAAACATTTGAAAGTTACAACATAACGGATAAACATCGTTTCGAGTTTGATTTCTTTGTTTCGTTTTCATCAGATAAAGCCAACAACATTAAACTACCCTGCGTGCGTTGACTGTTTGTTGACAGTTATCAATCAATAACAATAAAAATAACATTCTATTGTTCTGTTCGCTAAACTAAGTTAAACAAAACAAAGAAAGGGTATATACAAGAAAGGAGAGTTTTAAACATATCTTTATTGACTAGCATATTTAAAGTTCTTTACAATTTTTGTTAAAAATATTTCTATATTAAAACTATCTATTACTACAGCTATCATTTTGTAGGTACTGTTGGGTAATCTGTAAGTGAAACTGGCTTGGGGCACAAGGGTATTTCATGACAAAACTTTCATAGACATGCTTAAGGACCTCACAGATAAGATACTGATTTTCTCGTAATTCTTTCTATAAATTTGCAATACTCATCTTTTTCTCAAACTATTTATCAACAACTTTTATATTTTTAAAACAGAATTTGCTGGATTTTCGATTGCTTTCTTCCCCTTCCCCTAAAAGGAAGGAAGACCAAATTTTTCAACTCCACTTAAAAATCCATTGAGAGCTGTTTCTGCATAGTTAGGGATCGTCTCCACGATTGTTTCAAAAATAATCGTTTCAATTCGTATAATATTTTATTTGAAACGATCTCTATACGATTTTGAAACAAAATTAAAAAAAAAAATCAAAAAAAACCGTTTCAAATTCGTTTCAATTTGTTTCAAAATAGTTTCAAATAGCTTCGTTGAATTGAAAATCGTTTCGTAATCGTTTCCAAATAGTTTCGCATTCGTTTCCCAATCGTTTCAAAAAAATTAAAATTAGTTCTTTTCAGTACAAATTGTTTCAAAATCGCTTCTAATAAAACACATGTTTATCACACATTGCCGATTTCTAAGGAAATTAACTATCAGATTATGTAAATGTCTGCATTCTGCGTCATAAAAATAACAAATTGAGATCGTAGAAAGTGAAAAGATCTCCGCGGATAGTTTAAAAACAATCAAAACAGGATTGTAGATAGCGAAAAGATCGCTGTAGATCGTTTAAAAATAATGAAAACGGTATCGTAGAAAGCAAAAAGATCACTGTTGAACGTTTAGAAATCATGAAAACGGAATCGTAGAAAGCAAAAAGATTGTCGTAGATCGTTTAAAAATCATGAAAACGGGATCGTAGAAAGCGAATAGATCGATGTAGATTGTTTAAAATTCATGAAAACAGGATCGTAGAAAGTGAAAAGATCACCGTGGATCGTTTAAAATCATGAAAACGACATCGTAAAAAAGCGAAAAGATCACCGTGGATCGTTTAAGAATCATGAAAACGGCAACGTATAAAGCGAAAAGATCACTGTAGATCGTTTAAAAATCATGAAAACGGCATCGTAGAAAGCTAAGAGATCGCCGTAGATTGAAACTATGAATACGCAATTTTGCTAGTCCTTTCAAAGAAATTAACCTTGCATAAATTTTTGTGACATCTGTCGAAGTGGGAAAGGAATGTGTAAAATATTTTCACGTAATAAATTCATCACGTTTTTAATTGTTTTTTAATTGCTTTGGGGAAAGAATTCGTTTCAGAATTCGTTTCGTAATTTGTTTCAAATTTTGTTTCTAGATTCGTTTTGAAATAGTTTCGGAATCGTTTCCCAATCGTTTCCCATTCGCTTCCACTTCGTATCATTTTTGAGCTTATCAAACAAAATAAATTACAATCGTTTTCAAATCGTTTCACGTTCGTTTCATGAAACGATCTGTAAACGATTTTAAAAAATGTTGATACGATCTTGAAACGATCATGATTGTTTCAATTCGTATAAAATGTGAAACGATGGTGGAGACGGTCCCTTATTGGTCGCATAGAGCAGAGAAGTTATATTCTGAATAAACCATCAATACATGCATGGATTACAATACCCAATGGATTAGTTTGTATAACCCATCATTGTGCCATAATGAGTTTGGCCCAAGAACACTGTAAACCCAATGCCAGGTCAATGCAATGTATGATATCCCTCACTCTCCAACATTGCAAATGAAAACCATTTGATCTTAAAAAGGCAACTAAAAGTTTCTCGCCTGCTAAAGGATGTGTTTTTTTTATTGATATATCTGAATACTGCTCCTCGAACGTGTATCCACTAGCCTTCAATTTCCCCACAATGTAGTTCTGTGCACAGAAAATATATTTGCAATTTGTTTCCAATTAAAATGATAGTCTTGCAATGATTTGACATGATTTAAATCAATTTCAAGAGGAGGCCGACCTTGTGCTTTATGACAATTTGCCCTGGCAGCATTCCTTGTCAACTATGCACTGTTGGACTTTCCATAAGACTTTATTCTAATTTCCCTGTACACTTGAAAGTTCTGCTAGCAAACTTTCAAGTTGTGCAAGAATTTCCTTTTTTTCTTGAGTGACAACAACTTTAGAAACTGAAACAGCAAGATTGATTAATTGAAGTGAATTCTTAGCTGATTTTACACAAGAGATCATGTAATTTGCAGTTTTTCGTTTTGATTGATCGTGCCTACGGTCACTTTCATCTGAGAGACGCTTGATATGCATTAGGAGATCATCAATGCATGTTTTACTGCATGGTGGTGAAGCCATAAGCTAAAGAAATAATTTATGTCCAAACATTTTTGACAACAATGCTATTAACTTCATTTTAATGAAAGATATACACAATTAATAATAAGTATAGACAACTTTCAATTTTACGTTTTGACAAGATTCTTGCACATGTGCGAAAAAAAACAGAAAAATCGACTTTATGCAAAAAATGCAAACATTCAAAGAGGTCTATACTATAGCTATAGTAAGTAGGTAAGTAATAATTTATTTTTCAACAGACAAACAGTACATAATGATAAAAAAAATTAACCAAGATATTAATAGTAAAAAAGTTTCATTAATGATTTAATAAAAAATATCGTTCTGCAGTGATATTTGAGAATGTCTATTGAAAGGAGATCACCACAAAGCAAATAGCTTATATAAATGTGGTGACCACCTAAAGGTCAGGACATCACAAAAGGACAAGGTACAAGGACAGGACTGGGACAAATACAACACACACATAGGAGTTTAAGTAGATAAATTTAATTAAAAGGAACTTGCTGAGAGAAGTAAGTCAAAATCAAAACACAAAGCAAGATGAAAGAAATAGGGAGGCAGATATGAATATAAAATATAATTAAATTTAGTAGCTGGCTAAGAAATGCTTAAATAAAATTAGGTTGATCTCAAAAGTAGGTTTACTAAGAAGAGATTTTTGCAACTCATTCCATGATTTCAGAGAGTGAAATCTGATAGACTTTTTACCAAATGATGTTGAAAAAACAAAAGGTACTTTTAAAAGCCCTTGTTGATCAGCACGAGTGTGTTGATCACAAGAAAAGTTAATGGAAAAAGTATTATTTATAGTGTCAGGTAAGTTATTAAGATCTAAGTTATGCAGAAAAATAATATTTTGCATAGAGATTATGTCAGGAAATTTGAGAAGTCTGAGATTGGAGTAGAGTGAGCTGATTGGTGTGAAGGGAGTTCCAAAAGAAATAAGTCTATAGCATGATTTTGAAGAATTTCAATACGATGTGTCAATAACTTTTTTGACCCCAAACTTGTGAACAGTATAAAATATGTGAATAAAATATGGCATAGTAAATCAGCAGCAGTATATTTTTGGGGACAGGATGAAGGATTTTGGCAAGAGCTCCATTAGCTTTCTTTAGACTAGTAATGGTATTGTTTATTTGTGATTTCCAACTTAGGTCAGAGTCTAGAATGATTCCAAGGTATTTGACATGATCACTAGGATAGATTTTAGTACCATTTATATTTTATTTAAAATTGAAATGAAAGCCGTAAATTGTGTAGAAGAGGCTGCATACGTGGCAAGTTTAAACACCACTAAAAACTGGCCAAAAGTAAACAAAAAAAAGGGCAACCTTTTTGTGATCTAAGCCTATGTAAAATATCAATCTACACTCTTTTTTATAAACAATGTCAGATTTAGCAAGAAGGCTTAGCATCATTAGTTGGAACATATTTTCTTCGTTGTAGGCTCAGCAACAGATATCAACAACTATGCTAGCAATGATGCTCAATCGCATGCAGTGGCTAATCAAGTTAACAGAGAGATAGGAGGGTATGATTTTTGTTAGTAATAGGAAGTTTAACACAAATCTGACCTTTTATCTCTCCAAATGTAACTTAGTTACCAGCTAGAGATGTTATAACACTCCTGCCTTCCATACAAGCCAGTCCACCTCTCCTTTGGATTTAAATACTGGTGCCATAGTGTGTTTTTTCATGTGTTATGCAATGCAATTTTGTGGCATAAAACAGACTGACATCATGCCTCCTATGCAGTAAAATTCATGCAACAATATTTAAGATCTATGTAAAGAGAGAAAACTATATGATTATTTTAATATACCTGTTGAAGCATATGGCATATATTTTATGGAATATACATTGATATATAATATGGTGTAATGTTTTGTTGGATAACAAAAGCGAAACAAACTAAGTAAATTTATTCATCAACAGCAGACAAAAACTTATATATTTACTATATATTATTTAACATATTTGCTATAAAGTAGTTGGATATAAGGCGCATGGTAGAATGTTATTGAAAGGAGACCACTTCAGAAGAAGAAGCTTAAAACAAGGTAAAATATAGTACATGGTACAGGTACGTTAACAAATAATCATTTACAAACAAAGCAATGTATACTCACCACAAACAATCACATTGCATGCACGTAAAGAAATCTTACTGTGGCCCCAGCACTTTACTCTATGATCTGGAAAAAATTTGTGCTGTTATTTTTTCTTTTTTGTGATTTGTTTCTAAATAAAGCAATTAAAATTGTTTTGAATTTTTTCTGGATAGATCCAATACTGCAGTGAAGTTACTGATCCAGCGAGTGCAACTACGTCAAGAAGTTGTCACACTACAAGCTTTGAATGTGAGTGTTTTCTTTTCGATTCGAGGTATTACAAGGAAAAGAAAATACTAGATAAAAATTGTATTTCTGTCTCATTTTTTTATTCTGTCTGAAGCAGCAAAATAGTTAGATAATAAATTTTACCATAATTAAATAAAAGAGTGAAAATCATCATTATTTTTCTCGACTCAACAACCGTTTTCCAAGCTACTAGCATAGGTTGGACTTCCAATCTGATCTAGACTGTTAGGTGAAAATTTAAATTCCTCTGCATCAAGTCTGTCCTTATTACCTCCTGCCAAGTCTTTTTTGGTCTACCTCTGGGCTTTACCCCTAGAAGTATAAGTCTACCACTTTCTTACGCAATTATCCTCCTTCATTCTTTCTGTTAAATGCTTTACTAATTGATGTAACCTTTATATCAGTGCTTACAATAATGGGTCGTTACTGAATTCTGTAGGGTTGCAACAATAAAGGGTAAAATTAATCAGCAAAAAAATGGAGCCTTTAACGAAATTGCACCACTTTACTTGTAACAGACCCCTTCCACTTTACTTGTAACAGACCCCTTTCACTTTACTTGTAACAGACTTGTTAAATTATAGTTGTTGTTGATACAACAATCAGATATTAAGTTTTAAAGCTGTAGGATTAGCTGTAGGACCAGTCTAAAAAATGGTCAGTATGTTTTTGCTATTTTCTTCTAAACATACTTTTGTCGAATTGCAGATTTATTTTCATAGTTGCCTTTATGTACTTATCACATGACCATGTTTCTAGGTTGTGGAATGTTGTGTGAAGAATTGTGGAGTGAAGTTTCACAATGAGATTGGAAAGTATAAATTTATCAACGAACTCATTAAACTACTCTCACCAAAGGTAAGTAGACAAGACAACAGAGTTTTATGTTCGGAGAAGCTTTGATCATAACTGTTTGTTAGCTTTCTTAATTTATAGGATAAAGAAAGGTTGTTGCATCTATTTTCCAACATAAATTGGTTGGATATATATTTTTACCTTACTGAAGATAAAAAAAATGGCTAAATTTTTGTCAAGGAAAACTGCGATAAGAATTTTTTTCAACCTTCAGATATTTTTTCAACTTTTCAGATACTTTTGTAAGAATTTTTTTTCTAAGAACGTTATTCTATGAATTTATATCTTAGTGTTTTTTTCTAAGTTTTTCTAAGTATTTTTTTTACTGAGGTCAAAAGAAAATTTTGGTTACAGTCACTTTCTACTTTTATTACCAAGAATATTAATTAAGCAGTACATCATGTGATGGTTTTACATATCTGGAAATCACTGGGCTCCTAAAACATTGACACAAAAATCCAATAAGCTTATCAACATTAAAAAGAAGATTAAAGCGTTTAGAAATAAAAAACGAACACTGGAAGTTGTTCGTAATCTGATACAAGATGTTGAGGTTGCTGTCCTGCAGAAATTAACGTGTAGCAGGTGTTATATAGGTTACTTGTTAGTGAATCAGTCTCTAGTGGTCTAAAAACAGAAAATTTGAAAAATTATTAAAAAAACTGAAAAAAATTAGGGGTCATTCCATGTGAAGTGGACTAGGGCTCCCACATGCACCATCTCAGATTTTAATAAAATTTGGTGGGAATGTTTTTACATGTAAGATGAGTTAATCCTGAAAATTTTAGCTCTGTATCTTTTCTCGTTTTGAAAATATGCCTTTTCAAAGTTTACCAGTTTCTCGTAAAATCCCAATTCTGGGGTGCAGAACCAATTTCTGGCAGACTTTGAGCACCAGTAATTCTTGATCAAATTGCATTAAGATTCTCAAAATTAAAAATCTTAAACATATCCATGGGTACTGTGGAAAAAATCAAACAAAAAAGTTAGTCGTGCAATATTCAGGCCATAATGGCGGCCTAAAAGTGTCGAAAATTCATTTGTGCCCTAAAATTGGGCATTTTGAATATGGCAAATGTGATTGATTATACATCTACACATAGAGGACCATTAGGTTTAAGAAAATGAAAAAAATAATATTAAGTCAGATCAACAGCTATTGGGTCCTGAAAATACACCCGCAGGGAATTTGAAAAAAATTAGGTCATTGTTTAAAGCTGCAGAAACCAATGGTCACAGTTACTTAAAATTTCAGAATGACAAACATTAATTCTTTTTAAGCTAAGGTGCCCTAGAACAGGTTAAAAAAGAATTTGCTTACCATTAAAATCGATTGGCTGAAAGGAAACAAAACAGAGCAACTTTAATGAATCATCTAAACTTGTATCCAACTTGTATGTAAAATATCAATCTGTACTCTTTTTTTATAAACAGTCCGAAATTTAATCCCTAAAATTGTCAAGTTTGTAAATAATAAATAAATGAAATAATTTTGGGGGGTCTTTAGAAAATTGTTTTTTTAAAAAAGAATTTACCTTTTATTTCGTTATTTGTAGCAAAAAAAATTCTTCTTTTTCCTCCAATTTGTTTTGAAAAAAAATTATCCCTATTTAGGACGAACAAAACCTAAATTAAATTTTGACAATTATAAAGAATTCGGTGGCTATGCATCAGAATGTAGAGACCAGTAGTTAAGAATAATAGATATAGCAGTAAATAAATAAATTTATATTTTCAATACATTGCTATGAAACCATCACAAAACTTACATTAAAAAATATTAATGCTAGAATTTGCTCAACATTCAACTTCTTTTTTTTAGTATGATGGAGATATTACACCACAAAGTATTAAGGATAGAGTGATTGAGTTACTATTTGCATGGTATGTCGGTCTACCACAAGAAAAGAAAATCGCAGAAGCTTATAAAATGTTAAAACAGCAAGGGATCATCAAAAGAGATCCTGTTGATCCATATAAAGAGGTAATACTGATAATGATGCGATGTTTCAAAACTGTCCAAACTATTTTCATTAGTTTCAAATTATTTCAATGATAATTGGTCAAGTTGTACTATCTACAGACTCATTTCCATTTGACTGCATTAGAGACTTTGTCCAAGTGTGCATACAGTATACAAAAAAGCTTGCGCGATAGCAGAAAACGCGTTCAAATGGAAACGAGCCTTAGTTAATCTAGTTTAATCTAGTCTATTTAATTTTTATTTAGGATAGTTACTATATAATTGCATATTTATTTTCAGCAGCTTTTATTATTTTAAATGTTTCCATAAGAATTTCCATTCTTCACTCTAGCGTCTAGAAACTTAGTCTCTTTAACAAAGGAATTAGATACTTTAAGAATGTATCAGAGGAGATCAGTAATGGTGTGTAGAAAAGTAAAGAAGTTCGAGTTTTTTAAAATAAAAGGTTGTCATTTGAAAAAAAATAATAATAATTTTTTGTCAAACTGCATTCTAGTATTGCTTTTAAGCCAATTTTCTAAGCCGTTTTGTTCTTCCTTATCCTAAAGTGTAAATAAAATAAATAGAATTTGTTAAATTTTAAGTTATTCTATATTAGTATTGTTCTATTTATTTCTGTTTTTTGAATAAAGTTTAAACACTTCCTTCAGGGTGCACCACATCCATCGCGTGAACCTCAAAATACTGTTTTTGAAGATGAAGGTAAATCCGAGGTATGTTCTCAATTCTCTTCATATACAGGCTATCTTGATCAGCGTCACTTTATGGACAAACTTGGGTTATGTTTGCATAGTGTGCTGAGGGTAGTGGCCTCCCTCCCATTTGTCCTTTACCTGCTACCCACACCCATAGTTCAAAGTACAACTCATTTTGCACGAAGTAAAACCAAGCGATAATGCAAACTGGTGTTGATAGCTTAAAAACGTATTTAGAAAACGCATCAATATCTTATGGAGATCAAACGACTTTTAAAATACACAATCTAACACAATCTAAAACTGGCAAGAACGTTTTTTGTTTGGTTCCTTGGGCAGATCAATTATTCAGGGTCTTTTTGATTTCTGCATCACTCAGTAAAGCGATAAATTTATATATATTTTTTATTCGTAGCTACTGAAGACTCTACTTACAAGTACAGATCCAGAAGATCTTCATTCTGCAAATAAATTAATAAAAACGATGGTCAAAGAGGTGAGCAAATCATGATGCTAGTGTGTTTTTATTTTCATTTTATGCCGGTTAAATCGATGGATATATTGTGGTCACGAAGTTTGATGATGGATGTTTTCCTTTTGTTTTATTAGGAAGAACAACGGTTAGAGAGAGTCTCCAAGCGTATTCAAGATTTGGAAACAGTATCTAATAATGTGAGACTTCTGGATGACATGCTAGCTAAACACTGCAGTGATGTAACTCAATCGTCTCTTGAGATTATGCATGTAAGTATGAAACAAATAAGACAGATTTTTTTCATCAGATTAATCATATAATATATGTTTCATATAACATGTAGTGTTGAGTTTTCTGTATTGCGATCTGAGAAGTTAGCTATATGAAACCTTTTAAAAAAGTCTGTATACTTACCAAATCCACTGAGTTTACATCAGGTTTTCGCTAGGATTCTTTTTTTTACTTTGTAGCGACCTGAAAGCAAAATTTTTAAAGCTAGTCTTTTTTTCGATTTTTTACGTTGTACATTGTGGTCTGTGTTTAGGACTTGTATGAAAGTTGTTTAAAAATGCGCCCAGAATTATTTCGGCTTGCTAGCAGAAGTGCTGAAGATAAAGATGATTCTATGGGTAGGTCTGTGTATGTAGTTGATAAAAACGTGTTTATAAGCTTGAATGACAGCTTGCATACGTTAACGGAAAAGCACTTTATTGTTAGAAGATTTTGTGGGAAGAAATTTTTGCATTCCGCAGGTGATCAAAAACATGCATTTGGAAAACAAAAGAAGTTTCTTTCATGATAGTATTAGTTTTTTTGAAAATTGCGATTCGCAAAATGACCATATACGTGAAACTTAATTTCACAATTTTTCCCCTGAAAATTTGTGACAAAAAATAAGCAAAAGCTAACATACCATTAAAAAATTGGTATCCTGTCTAATTATATGTTCTCCTTCCAATCTATATAGCTGAGATTTTATGTGCCAGCGATGAGTTGACCAGAGTCATCGATTTATACAAAGAAAAAGTGTTGTTACAAAAATTCGATGTTAGTGATCAAAAACCGTACCATGTTACTCCAACAGGTGAGTGCTTTGGAAATATTCCTGTTGTATGAACCAAAAAAGCAGTTCTAGAATCTTAATGACTCCCACTTAAGCTACAGAAGTTTCTAAAATCCTGGTTTAACTGTCATAAAGAGGGTTTTGAGCCGACAACCTTGCGGACGTAAATGAAACATTACACAAGCATCCTTGCTGCTCATGTACTGCTGTATGTATACGTTGTTTCTAACCTATCTGGACTGCTTTCTTATTATTTATCTAGATAATCAAAATGTGAACACAAGCTCTTTGCTTGATCTTGGTTTTGATGCACCCCAACCTACGCCCCCTTCAGCTCAAGCAAATAACACATGCAGTGAAACTAGCTTCTTAGATGAACAATTTAAATTGCTAGGTATGGAAGTCACTAAAATTTCAGAAACTGTGACAACTATTATTTTCAAGAATAGCAGGTTGATTATTTTTTAACCCTATGTACTAGCACCAAAACAAAAAAGGAAAACTTTATCTAACTTTTTAAGCTAGACTCTTAAATTTTAATTAAATTTATCCCAATTTTGGCAACATTTGGAAATTGGCTAAAGATATTACTTCAGTCCGACCCTACAGTCTGAAATACTTCACGTTATGAATTTTTTTTTACTCTAGGTTTAGATGTAGCTGACCAACCTGTGTCCCAACCTTCGCAACAAAGTAATATGTTTACTCAACTTTCTCAACCACAACAACAACTTAGCTCTGGAAATTTTCAAATGCAGCCTCCTATGTCGTCAGTGGGCTATTCTAATCAACCGCCGTTTCACCCAACTGCTACCACAGCTTTACCAACGAACACCCAACCGTTAATAAGTGCGGTGCGTCCGCCTGTGGCTGACGCAAGTGCCACTCTGCCGATGTCTGCACCAAATAAAAACAGCGCCACCGTACCACAAAGACGGGATTTGTTAGACTTTGATGTTTTCAGTGAATTTAGATCACCAGAGCTGACCAAGACGAAAAACGGTTCTGTCAAGACAGACGCACCAAGTCAATCAGCAGTCGGTGATTTGTTGGACATCAGTATTGAAGGTACTCCATGTTTTTTTTAACTTTCTATTATGTTTTTAAGGCACGAGAGAACCTACGACACGACACTCCCCACTTTTTTGTTTAATAGTAAAATATACTTTTGGAAATGACCAGCATAATCCATATGACGGGTTATCCCGTCCTCTCTTCCCACTTTAAAAACTATGTTGCAATACCCGCTCGAAAATTGGTGCACTTCACGCGCCAAAGGATTATGTGCGAAAATCAAAGTTTAGGAGCATATTTTTATTTACTAGATCGCCTTCTTAGTTTTGGTTTAATATAAGATACAGGAAAAACATGTATAAGGTTGCTCAAAAATTAGTACGCTTTAGGTCCAATATTCAAAAATTAGTACAAAAATGGTCGTTAATACATGCTTGGAATCAGTTTGTAGTACTGGTGGTTTTTTCAATATTTTTTAACTCGCGTTTCTTGATCTCGTATTTCATCATCATCATCATCATTCTCGGCTTAACGTCCGTTTTCCATGCTAGCATGGGTTGGACGGGGTATATTAATGACCCTCTTCCAATCTGATCTAGACTGTGTTAGATCTAAACTCAACTTCCTCTGTATCAAGTCTGTCCTTATAACCTCCTGCCAAGTCTTTCTCGGTCTGCCTCTGGGCTTTGCCCCAGGAACTATCAAGTCTCTACACTTTCTTACCCAATTATCCTCCTCCATTCTTTCCAAGTGCCCCAGCCAATTCAATCTTCTTATCTGGATAACATCTTTAATTCTACGGAGACTTAGCCTGCTTCTTAGCTCATCTGAACTCTTTCTGTCTCTCAGACTGGCGTTACACATCCACCTAACCATTCTCATATCATTCCTTTCTAAACGGTCAAGATCTTCCTGCTTCACTGCCCATGTCTCACTACCGTACAACATAACACTTCTTACACAGGCCTCATACAACCTACCTTTTACCTCAATTGACAGGACTCTGCTAGTCAACAAAGGAAGTAACTCTCTGAACTTTTTCCAAGCAGAACCTATCCTGCAAGTAACACTTCTTCCAACACCCCCTTCACTGCCCAACATATCACCTAAGTAACAGAAGTTCTCAACTATCTCTAACGAGCCACTGTTGTACATCATTAAAGCTGGAAATACTTCATTCTCTATAATCTCACCTTTGCAACGCTTGCATACAAACTGAATGTCAGCTCTTAACCTTCCACTAATACTACTGCACTTCTTATGTACCCAATGCTTGCAAGTCTGACAAAAAATTGAGTTACTACCAACCCCTTTCCTGCAAACTCCACAAGGCCACTTTCCAACTACAAGGTCACACTTGGCTGCAATGCTACTAATCATGACTTTAGACTTTGCTGTGTTTACCTTTAGCCCTTTCTCTTCTAGTCCTTTCTTCCACTTCTCAAACTTTTCAACTAATTCTTCCATCCACTCTGCTATGAGAACCAAATCATCTGCATACAATAACTCCCATGGACAACCTGTTCTGAACTCCATCGACAGCACTTCTAAGACTAGAACAAACAACAAAGGACTAAGTACAGAACCCTGATGTACACCAACATTTACACTAAATTCATCACTAAGTGAATCGTTAATCCTGACACGACTTCTAGCATTGCTGTACATAGACTGTACCATCGTAACTAGCCACTCATCCACACCTAATTTTCTCATAGCCCACCAAATAACTTTACGTGGCACTCTATCAAAAGCTTTCTCTAAATCTACAAAGGCAAAATAGAGATTCTTTCTCTTTCCTAAATACTTTTCCTGAAGCTGTCTGAGTAAAAATATTGCATCTGTAGTGCCACGCCCTGGAACAAAACCAAATTGCATCTTATCTATATCAATCCTTTCTCTAAGTAACTTATCAATCACTCTTTCAATAACTTTCATTACTTGATCAACCAACTTCAAACCTCTATAGTTACCCCTTTCTAATGCATCACCCTTGCCCTTGAAACAATTCACTATTACACTCGACTGCCACTCACTCGGAATAGCACCATCCTTTATAATCTGGTTAGCAAGACTTGTAATAAGCTCAACTCCAATATATCCAGATGCTTTTACCATCTCTGCAACAATACCTGATACTCCTGCAGCCTTGCCAATCTTCAATTTCCTAATAGCCTCCACTACCCATTCTGTCTTGATCTGCATAGCTGGCCCTTCTACAACATCATCATCAGACAAATTATCCTCATCCCAATCAAACTCAGTGTTAAGCAACCTCTGATAATAATTCTTCCAAGCTACCCTTTTCTCCTCCTCTGTGCTAGCCAAAACACCTTCATCATTACGTATACACTTCTCACCTACAACATCTTGATTAGTCTTCTTCATTTGCTTTGCTATCTTGAATACCTCATTGCGCTGGTCTTCCCTTCTTAACACATCTGCAAATCTGTTTCTCTCTGCTTCTGATTTTGCCTTATACACTGCTGTACGAGCACGACGCTTAGCTTCTAAGTAAATATTTTTACTACCACCTGACTTCCACTCTTTCCAAAGTTTCCTCTTTTCCTTTATACACTGGTCAACCTCATTATTCCACCACCAGGTCTGTCTATGTCTAGCTGGTCCTTTCGTCCACCCACAGGTATCATCAGAAGCTTCTAGAAGACAATTCTTCAAAGTAGTCCAAGTACTTTCAACATTGTCACATTGACCATTGTGGGCTAACTGCTGAACTTTTGCACTAAATTGTCTTGCTACAATCTCTTCCTTCAGCTTCCAGACTTTTCGACGGGGGCCTGTACTTTCCCTTGGCTTCTTTAACACTCTTCAAGATAATATCACAAACCAGCAACCTATGCTGGGAAACACACTCTTCCCCCGATATAACTTTCACGTCCTTCACCACTTTCTTGTCTGACTTTCTAACCAGGAAGTAATCTATCTGTGTCTTACAACCACCTGACTCATATGTTATCAGCCTACTCTGTCTCTTACTGAATGATGTGTTGCAAACCACCATGTCCGTTGCCATTCCAAACTCAAGCAATCTCTCCCCTTCCTTATTTCTGCTCCCAAATCCATAGCCTCCATGCACACCTCTATAACCTTCAGATGACTTCCCAACATGACCATTAAAGTCGCCGCCCACCATGACAAGTTCAGTGTCTCCAAACTTTGATGTGACTGCTATTAACTCATCATAAAACTTATCTTTATCTTCCTCACTGAGTCCACACTGTGGAGCATAAACTGACAGAAAAGTGACAATCCTATTACCTATCAAAAACTTTATCAGTATAATACGACTATTAACACGCATAACATCTATTACTTTTTCTACCCACTTCTCTGCAACGAATATGCCAACTCCTCCATATCCATCACTATTACCAATCCAAAAAAGCTTATACCTTGCCCTCCTACCTTCCACAAATCTCACTGAAGCTCCTCCCCACCTGACTTCCTGAACACAACACATATCAACAGATCTACGTTCTAACATTTCAACTACTTCACCTGCTCTACCTCTCAGAGTACCAACATTTACACTAGCCATCCTCAACCTAGAGTTATCTACCTTGTGATGTGATAGCTGGGTAACGGTCTGACGATGCTCACACCTGACATCTGTCCTACCGTGCGCGACACCTTCACTCCTTAGAGTTCCAGCCCCGTTTACGCAGTTTGTCTGATCAACTATTCTTACGGCCATTAATAAAGAGTTTTGGCATTGTTTTACAGCTGGATGCCCTTCCTAGCGCCAACCGTTCACAGACCGGACTGGGTGTTTTTTAAAGTGACACCATCACTATGTGGCATTTCATGGGACTTCCACAATCGCCCCTTTAAACTAAGGTATGGTGGAGGACGTTCAACTCCTCTCTTGTCTCTTAAAGAGACCCTTCACCTTTAATTTATGCAATTAAATCAATTGTCTCGTGCTGCACCATAATGAAAATTTTTCACTACGCAAAATCATCACCGCCGATTGATTTTGAGTATTTTGATTAGTTGCTGGAATTTTGCGCTGTTGGCAAATATTTCGTTGACCTGTTCTGTAAGAAGATTTTATTTCACTATAGATGAAAGCAAAAATAACAACCAATCACAACCTAGTCAACAAACCCCTGTGTTAACGCAAACTCCTGCACTGGTATCTAATCTTCCCTCAGAAGCAGCCAATCCTCTGGTACAAAATGCGCAGGAGAATTATTTGGTTTCTCTAGATGCCCTCAAACCAAGTAAGTGACTAAGATTTTGCCTAAAATGTGCTTTTTTCGATAAGTAACGCAAAGTTTTAACTTGCGGCTGAGTGTTGTTTAAGTTTCAAATTTGCATATTCTAATGTCCCATAAGGCTAATGCACCAATTAAAACAAAACTAAGCTATTCGTATGAAGCTTATATAAACTTTAGAAGTGTGGTCATTATAATCTCAGTTTTTGCCTTTTTCTTTTCTTGTTTGGTTACTTCAGATTGGCTGTTGTTTACAAGTTGTTCCGTTTACTTGAAGGATTTCAGCCTCGTGTTGCTTATATGTTGCTGGTAAAAAAAAACGTGTAATACAACAGGAGCTGAGAACAGTCTCGTATAAAATTCCTTGTAAGGAAGGGATCAAAAAAAATTACTTCTCTTTTATAATTCATGGTCAAATTTCCGTCATAGGTTTTTTCGATTTAACAGAAGTCATCTAAAAAATGAGGGGTCCAAGATTCTTTTAGAAAAAGATAATTTAACATTGACATTTGACTCATAATGTAA
The DNA here is from genome assembly GCA_030067915.1 of Hydractinia echinata. NCBI lineage: Eukaryota > Metazoa > Cnidaria > Hydrozoa > Anthoathecata > Hydractiniidae > Hydractinia > Hydractinia echinata. The sequence continues at coordinate 272,567 of JASGCC010000182.1, read as the reverse complement.
AACGCGGGTCAATTTTGTTGTTGTTTTGTTTTGCGGATGATAAATTTTTCTAATATTTAGCTGACCATCCTCCAATTTCTATTCACGACAAAGATAACATCAAATCTTTTATAAACATTGTTCAAGTAAGTGTTTCTTCAAAATTTTGTACTAGCTACTAACCACTTTCATATTCAGAATGTTCTGAACAACGAATCGACTTCAGATGTGATTTTTTATTTTTAGGATACTCGTCCTGGAGCAAACACTAATGTTATCGCCACCATTCTTTCCACACTTTCCACTCATACTGTTGCCGTCAAAGATTTCACTATTCAAGTTGCTGTACCAAAGGTAAGTAACTGTCTTTTCGTTTGTATTTTATTTATTTTTGTTGGCGGTTTGCCATAGTCGGCTTTCCTTCGTTTTTAAAAATCAAGGAAAGGTTTCTAAATAACTAAGGCAAGCTCAACTTGCTTAGCAGGCTAAGTTCAGGCGTTAGTTGCAAAGCAATTCAGGCGTTTTTGCACTAAAGCACCTGGTTGGAAAAATATTTATCTATTTATTTTTGAGTCAACATCTTTATTGCACTACAGGTAATGAGAGTGAAGCTTCAACCAGCTACATCAAACGAACTTGCTCCATTCAATCCAATGCTACCTCCACAGGCTATAACGCAGATCATGCTCATCGCTAATCCAGTTAAGGTCTGTGTCTTTCTTAAATATACGTCATGCATTATTTTCATGAAAACAAGGTCAATGTCTTATCGCTAACCCAGTTAAGTTCTGTGTCTTTCTAAATATACGTTGTGCAATATCTTCATGAAAACAAGGTCAATGTCTTATCGCTAACCCAGTTAAGGTCTGTGTCTTTCTTAAATATACGTTGTGCAATATCTTCATGAAAACAAGGTCAATGTCTTATCGCTAACCCAGTTAAGGTCTGTGTCTTTCTTAAATATACGTTGTCCAATATCTTCATGGAAACAAGGTCAATGTCTTATAGTATAACCCAGTTAAGGTCTATGTCTTTCTTAAATATACGTCATGCAATATTTTCATGAAAACAAGGTCAATGTGTTATCGCTAATCCAGTTAAGGTCTGTGTCTTTCTTAAATATACGTTCTGCAATATTTTCATTAAAACAAGGTCAGTGTCTTATAGTATAACCCAGTTAAGGTCTGTGTCTTTCTTAAATATACGTTGTGCAATATCTTCATGGAAACAAAGTTAATGTCTTATCGCTAACCCAGTTAAGGTCTGTGTCTTTCTAAATATACGTTGTGCAATATCTTCATGGAAACAAGGTCAATGTCTTATAGCTAACCCAGTTAAGGTCTATGTCTTTCTTAAATATACGTTGTGCAATGTCTTCATGGAAACAAGGTCAATGTCTTATCGCTAATCCAGTTAAGGTCTATGTCTTTCTTAAATATACGTCATGCAATATTTTCATGGAAACAAGGTCAATGTCTTATCGCTAATCCAGTTAAGGTCTATGTCTTTCTTAAATATACGTCATGCAATATTTTCATGGAAACAAAGTCAATGTCTTATCGCTAACCCAGTTATGGTCTGTGTCTTTCTAAATATACGTTGTGCAATATCTTCACGGAAACAAGGTCAAGTCTTATAGTATAACCCAGTTAAGGTCTGTGTCTTTCTTAAATATACGTTCTGCAATATTTTCATTAAAACAAGGTCAATGTCTTATAGCTAACCCAGTTAAGGTCTGTGTCTTTCTTAAATATACGTTGTGCAATATCTTCATGAAAACGAGGTCAATGTCCTATAGTGTAATCCAGTTAAGGTCTGTGTCTTTCTTAAATATACGTTCTGCAATATTTTCATTAAAACAAGGTCAATGTCTTATAGTATAACCCAGTTAAGGTCTGTGTCTTTCTAAATATACGTTGTGCAATATCTTCATGAAAACAAAGTCAATGTCTTATCGCTAACCCAGTTAAGGTCTGTGTCTTTCTAAATATACGTTGTGCAATATCTTCATGGAAACAAGGTCAATGTCCTATAGTGTAATCCAGTTAAGGTCTGTGTCTTTCTAAATATACGTTGTGCAATATCTTCATGAAAACAAGGTCAATGTCTTATAGTATAACCCAGTTAAGGTCTGTGTCTTTCTTAAATATACGTTCTGCAATATTTTCATTAAAACAAGGTCCATGTCTTATAGCTAACCCAGTTAAGGTCTGTGTCTTTCTTAAATATACGTTGTGCAATATCTTCATGAAAACGAGGTCAATGTCCTATAGTGTAATCCAGTTAAGGTCTGTGTCTTTCTTAAATATACGTCTGCAATATTTTCATTAAAACAAGGTCAATGTCTTTGAGTATAACCCAGTTAAGGTCTGTGTCTTTCTAAATATACGTTGTGCAATATCTTCATGAAAACAAAGTCAATATCTTATCGCTAACCCAGTTAAGGTCTGTGTCTTTCTAAATATACGTTGTGCAATATCTTCATGAAAACAAAGTCAATGTCTTATAGTATAACCCAGTTAAGGTCTGTGTCTTTCTAAATATACGTTGTGCAATATCTTCATGAAAACAAAGTCAATATCTTATCGCTAACCCAGTTAAGGTCTGTGTCTTTCTAAATATACGTTGTGCAATATCTTCATGGAAACAAGGTCAATGTCCTATAGTGTAATCCAGTTAAGGTCTGTGTCTTTCTAAATATACGTTGTGCAATATCTTCATGAAAACAAGGTCAATGTCTTATCGCTAACCCAGTTAAGGTCTGTGTCTTTCTTAAATATACGTTGTCCAATATCTTCATGGAAACAAGGTCAATGTCTTATCGCTAACCCAGTTAAGGTCTATGTCTTTCTTAAATATACGTCATGCAGTATTTTCATGAAAACAAGGTCAATGTGTTATCGCTAATCCAGTTAAGGTCTGTGTCTTTCTTAAATATACGTTCTGCAATATTTTCATGAAAACAAGGTCAATATCTTATAGTATAACCCAGTTAAGGTCTGTGTCTTTCTAAATATACGTTGTGCAATATCTTCATGGAAACAAGGTCAATGTCTTATAGCTAACCCAGTTAAGGTCTATGTCTTTCTTAAATATACGTTGTGCAATGTCTTCATGGAAACAAGGTCAATGTCTTATCGCTAATCCAGTTAAGGTCTATGTCTTTCTTAAATATACGTTCTGCAATATTTTCATTAAAACAAGGTCAATGTCTTATAGTATAACCCAGTTAAGGTCTGTGTCTTTCTAAATATACGTTGTGCAATATCTTCATGAAAACAAAGTCAATATCTTATCGCTAACCCAGTTAAGGTCTGTGTCTTTCTAAATATACGTTGTGCAATATCTTCATGAAAACAAAGTCAATGTCTTATAGTATAACCCAGTTAAGGTCTGTGTCTTTCTAAATATACGTTGTGCAATATCTTCATGAAAACAAAGTCAATATCTTATCGCTAACCCAGTTAAGGTCTGTGTCTTTCTAAATATACGTTGTGCAATATCTTCATGGAAACAAGGTCAATGTCCTATAGTGTAATCCAGTTAAGGTCTGTGTCTTTCTAAATATACGTTGTTCAATATCTTCATGAAAACAAGGTCAATGTCTTATCGCTAACCCAGTTAAGGTCTGTGTCTTTCTTAAATATACGTTGTCCAATATCTTCATGGAAACAAGGTCAATGTCTTATCGCTAACCCAGTTAAGGTCTATGTCTTTCTTAAATATACGTCATGCAATATTTTCATGAAAACAAGGTCAATGTGTTATCGCTAATCCAGTTAAGGTCTGTGTCTTTCTTAAATATACGTTCTGCAATATTTTCATGAAAACAAGGTCAATATCTTATAGTATAACCCAGTTAAGGTCTGTGTCTTTCTAAATATACGTTCTGCAATATCTTCATGGAAACAAGGGCAATGTCTTATAGCTAACCCAGTTAAGGTCTATGTCTTTCTTAAATATACGTTGTGCAATGTCTTCATGGAAACAAGGTCAATGTCTTATCGCTAATCCAGTTAAGGTCTATGTCTTTCTTAAATATACGTTCTGCAATATTTTCATTAAAACAAGGTCAATGTCTTATAGTATAACCCAGTTAAGGTCTGTGTCTTTCTAAATATACGTTGTGCAATATCTTCATGAAAACAAAGTCAATGTCTTATCGCTAACCCAGTTAAGGTCTGTGTCTTTCTAAATATACGTTGTGCAATATCTTCATGGAAACAAGGTCAATGTCCTATAGTGTAATCCAGTTAAGGTCTGTGTCTTTCTAAATATACGTTGTGCAATATCTTCATGAAAACAAGGTCAATGTCTTATAGTATAACCCAGTTAAGGTCTGTGTCTTTCTTAAATATACGTTCTGCAATATTTTCATTAAAACAAGGTCAATGTCTTATAGCTAACCCAGTTAAGGTCTGTGTCTTTCTTAAATATACGTTGTGCAATATCTTCATGAAAACGAGGTCAATGTCCTATAGTGTAATCCAGTTAAGGTCTGTGTCTTTCTTAAATATACGTTCTGCAATATTTTCATTAAAACAAGGTCAATGTCTTTGAGTATAACCCAGTTAAGGTCTGTGTCTTTCTAAATATACGTTGTGCAATATCTTCATGAAAACAAAGTCAATATCTTATCGCTAACCCAGTTAAGGTCTGTGTCTTTCTAAATATACGTTGTGCAATATCTTCATGGAAACAAGGTCAATGTCCTATAGTGTAATCCAGTTAAGGTCTGTGTCTTTCTAAATATACGTTGTGCAATATCTTCATGAAAACAAGGTCAATGTCTTATAGTATAACCCAGTTAAGGTCCATGTCTTTCTTAAATATACGTCATGCAATATTTTCATGGAAACAAGGTCAATGTCTTATAGCTAACCCAGTTAAGGTTCTTAAATATACGTTGTGCAATATCTTCATGGAAACAAAGTCAATGTCTTATCGCTAACCCAGTTATGGTCTGTGTCTTTCTAAATATACGTTGTGCAATATCTTCATGGAAACAAGGTCAATGTCTTATAGTATAACCCAGTTAAGGTCTGTGTCTTTCTTAAATATACGTCATGCAATATCTTCATGAAAACGAGGCCAATGTCTTAAAAAGTACATGTCGGTGTGACATATGTTTTTATTTATAAGAAAGAAAAACATATATAGCTTGTCTTTTTATTCAGGAAAATGTCCGACTACGCTTCAAGATTTCTTACGTCATCAACGGTGTTTCTCATGTTGAAAGTTCCAGTATTGACCAGCTGCCGATCAGGTGATGCGGTTAAAATTAAAAACTTTAATATCGCTTTTTTAAAATTTCATCAGTTTCATTCTTCTAAATGTTTTATAGTACCTTATGGGAAATAATTTTCGCGAACTTAACAAGTCCTGATATTTCGCGAGAATTAAATTTCGCAAAAAAAAGGGATTCGATTACATTTTTGTCCTTAATTTATACTGTTTTTAATGGCTCTTTATGTCGAAGACAAAATAAAGACTGCTGAAGTTGAAATTCATTATCTATTATATAAGAGCTAGGTAAATCAGAAAGAAAAATTAGTGGAACTCGTTCTTTAAAAAAGAAAAACCTGTAATTTTCGCGAATAGTGAATTTTTCAATAATTTTTGCGAAATTGAAAAAACTATCGCAATCTAGGATATCCAATTCCCGCAGAAATTAATTCCCTTAAGGTACTATTTTCAACTTCAAGTGACGCTATGCTTGCCCAACCAGTAAAAGTATAAGTGATACTTTAAACTTTGAACCGAATGTTAAACATGTTAGCCCTACACTGCGCAGGAAGTTGTTGAAAGCTACATCCTGGCACTAATAAGAAAAATTTTCGTTTAATGTGTTTCTTTCGGCAACAGGGGTTTCTAACGGAAACTTTTCCACTTACCGGGCTTCCTGTTCTTGTATGTTGTGCTGTGTTTTTATCTAATAGAGTATACTATATGAATTAGTTTTTTGCAGAATTTAGTGTAGTCTTGATCCTGTTTGTTTTTTTGTCCTATTTATTTATTATCCATCTTCAACTCTTATTGTTTTATCACGTGACAATTGAATTTGTTTGAGTCACCAAAGTAGAGTTAAAAAAAATCTTTCTCGTTGTTACTTTCCTAAAGCATGTTGTAGTTTTTTAGATTTAATGAATTGTAATTTTCCGATTAAATAGAAAGATTAAAAATTAATTCTTTTTTTCTTTTCTTTATCATGGTCAAACCTTTTATTTTGCAGAATGAAAGGATGAGTGGTCCCAAAATGCTTCATTTTGTGGAATATATTTTTGCGAATTACTACATTTTCCCAATATTTGCGGTATCTGTTCATTTTTTCAAATGATGTGTAATTCCTCCTTTGCGAATAACAATTTTTAAAATTTGAGCGAAAATCGCGAAAATAAATTACACAAAAAATTATCCCTTAAACAAGAAAAAAACAAAGCTATAATAAATTTTGTTCTTATCACGTTTTCTTCAACACAACAAAACCAACAAAACAATACACAATATGCTCTTCAAAACAGCAAAACAGATCGTATCTTTTACTTATTGAACATCTTAGCGTAATGTTCTTTAAGCTTTGTTCTGTCTTTGAAAGAATTCGAAACTTTCGGTAACACTGTCATAGCCTTCGCGCTCTTCGAGTCTCGTGAATTATTCTCCCATTTGAAAAAGTTACAACCATCTTTTTTGTCGCTACCGTAAGTATGCATTGAACAAGCGTAAAATATTCGATCAATATTAGGTCCTGGATTTATAACTCTTTTTCGTTTGCACCGCTTACCGCATTCACATAATGGCGGAGTTACACTGCAACTGTTAATAGTGGTGATCGGCGCCCCATATCCAGGGGATGGGGTCTTGACATTTCCAAGGTTTTGTTTAAAACGATCGATGCACTTCAAGTTTCGGTTGGTGGAAACAGGTGTATTGTTTGATACGTTCTTTAATGTTTTGCATTCATCTGGTGGTTTTGACTTACCATCAGTGCCTAGTAATTAAAAATTTAGGTTCTTAATTTGATTAATTAATAATATTAATTAATTAATTAATAACAAAATAATAAAATGCTGAGTTCTCACATTACTATGACGGAGGGAAATTTGCACAATAATCTGCTCAGAACTCTGAACAATACGTCAAAATCTTTTATTTACTTTTAATGTTTTTTGACATATAAGTTCGTGACAAAATTTGCCGGTAGGTTTAAAGCGTTTGAGTTGAAACAGCATGATAAACTGGTCCACTTCCTTCAATGTTTTTTATCTTATCTAGAACACGCCCATTCAAGCATAGTCACATGATACTTTACTACGAACACGCCCATTCAGGCATACCTTACAGAACATGGCCAAAGCTGGCTATTGCAAAATTTGCGGTACATTCGAATACTAGTTAGATATTTATAGCAAGAATAAATATAATTTTTGGCCTAAATTTTGAAAAAGCTAATTCTCGCGAATTTGGCGATTTTTTTTACTCGCGAATGTTTTTTCCTTTAGAGGTTTTTGTGTTTGCTCTTATATTGGTCACATTTGGGAAATAAACAAACAGTCAGTGATTGGAAATGAGAGTTATAAATAGGTGTCGTTTTGAATACACCTCTTTACAATAACTTATAGTCTTAAATTTATTTAGACATGTGATGAAGTATATTTCAAGGCTAGGTGAAATAAAAATTGACGTTTTCAGAAAACATAAGATTTTTCCGAGCAAACTGTTGTATAGAACATACATGAAAGGATATAACAGAAGAAAAAAATATCAAGAGCATGAATATTTCTTTTAAAACAAAGTGGATTTGACATGTCAAAAATGTTTCTTGCACCATCATTATGAAAGTTACATATGAAAAATAAATTGGAGGAAAAAAATATACAAATGAAAGGTAACTTCAGTAAAATTAATATGCTCTATATTATAGAAGGTTGACAAGTCTGGCTGTGAATAGCTAGCCCAAAACTTCTGTGGATAGGAAGTGACTGTTATAAATAGGCAGCCACTAAAATAGGTTCGACCGCACCCCTATATAAGGAAAACGAAAGAATCAAACCAACAGTTGGTAAACTAAAACAACATTTTGTCTACAACTCTTCTATAATAATAATACAGACTTGCAAAAACCACAATCAAGAAAATAAGAATGTACACCTCCAGCCTATTCTGTTTTCTCAAGAACATTGTGAAAAATGGCTGTTGTCGTCGAGTGCACCTCTTCTAACATCGTGTTATTTTTTTAATTTACGCGCAATTCTTAACGGGAAGTTTTAACATAAGAATATCAATTTCTATCCGGGCCGGTCAATACACCTTTCCCGAGACTTATTCCTTTGATGTGCCGCAACTTTTTCTGTTGAGTTTTATGAAAAACGGAGAACAGATTTGAATTCCTTGTCAAAAATGTGATAAACAAAGAAAATTTCGAAACAATGCAGCAAGTAAACAACCTGCTATTCTAATTTAAATATTTGCGGCATGTCCAACCTCTTTTTGAAAACGAGGCGGGAAATGGTAACTTGAACATTAAGAAGACTTTAACTGTGATATATATCTCCTCAACATAGCACTTCCGGTTGGTATCAAGTTAAACTTTTACACATCAACTAAACAAACTATACTGAATTCAAATATTGTATTCATATTTTACGAGTTTAAAAAAAGTATGACTCATGGTCTCGGGAAAGGTGTATTATTCTTATTTTTTCTCTATTGTTTTAAACAATAGATCTACTTTTTAAGCTGAAATCCCAGTCTGATATTCTTATAAAGCATGTTCTTATACAAGAAAAAGCGTGAAACTTTTGGGTAAAAAATCACCGCAACATTTTCTAAATTAATTTTCTTTCTCTTTCGGTTTTGTTTTTTTGCGGGAATTAATTTTCGCGGTTAACCAACTTTAACGTGTTTTACGGAACAAACTTTCACGCAAGTCGAGGTTAATTTATCACGAAAGTGTTTTTCTCGAAGTCCTTGAAATGCGACATCAAAGACGAGATTATTTAGTGTTCATTACCTCCCCGCTCTAGCTGTTTCTCATTATCGCCGTTAATCGCATTGATATCCTAAAACAGAAGAGGCTTTTTTATTATATTTCATGATATCGGGTTTTCGTGCACCTGAGACATGAGACAATGTAAGAAAAGAAAAAATTCAAAATATTCGACATCAGTCACTAAAAATGTGTCCTGTTTTTTATAAGCCTGGTTCAGACTGACTTGCGTTGCGCTTGCGGCAGTGGAGTACGCATGCGCACTTGTTCAAGTTTCAAGGTGGCGCAAGAATGCATGGATGTGCATGAATGCACATTGGCGCATGGACGAAGAGGAAGCTGTAATTTTTTTAAGTTTTATACTTTTGAAACGAAGTTACAGAAGAAAATTATCTTTCCAAGCAAGTTTCTTTTTATTTCTGTCTTTAAAATACTTATCCTGCTTATCATATAAAACAGGATATTTTCTCACAGCCTCAGCAAGTTTTCGTTCGTTTTCTGTTGACATCGTTTTACTCTCCAAGTGAAAATGAAAAAAAAAATCTTCCAGCCCTCTAAATTTCTTGCGTCATACTTGCGCACGTTGCGCTCCGCTCGTGTTCACATTTTGAAATAGTGCTGCAAGAGTGCCGCAAGATTGACGCAACGACGCAAGATATCAAAAAGTTTTGATATTCTTGCACTCTTGCGTCAATCTTGCGGCACTTTTGCGGCGCTATTTTCAAAACTGTTCACACTGTACGCAACATTGCACAACCGCAACGCAGTTGCAACGCAACCGCAAGTCAGTCTGAACAAGGCTATACTATCTTACCAAAAGTAACGATTTAGTCGCCTTCATAATGCATCCATCTTTTACCATTCTCCAAGCTAACTTTGCAGTGTTGATAGCATCATCAATACCTGTAAAATGTTCATTGGAGTGGTTAAAAAAGCTTTGAACTTCGTATGTTATATTAAAACTAAAACCAGAAAACACATAGGAAGCACGGGCGCTTTTAGGAAGGCAGACACATGGAACATTCGGATTGTTTTGTATATTTTGCAGAATGCTTTGTTACAAATGCAAAATCAAGCTCAAAGGACATAAACTTAGAATTTATATTCGTGATTCTTACAATTTGGAAGTGAAACCAACAAAATCTTACCGGAATGTTCTCTACCAACAAACTCGATACCTAAATCTGTCAAAGCTCCGTTTAAACCCTTCGGATTGCGTCCATAAAAATGCTAAAGTAAAAATAAAACAACAATGCTACCTGCTGTTAAATTTAATCTAGTATAAATACAACAGTACATATACATATAGTATTGGCATTTGTTGAAATCTGTAAATCAAATCTGTGTTTTTTTTGTATGCGCTATTTTTGACTCAAAAAACTAACAAACTATTTTTGCACTGCTTTTGTTAACCTAACGAAACCCCTTTATCATAGGAACCACATCATGCTTATACCGAAAAAAACATGTTAATGTTGATTTACAGCATTTTTACATTAGTTACTTCATACATTCTGAATTTGACAGAAACGGAACAAATTATCCATTTTTTCAGTAGACTTGAAGATTTTATAAGTATAGCTTAGAATAACTAACCCTGTATGTATTTCGCAAGTCAATTCAACTTTTCAAGTAAGGAAAACAATTCAATCTTTTACGCTTGCACTCATAGTTTAAACAAACATTAAGGTCCCAATCTGTGTATAAAAAGAAGAAACATTATGTAGTTGAAATTTGACGGAAATCTTCAACAACAATTTAAAAAGATTTCAGCAAAAGCTGGGAGTAAAATTGTAATCCACCTAAGCAAAATAGACCGAGTGGATGCAGACAACAACCTTTCTTGTAACAACCTTTCTTGTGCAAATTTTCAACGTACATTAAAACCCAAAATGTCTTTAGTTTACATACCTGACCATGTAGCAAATATGCAGTTAACTTGTTGATCGACTCGTTTAGATGGAATTGCAATATTTTGCTTCTTTGTGCATGCTTTAACCCATTCATCAAAAAGATTCAAGCATGTTCCAATTGGTATACCAGAATCTACTTTTTCCTGGAATGTAAAAAATGAATTGTAAAGATATCTGGGGTTAGTTTTACTCTTAATGAAATATTAGGAGTGCTTATCACAGAAAATTTAAAGAAAGTTTGCACAAGTTTAAAAAATACCATTCAACTATTGATGTTAATGGTATAAAAGATCCTGACATGTTTTAGGACATGAACAAAAAAACATGACCAATGATTTCTTCACCACAACTGACTTACAAAGCCTAAGACAGACATGGTGTGGAAGGTTTGCGTAAACTCTTCTTAGTCTGTGTAGGATGTTAATTCAAAAATTATTATTGTAATTCCAACATAACATCTCCAAAAAAGCAAAACAGTCAGCCTGAAATAAGACATTCCCAGGTTAGTTAATGATTAGTTCTTTCACTGCATAAAAGTTAAAGCTCCTTCCTATCTACTGAAAAACCATACACTCCTAAAAAGTTTTTATTTGATAAAACTTTAGGGACTTTGCATTTGGAGAACTTGCAGCATGCTAGCTATACAAGATACAGCCGAATTTATCCTTTCTGATAGCATACATGGATGACAAAAATTACCTGTGAAATACCAGTTAAATCTTTGCAAAATTGACTCAACTTTGCATGTTCGCTTGGTTGGACATAATGATGAAATTTATCTTGAATTTCTCCATTGGAAGTATTTAACAAAACAGCTGGGAATTCAACTAAATTAGAATGAAAACAGACTTGTCCACAAAATTTCTCATTTCATTGTAAATTTTGTAGACACTTGCTAAAGTAGTTTTAACAGAATATGACATGCTAAGATCACAAGAAATTCCACACATATAGATAGTCCGTTAAAGAATCAATTGCTCACATTCATGTGGCTTTTGAGATTAATTTTATAATGACAGGTTATTATGTTTAACAGTTTGATGTGTAATGGAACTTACTAATTTCAGGACTAAATGAGTTGTTTTTGTCTTTCCAGCATGTTGATTCAAAATCCAAAACAATAAGATATGAAAATATTTGATCTAAATAAATTTGCATATAAAAAATAGACTTTCCAATTATTCTCCATTATATATATATTGAAATATTTATGAATCTACAGGTTAATGGAATACATATTGGCCTATTGAGCCATTCTGAAAAAACGTTGTCATTTTTGAACAACAAGGTCATTATAAAGGCTATTCTTATTGATGCACATACCTGATTTCTTTAATTTGGTTCTCGTTTTACCACTATTTGAAGATAGATTTGGCAGAGTTGATGATTGTCTTTTTAGTAATCCTAGTTTTCTATAAAAAAAAACAAACTTTATTAATCTTTTGGAAAATTTTTAACGAAATAAAGTTGCATGCAACTGTGGTTCAGATTAATTTGTTTCATGTTTACACCACCCTCAAAAATATGATTGGTTAGCGTCACCTGACCAATTCACTTAAAAAGGCGAATTTGAGTAAGGGAGTCGGTAAATTTGTGAAAACAATAAATTAAACAATGGTAAAACTTGTGCCTTCTAAGATTCCTTTGCAACTGGCTCCGGGCCAACAAAATATCCCTAAATGCTAGTAAAACAGAAATCATCCTTTTTACCCATCCAAACAAATCTATTGACTATGATATCAAAATAAAAATCAACGGCCATAAAATTTTACCTTCTGAATCTATTATATTTAGGGATCACTCTGGAAAAACATTTAAAATGGCATATACAGATAGATAATCTTAAAGTAAAATTATCCAGATCCATTGGGATATTATCTAAAATAAGACACTATGTTTCCTATAATATTTTAACTAATATATATTATGCTATCTTCTCATCACATCTAACTTATGGATGCAAATATGGGGACATAACAAAAGCGCCTACCTGAATAGAATTATCTCCCTTCAAAATAAAGTAAAATAAATTTAAGTTTAATTAGTTATTCATTTTTTGCATATATTATAGCTATAGCTATAGTAAAGGAAGTAAAAATTAACTTGACATTGGTTCGGTACTCCGAGTTTCGTGTTATACACTCATCAGCCAAATTATACAAGTGAAAAAAGTAAACAAAAAATTCGTATCTATCTATTTGACAAGATAAATTCCTAAGAGACATCATTAAATGCGTGGTGTTATAAACATGTGAATAGATAATTGGCTAAGTAATTATCAGTCCTTAGATTTATAATTAGCCAAAAGAAACTTATTTGTGTGACGACATTTAGCAATGAGTTCACTGCGTTTGTTTAAAAGCTCACTTTTGTCTTTGTAAAAGAGGATTTCAAATTTTTCTTGAAGGCAAAGAGGACAATTTCGTGAATTGTTAGTGTAGCTTTGTACTTGCTTGATGGTCGACCATTTGAGCGTCGGGGTGACATTGCTTTTCTCTTTCAAGTCCCAAACGTATGATGAAAGTGACGTGCTGTTCTTGTACTTTTTGTTGCTAAGAGACTGTTTGTGGCCATTGAATCTTGTCTTAAACGATTTCTCAGTCAGACCAATGTAGACTTTCTTTTGGTGAGCGGGTGCTGTAACTTCGCATTTGTATATGACAGACGTCACTTGGCAGTTTCCTTCCAATGGGCATTCGGGTTTTCTTCTGCAATTGCAGCTTGCTGTAACTGGTGTGTCGGATTTCGAGACTTTCGAATTATGCGATTTGATGATGGTGGCCATGTTTTCCATGCAGCTGTAGCTGACCTTTATGTTGTTTTTGTTGAACAGCATCTTCAGGTATCCGGAATGGAAGTGTTTGTTGATAAGAGATAAGAACTTCCTCGCTACGTTTGTTGATACATTTTTATTGTACGGGGGGTTAAACCAGTTCTTATCTCTTATCAACAAACACTTCCATTCCGGATACCTGAAGATGCTGTTCAACAAAAACAACATAAAGGTCAGCTACAGCTGCATGGAAAACATGGCCACCATCATCAAATCGCATAATTCGAAAGTCTCGAAATCCGACACACCAGTTACAGCAAGCTGCAATTGCAGAAGAAAACCCGAATGCCCATTGGAAGGAAACTGCCAAGTGACGTCTGTCATATACAAATGCGAAGTTACAGCACCCGCTCACCAAAAGAAAGTCTACATTGGTCTGACTGAGAAATCGTTTAAGACAAGATTCAATGGCCACAAACAGTCTCTTAGCAACAAAAAGTACAAGAACAGCACGTCACTTTCATCATACGTTTGGGACTTGAAAGAGAAAAGCAATGTCACCCCGACGCTCAAATGGTCGACCATCAAGCAAGTACAAAGCTACACTAACAATTCACGAAATTGTCCTCTTTGCCTTCAAGAAAAATTTGAAATCCTCTTTTACAAAGACAAAAGTGAGCTTTTAAACAAACGCAGTGAACTCATTGCTAAATGTCGTCACACAAATAAGTTTCTTTTGGCTAATTATAAATCTAAGGACTGATAATTACTTAGCCAATTATCTATTCACATGTTTATAACACCACGCATTTAATGATGTCTCTTAGGAATTTATCTTGTCAAATAGATAGATACGAATTTTTTGTTTACTTTTTTCACTTGTATAATTTGGCTGATGAGTGTATAACACGAAACTCGGAGTACCGAACCAATGTCAAGTTAATTTTTACTTCCTTTACTAATAAGCTCTAAACTTGTATGTTTATTGAGCACTGTTATTGGCTAACTGCACGACAGTTTTGTAGCTATAGCTATATATATTTTTTATTTAATTTTGTTTAATTTTTGTATCTTATTTCGTTTATTAATTTTTTGTTTGTTTTTCTTGTGTTTTATTGTTTGTTTTGTCTTTGTCTTCTAATTTATTTATTTATAAGTGATAAACAACAATCAAAATCATCCCTTAGTGAGCCAGCTTTATGAATTAAACGAATATAACGCCAATACCTTGCTAGTGACTTTGTACTTGAATCCTCGTTCATTATTTAAAACAGTACATGTTTTGATTATTTAATGCATGTAAGAAAAGAGCCTCTCTGAATTCTTTTTTAAAATTGCCGCCATATTGTAAATACCAGCATTGAAATAAAATGAAACATCCATACCAATATTGAGCAAAAAGGTCGATACCAGCGGCCCTCAACCTCGTGCGCCCCTGTTGTCCATCTTCACCTTCAGACTTATGCTGAAGTAATGAAACTTTAAACAGTTGCAGAATGTCTTGTTCTACAACTTATTGAGGGTAAAAAAATAATTTGATGACGTCATAGGAATCAGAAATGAAAGTTCACATACCAAAAATGGACCTTTTTCAACTTTTTACAATATCTTTTAATTTACTGATGTGTGTGTTGTGGCGCCGTAGATTAGTGGTTATAGCTCTCGTACTCTGTGCGGGAGACCGGGGTTCGATTCCTCTTGACGGCGATTCAACATGGGCGAGTGAATGTTACCATAGCCCCGGGTTAACCCAAGCCATGTGAGGGAAATTGGGTAGATGGCCCACTGTGTGGGCCGTTGGATGTTGCCGGGAGTTGTCTAGTAGAGCGCGGGTCCTAATTGGGTTTGGGTAGCTCAAAATGAGCATTAAATACTCTAGGACTCTCCATCTAAGCCATGGCCCCTCCTGGAAATAATAGACAGGGTATATCCCTCGATATTTGTGAGGCTAGCCATGTAAAATATGCACATCTATCTATCTATCTATCTGTTACGGCCTTGTTTCTTGGTGGTACACATATTGGCATAGAGGTAATTTTAATTACGACATTGGAATCAAAAATGACGTAATATCTACAAGACACATTTAGAAATACTGATGTGCATGTCATTAATTTTGATACATGTTGAATAGTGCATTTATAAAGAATCGAGGTAAGGAAAACATCATGGCGAAGACGTTGTTATCAGCAACAATCTCGCTTCTCTGGATCCATATTTCCTTCCAATCTGTATATGTCTGTGTTTTATCCTTAGTACCAGCCATGGCAACACCTTGGTAACCAACTTTCGTAATTAATATTTATATAACCAATATAAACTTTTCTAAATTCAAAAAAAACCTTGTCCCGAAATTGCAACACCCCACCCCATGCTAAACACATGTTTAACAAAAAACGTCTTGTCGAAGAGGCTGCTTGCACGTTATGGAGCATTTTCCAGCTATATATAAGCTTAAGTGTACCATTTATTATTGAAAAAAATGATATAAATATGAAAGTAAAGAAGCCAAATGGCATTCTCGACCCCAGAGCTCTTTGAGATAAACCTCGAAAGTAGGTTTTAATCTCAAAGAGCTCTGGGGACTTAGAATGGCCAAATGGTAATTTTAAAATTGTATGTTTTCTTTAAACGTAGCCAGCACCTTATGTTATTTTTTCTCCAATCTATAAATTCATTTTTTGAGTTGATTTCTTCTATTCGTCCTCATCGATCATAATATCTATCATTACCCATCATTAAACCAATCACTACCACCAATAAATATGATTAGAGGCCTGTGGAAGAGGTTGGAGTAAATATGAAAGAAAAAAAATTCTGATTTTTTTTTTAAAAATCTTTTCGTTTAATAAGGCTTCCTAAAGTTCTAACAATATATTAACTTTTCTTTCACCTTTCTCGTTCAAGACTTCAAATGACGCATGTATTACAAAACTTCTTCTGCTTTAATTCTTTTAGCATAATGTCATTCTGGAAATCGCCATCTCCTTTTGTTTCTTACAATATTAGTTATTCAAGTTAATTGAAATTCTGTTATAGTTATCTTTAGTAAATCCATTTCCATTTATTATCTAGACCATTTCTTCGAAACAGAAATCTATTATTTGCTGATCCATGCAAAACAACTGTTGCTATGCATGCGACAACAACATGCGTCAACTGTGGACACGGGTTTTAATTATTCAATTACTGTTGGGCTAACCTCGATCTCAGGACCTGTCAATAAGCGCAGCGCCGGTGAGAGACAAAAAGTCCTGGAGAAGAGGTTGCTGTTGGGCTTGCTATATTTCCGTCAGTTGGTGCTAGATAAACTTTGAATGTTCGATTGTTTCGAAACTAGCTGTTCCAATATTCGTTGTTTCCGATCTCGATCGCTTGGGACCTTTCTTATTTTCAGTCACCATTTTAGCTAGTTGAATCATAGCATCGTGTAAACCGTCACCATAGCGACCAGCTGTAGGATGCAAATGCCAGTTTACTGAATAATCGAGACTTTCGAGTTCAAGCTCGTGCGAAAGGTAAATGGGTGACACAGCGTCTTTTCTGTCTTGTTTATTAGCTAAAATTATCAATGGTACTCCTTGAGATTCTCTGGAAGCTAGGATCTCGTCTAGTTCTATTTTCGCTTCATCAAACCTTTTTGTGTCCGCACTATCAACCACGAAAACTATACCGTCAGCTTTTCGTATGTACGCTTTCCATAAAGGTCGTAAGTCAGCAGTCCCTGCAGTGTCCCAGACTAAAAATTTCAAGTTTTTAAATCGGACAGTATCTACGTTAAATGCTGCTGTTGGAACTGTTGTGTGAACGTTTTCGTTCAGTTTTAGTCTGTATAATATAGTTGTTTTTCCCGCACCATCCAATCCGATGATAGCAACTTGCATTTTCTTAGAAAACACGTTGTTGAGATTATTGTTGAGAAATAATAAAGTGTTACCCATAGTGTATGAGAAAGTGTTGTAGCATTGATGTTCTAATTTTACGGAGATAACGGATTCTTGTGGAGATAAATGTTTATTGTGGCGGCTGTTGGTGTGTACGTTATTTTTCTAAAATATTTTTGTATTCCACCTAAAAAATAAAAAATAAATAAAGCACGTTAACGCAAAATAAGCTAAACCCTTCCTTTCGTGCTTCCTTTACATGAATATAATCAGTGTGGACGGCAACAAAATAAAAAGAAGTCTTATGCTCTAATGAAATGCGACGGAGATATTCATATCATCTCTTCACTTTTGTGAGGTCAAATCGCATATTGGTGGCAACAAGCAAACAAACAAACAAACAAACAAACAAACAAACGAAATTGAATGAAACTCAATCCATAACAAATTTTCGATTTCTCTAACTCAAACATTTACAATTCTTTGAAACAACATTCAAAAATATCTCTTTTGTTATCAACACTTTCTGTATGTCGAAGATATTTCTTTAGACTTACACCATAGCCTTCACAACGCAATTTTATCTCCTATGCTGCTTCATTTTCTAAGATCACACACGTTTTTAAGAACACACAAGTTCATCTTCACCTTTTTTCCTCTTTCTTCGAGTTAAAATAAATAAATAATTTATTCTTTTTAATTGAGTTAGCCCAAACTTAGATTTTCTGTGTTTTTGTTCAAGTATATTTATACAATGTAAAATTAAAATTTTATGATTGCTGTGAATAAACGGTGCGTTGTAACAGCATGTGTTTGAGTTTGTACACACGTTCTACAATCGTGATAACACTTTATTCAGTAAGAATATACGGCTCCTAACAACAACAAAAAATGAAACAAAAGCACGACGGTAAATATAAAGCAAAATAAATAAAAATAGTATGACAAAAAAAAAGAAAATCAATTGACGGAGTGATGACAACAAATTGAAAAAATATACACCAAACGTCGTCAAATTGACTTTTCAAATTCCACCCATTTCCCTATTCTTAACGTCACAGATAAAGAATGTGGATAATCGAGTTTAATCTGTATAAGTGAGGCACATGTATGCGGACGTGATATTTACACAACACAAATCACAAATCACAAATCACAAATCACAACATCGAAACACATGCTCTCATCCTGACGCATTTTTTTTATATGTGACTCCTTGATGTGAGTCACCTTCAACTAAAATATACTACTAATAAAATATGGTAATATAAAGGAAACACAAGGTGATAAAACAACGCTTATTTGAAAGACATTTCCGCGATTACAATAACAGGAGTTGTACTCTACACATAGGTTTATTAGCAACCTCGTTCCCAGGGCTTTTTGTCTCTCATCGGCGCTTATTGATAGCTCTGACGAAAACGTCTCGCCGTCAGATGTACAGAGAGAGGCAACAGGCCCTGAGATCGAGGTTGATCCAACAGTAATTGAAAAATTGAAAGCCGTATCCACAGTTGACGCATAGCAACAGTATGTTCGTCTCACCGTCCGATATTCAAAAAGAGACAACTTGTCCTGGGATCGAGGTTGGTTTATTAGTGATGCTTTTGAACAACATATACATACACTACTACATATACAAATCTCTCAAAAATAAAATTATATGCCAAAACTACCACTATCTTTCCATTTTAAAGTATAGTCCAAATTTCTTCCTCTCGTAAGTGACTTTACGCATATAAGAAATACACCAACTTCAAATCTGAATCTGTCACACTTATCGTTCTAAGTTTGTTGAATAACATGGGGCGATTATATTATCAGAAAATGAAGAGATCTCCGCCTAACAACAATGTTTGATGAGAAAAATACACAGTTGAGAGTTCTTTTCAACACAGTCCTAACCACTGGAAAGAATGTGGTTGAGGTATGGTTACGCCTCATATGTTAAATGATGAATTATTCACAAGCGCTTTCCATTTATGTTTTTTTCTATGTATATCAATCTCGATCCCAGGGCTTTGATAAGTGGAAAAGAGCCCTTAAGAACGAGATTGGCTGTCTAAACACGCGGGAATAATTTGTTAGTTAGTTTGATATCGTTTGTCTCGCACAAACCTCGAACCCAGGATCTTTTGCATTTGACGCCGACGAAAACTTACTTTTTCACTCTCCTTAAGAAGGGGCCAAAAAAAACGATGGGAACAATATTTGTTTGTTATATATCTTTACGTCATAAAAATGTTAATGTAACATTGATCAAAACATGAACACGCTCTCTCTCTTTTACACACAGCATGAAAAGAAAACGTGCTCAAATGTTCATATATATCAAATTGTTTCATATTCAGGTTTGAGATGTGTAATGAAAAATCCTAAAAAGCCGCGGGCGCAAGTTTTTATGAAATTTAAATCTTCTTTCCTCAACACTCAAAATAAGATGTCAGGTATGTCAGATATTTTACGATGTCTTCCTTACACAATTTAGCTTTCTCTTTCACGTGGATGCTGGTACATTATTGATGGTATGACCACTATTGTGTGCGTGTTTCGGTTACCGCGGTTTTTTCGTTTTCTAAAAACCGTTGTTGCATGGCTTTCTTTGTTGAATAAATGACCCATAAAAATAAAAATTTGAGGAACTTTTCTTCTAACTTTCTCACCTATGAAGTTACTCCCAGTAGCGAATTTCAAATTATAGGCTATTCCGTTTGTTTATATTTGTTCGCCTCTCATCAACCTCCTTCCCAGGCCTTTGACGACGACAAAGACCCCTTTGAAACAGCTGAATATGGACTGGTCACGGATATACAAAATCTTTTCGATATATACGTTAATTAAATAAAACTTTACTAAAAAAATCGCAATTTTTCTTTTCACACGAAGTCTTTGCACATTGGATTGTTAATGGTAAAGACACATGTTTATAGAACCGCGTTATAGCATGCACGCCTGTTGGACAAAAACAACAAAGTAATTTATGGTACTAAGTAGAAAAACATTTTTGTTTGTGGATATGTGATACTTTTATCTATGTAATTTAGAATATTAACCTCAGGTTCCAAGCCTCAAAAAACCTAAAAAGCCTGGGGACGGGATTAATATTTGCTTTAGCTAAAAAGGAATAAGAATCTATAAATTTACCGACTTTCATTTGTTACCCTGACCCCCCTCCAAAAAAAAAAAAATTGACAAATTTATACACTAATATGGCCGACAATATCAGAATTCTGACATCGGTACGGCTATACGTTCGGATTACAGAAAAGATGCAAGATGCCCTTGGACGAGGTTGCACCATAGCAAGCAATTTCTTTTATATTTATCTCCAGATTGTCGGAAAACGCATTGAAATTCAATAAAATCGGTTCAACGGATTGGTTGTGACGGGGCGAAGAACCTATAGCGGGCTAAAACTTCTTGCACCCACCCAGTAATCAAACCACACTTGATACACGAAATTCCGCGCAACTATTATTCTCCCACTTAAATTTCGTCCACAGCTGACGACTTTCGCCGACAAATACAATATGTTTGTTCGTTTGTGAAATAAGAAATCCGTTAATCTAACGTTCTTAAACATGAAAAATCTAAATTGCGCACATTAAGTTTATTTCTCACAACAATATATATTTGCGTCCCAGCTTTTTGCGAAAACGAAACTTGCGCAAGATTTATGTATGGATGGCGATGGCATCATTTTAGCAAAACCAAAGTTAATCTACTGAGTAGTTGCAGAAGAATAAGCGTGCATGCAAATAAATACCAACAGATACAAACCTATGCGAAGCGTACAATTTCTGTCATTGCTACTGCGAAAAAACTCTTTAAGATGTTTCCAACGAGTGACGACTAACAGATTTTATACCACACAGCCATTCATTGACACACACCACATAACAGAACGTAAACACATAATCTCCGCCATACAGTGCATTTTATCAAAACCTTTTAAAGGTTAAAGAAGAAAAAAGATGTAATCTATTCATCTCCCACTGTTCTATCGCATCTCAATTTACAATACTTAATAATAATTCACTGTAATTAGTGAAACCGCAATGCTTGAGCACAGCAATTAAAGTCCGTTAAAACGTGGTGTACATTATTTATTTGACAGCTCAAATGCTCTCCTCCACCTTTTCATTTTCTAAAATATAGATGTTTTGATGTGTATACGGAGGAGATTTGGAGGATACGCAATACGATGTTGTTGCTGAAGGAAACAAAATGTCGGACTGGAAGGAACACGCGAGCTAATAGAATATAAGACATGAAGTTTAAGCAACACGAGGAAAGAATCCCGCCCAAATTTTTCAACTAAAATCTTATTATATGCTGTGTAAAAGCAAGGTCCTCAAAATTTTTAACTCGCTTTTAGTCTAAGGCAACATGTCTCGTTGAAGAAGCCGAATAACTTTTGTCTAGTCCAAGGAAGTAGTCATATGAATCGTTTCACGCCCTCTCGAGTTGTCTTTGTGTTGCATTATGGTGGTCAACAAAAGAGGAAAGGTTTTGTCCCCAAATCTAAATAATTCTTTTATAGGTTAGCAACCTCATATTTGTTCAGTAAAACACAAGAAAATTAAAAAGTCATTATTTTGCCAATCGGATTAAGAAACGGATGTAAATTGAAGCAATTTATCAACGGTAACTACATCATTAAACAAACGAACTGACGAATTGACAATCTGATTGACCAACTTTACAAATCATCTACTTATTACTTTATCGGTGAAAAATCCGTCCGTGAAAAATTTGGTCGGTGAAAAAATTCGTCGGTAAAAAATAATCGTCACCAAGGCAAAATTCGTTACTTTTCACTGACGGATTTTTTACCGGTAAGGTAAGCCAATACGTATATTAACGTATTCGTTTTTTTGAAAGCACCTAATTTTTTAGATATATTTCTAAATAGCCAATAAAAACATTACGTCATTTAAAATCAAGTCTTACATTAGAGCAAAAATATACAGAATTAAATTTAGATATTAGATCTTATATTTAACGCGTACTCCATTCACACCTCGATCGTATAGTCTAAGAACATGGCTGGGAAAAACTGCTTGTGCTTAACCTCAACTACCACTATTTTTACAAATAATCTCAAAGCTTTGACGTTCGATTTTGCAAATACAAGCTACAAATCCGATATTTTGACCTCCTGATATTACTTAACGTTAACTAAATTGGTGGCAGCATTCTGTTTTGTCGACATGAAGAACAAATGGTTGAAAAATCAAGACAAAACTCTATGCGTACAAAATAAGTTCTTCAGACATTTGCTAAAACAACGAAATATAAAAACCTACTTCTCCGGCCTTCGCTTTCCAAGAACGACTGCTTAAAAATTTCGACAATAATAAATCTATCTATGAAAATATGTATATTAAAAAAACTATAACAAAAAGTTTTGTTTATTTGTTTTGCATATTACTAAATGTTTACCCAGCTGAATGAAACAAAGCACAAAATATATTGTTCAAGTAGTAATAGACTGTCATTTATTCCTGAAATCCTCATATACATCACAATATGTTCCAACAAACAAGTTCGATGGATTCAATGTTTAAAATAACACTTCACCAGATGCTATACATTATTAGTCGCCATCTGCAACATAATCTTTTCACGTTCGCAACATTCATTATGTATGTTTCTTGATCTAGCTTAAAATCGATTCTCTTTCGCGCATGCGCTATCTTCTTTAACTGTTTGAGATGTACGATTTCTTCTTGACATTTTGACAATGGATCACGTTTCACAGTATTAGGCGTACATCACACAATTCTGACCAGTTCACTGACACCTAAAGTAAACACGACACGCTGTCAGGTTGAAGATTGACTAGTCAGAGAATGATGACATCGCAGCATAGCCTGTTATTGGCTTAAGATTACTAACACATATTTTTTAAGATCGTTAAACAAACAAACAAACAATAAGACAACCAGCAGACAGACAGTAAAAAAACAAGCAAACGAGCGAGCAAGTCAGTCAGCCAGCCAGCAAACAACAAACAAAAAACACGTACTATATCATCAACTGCATTTTCTTTATCTTCGTCTTGCTCCATTGGTAATTCGAAACGACCAGTCACATTGCCATCACCTAAAATATAAACCTCTCTCAATCACGTTCAAGAAAGTATACACGTTTTTTTTCCACAAGCTAATTAAGATTTTGGATCATGACTCGTTTATGTTTTAAATTATTACTCCGGATTTTCAGGTGTAAATTAGTACTGGAGTTGCTTAACTGGTTGCGTAATTTTCAAACTTAACTCGCTCTGAAAAGTAAAGAAAAAAAACACTTAATCGCTACCTAAATGGAATTTTTTTTGTGTATTTAGCCTTAATTCGTAAAAATAAATTCCCCGAAATTTTGCCAATAGTTCCCGATTTGCGAATATTTTTTCTGCGAAAGAAATTCAAAATTCTTTTTCGCGAAAATTAATTGCCATTTTCATCATCATCATCATCATTCTCGGCTTAACGTCCGTTTTCCATGCTAGCATGGGTTGGACGGGGTATATTAATGACCCTCTTCCAATCTGATCTAGACTGTGTTAGATCTAAACTCAACTTCCTCTGTATCAAGTCTGTCCTTATAACCTCCTGCCAAGTCTTTCTCGGTCTGTCTCTGGGCTTTGCCCCAGGAACTATCAAGTCTCTACACTTTCTTACACAATTATCCTCCTCCATTCTTTCCAAGTGCCCCAGCCAATTCAATCTTCTTATCTGGATAACATCTTTAATTCTACGGATACTTAGCCTGCTTCTTAGCTCATCTGAACTCTTTCTGTCTCTCAGACTGGCGTTACACATCCACCTAACCATTCTCATATCATTCCTTTCTAAACGGTCAAGATCTTCCTGCTTCACTGCCCATGTCTCACTACCGTACAACATAACACTTCTGACACAGGCCTCATACAACCTACCTTTTACCTCAATTGACAAGACTCTGCTAGTCAACAAAGGAAGTAACTCTCTGAACTTTTTCCCAAAGAAAAGACATAGCTAATTAAAATGTCCTCTAATTTTCACAAATATCCACATTGGCTGTTCGGAAGATTTTTTTGCGAAATTCGAAATTCCACAAATTGCACCCTTGATTCGCTAATATTTCTTGCGCGAAAATTCCTTCCCTTAAGGTCGTCCTTGTCTTTGCCGAGAATCAGTGTTTTTTGCACTCACACTCACAATCATGTTGTATAGTTACAAAGAATTGGTGCTGTATGTGATGGCGCACCAATAGGTAAGACAAAAGTTCGAAGTGTCTTCTTGGTATTTAATGTTTCTTTCATCATCACCAATTTTATAATGGTCTGGATATTTCATATCGGTCGTAAATACCTACATTTTAAATGTCATTAGCACTTTAAAAATCAAGAAATGGCATATATAGGGCGGAAATCTTAATTGCTTAAGGGATAAGATTGCCCGGAAAAAAATAATAACTCTCTGGCATATTAACTATCCTGTAGTGTACAATGAGTGGGGAGTTATTTCCAGGGGAGAGATTTACGAAGACACAGGGTCATTTTGCTATGATGTAGCATCGGTGGGGAGTATAAAGTGTTATATATTCTGAACTACTTATACCCAGGTATGAAACAAGATGATCCAGATAAAAGAAACAATAAAATGACGCCATTTCGGTGGATCTATTTCCCTAAAATCTGGCATGTATTTTACTCCTACACACACTTATATCTCTCCTTAGCAACACCCTGGTAATCACCACACATTAAATATGTATGTGTATAATCAATACACTTTCATAAAACACACACTCGCATTATATAAAACGCCCTTAGCTCTACGGGAAGGTCCGTAGAGCTAAGGGCGTTTTATATAATGTTCAGTTCTACCTCTTGCTTTATGCAGTGAAGCTGATGAAAGTTGAAGTTCTAGTATGTTGGTTTCTTTGTTGTGGCTGTTTACAACTGCTTCCTAGAAAAAAAAATTAAAACTAGTCGTTAGCTTGTGGAAAATTCCAGTAATCACCCGTCGTACATATTTCTCGCATTGTCATTTCGTGCATCCTTGTCGCCTGTTAACACGAAGTAATAAATTTGCTTGGAGGGGGGTTATTACTATCATTAAAGTTGCAATTATAATGCTTTTTTACAAAACGCATAGATTTTAAATTGGCTCAGAGACAGACAGATAGTGAAGCAATATTTATCACGACAAAAGTTGAAAGCATAAAAAATTAGAGTTGACAAAATATTTAGTCTCGGCAGTTATTTTGACTCGATAAAGTATTTCTAGGATGACGTAGAATACAGTTTGAAGAATTGTAGAATATTTTTTACAAAAAAAATATCAGATGCATAGCCACCAAAGGACCCGGATATGGCCTTTGGGAACAGTCCTTAACAGCGCGAAATATCAACTCGAAATCTGCAGCGCCACAAAAATTTTAAAAAGATATTTATACTGTGATTTCTGATATCAAATACCCAGAGGTAAAACTTGGTATATAGTACAACAAAAGAACGTGTGGTATGGCTAATAATTCGTCAGCAATTTTGATACGATGTCATTTTTTTTCTTCGAACACGTGTTTTGGGGACAATACAGGTGACAATACATGTGGTATATATTTTTTCCCAAACCACATTTCACAACTCCGTTGCCATGGCAACTCAAATAGGAGGTCGTGTCCCATTGAGCCAGTATTTAAGAAGCTATAATTAAGAGAGTGAGTTAGTGGCACGAATAAAGTTAAAGAACAATGCATATCATTAAGATCTTCACTCCGAATGCTTGCTGACTAACCAGAATATTCAACTGCGCCCTGCTCATTATTCCACTGCTACAGTTAACATGATAGAGCATTAAAAATCCATATACCTTGAATTCCGACATCTCTGGTGTGTATGACAAAGAAATTTCTATCACCTAAGAAGAACGAAATACTTTGAAGTGCCTGGTTCAAACCAGCTAACGAAACAAAAACAATCAAACCAAGTAAAATCAAGTAAGATTCATAACTTAAAATTTTATGAGTTGACTACTCAAGTTAATATTGACTCTCAATATCGTGATGTTCCGTATGAATTGATGTATAATAATGAAATAATAATAAAGCATATTTATCTTCAACTTAGTGGCTATCCCATAAACATTCGGAAATAAATAAATAAATGGATGAATGAACAAACAAACAAACAAACAAACAAACAAACAAACAAACAAACAAACAAACAAACAAACAAACAAACAAACAAACAAACAAACAAACAAACAAACAAACAAACAAACAAACAAACAAACAAACAAACAAACAAACAAACAAACAAACAAACAAACAAACAAACAAACAAACAAACAAACAAACAAACAAACAAACAAACAACAAACAAACAAACAAACAAACAAACAAACAAACAAACAAACAAACAAACAAACAAACAAACAAACAAACAAACAAACAACAAACAAACAAACAACAAACAAACAAACAAACAAACAAACAAACAAAACAAACAAACAACAAAACAAACAAACAAACAAACAAACAAACAAACAAACAAACAAACAAACAAACAAACAAACAAACAAACAAACAAACAAACAAACAAACAAACAAACAAACAAACAAACAAACAAACAAACAAACAAACAAACACACATAGAAGCATATGTGTGGTTAGCGGCACCAAAAATCCGTTTGTTAAAATGCGGGTTTAGCGGCACCAACGTTTTCTTATCGTAAATAAACCCTGGGTTGGTTTAATTTAATAAATAAGTCAATAAACACTCGTTAAGCCAGGTTTGGTTACTTCTAGTACTTCGGAAATCCGGTGCCGCTAAGCCCTCAAAAAAACATTCATGGTTTGTAAAAACACTGCCTTAGCGGCACCAAAAAATAATCAATATATTTTTATTTTAATTACTTATTTTAAAACTTTTATGGCTTATAAACAAGATATTGAGTGAGCTTTTATTCCTAATCTCATGTTTTCGTTGTATCTTAACCCGGTTCCGCTATACCCTCAAAATGCCATTGCCCGAAAGTTTGTTTATCTTTTGGATATTGACATTTTGGGTGTTTAGCGGCACCGAGCAGAGCAAGATTAAAGTTGGACACTGAGGTATTTTTAGCCGACATTTTTGATTTGATAGCAAAAATAAAGGACAATACTAAAAAGGTAAACATATTTTTAGTTGGATTCTAAGTAATAATTTAATGCAGAGCAAAACAATGAGTAAAAACTTCTGCATATCTTTTCGATCTACTAGTAGAGGCACTGACATACAGCAGGTTTCTTTGTTTACTTAAATTTGTTCTGCTAATTCAATACTCTCGTTAGGAGTGATACAAGTCATGAGCTTTTTTATTTTTGTTTAATAGCATGCATAGCAGAGGGAGGAGAATAAAGAACTGATTTAACTTGAAACTTTAAAAAAAGGTAAACATCACTATAATTTTTTTATAAGAAACACTTTATAAAATTGTGGACTCAAAAAAGCCAAATATAATTTAAAGATACTTTTAAGAAGCTTTTAGGAAACTTTTTACCTGGCACACGCTAAGAAAATGGCCACTATTAGGAAGCTTAGGTGTACCGTAACACTAATTCTTTCACACTTATCGCATCCAATAAAAAAGTGTCCTATATTTGGATAAAACATGAACAGCTCCTGTTTTTCAATATTTCCTTCACCTCATTGAATGTCATTAACGAAAGACCCAAATAGAGCATAAACGTACGTCCAACTTCAAAATAAAAATAGTAATGTGTACGAGTTTGATAGAAAAAAATCAATGAGAGTTTTGTATATGTTTTTTTTGTTTTTGAAACCAAGCAAAAGGCCAACTAGTGAAGATTTCTATTCTGAGGTCATTTTACTTTTTACTTTTCATCAAGATATACAAGAAAACATGAAATAATTTATCTATATATAAAACTCGTTCTGTTGTCATTGTGAGTTTTTAAGCAACCTTTCGGTTTGTCAGAATAACCTTATATAATACACTCAACATTTGTCCAAGACTTTTCAACTCATGATAATGTTGTTAACACAAACTTTTTGTATATTGTGTTTAATTGCTTATAATCGAGTGCACATATCGAATACATGGTCTATTGGAAAACTTGCAATTGGTTTTATTTATCCAATTTATTTTTTTTATTTAAAAAAAAGTTGCGACTGGTTTGGTGACATAACCTGTAACTTTTAACAAAAAGATAAAACTTTGACAGTATTCTGTTCTTAAATTAAATTAATAAAATCTTGTTCCATATGTGTTGTTATTATATATACACGTTTTTTTTTATAAGAAACCGTTATTTGACCTGTGCCTCAATTTTCTTAGCAGAATACCTGAATTACGTTAGGTTTCATAAATATTTTCTTAATTTTTATTCCTCTATTCTGACTTACTCAAATTGAACTAGTTCCATGTTTTATTTAAAGTTATAGTTATGTATTTTTTGAAGACATTCTTATTTTTAATGAAAAAATAGACTTCTTTTGTTATTTTTAGGATAAAACTTTGTTAGGATGTATATTTCATTAAAAAATAAGAAACTTGATTGTTTTGTGTTTTGAAATTGTGGTTTAAAAACTGTGAATGGTCTCCAAAAATTGGATCTTAATATGCTGAGGCTGGGGATTTTCTTAAAATTTTCTTAAGATTTTGAGGTTTTTTGAGCCTCATTTTCATAAAAAAATCTTCTTATAAAAAAAGGACGTGTAGTCGGCATATATTTTAGCTAAAAAGTTGGTTTTATTTCTCCCATTTATTAGAACTTATTTTTGTATAAAATTTTAGAATTTGTGGCATTTTTGGAATATTTCTTAACAAAAAAAGCTTTTTCTAAAGAATGTGCTTTTCAAAATATCTTATGTATACATACACGTTGTTTTTTTTATAAGAACACAAAAATCGGGGATAGCCTTCCAATGTTCTTAATTTTTATATATCATAGCCTAAAACTGTTCTTACAATGTTCTTAACCTTTTTTTTTATACCAATAAAAATATAAACTTAGGCAGCGTTTACATGAGCCCGGTAGTGAAATTTACCCGTGGTGAGTTTTCAAACTGGGCTGAAATCAACGTCTGTTTACATGACAAAAAATGAAATCCACGGAGGATGGTTCAACAGATTTAGTTAGAATAGATGATTTCAATGACATTGATCTGAAAATATTGTAAAGTTTAAAACGTGATATAAAAGTTATGTTTATATATATATTATAGGATTATTTGTCTTAAGTCATTTGTTAATTTTAAGAAAAAGAATGTATTTCTGATTTAATATTCTTCTTTTTTTTCTGACCTTAATTTTTTTGTCCAATCGCGTCGAAGCCTTCATAATGTTCTTAACATATTCTTAATTTTTGGGGTTTTGAAGCCTTCCGTTCTTCTAAATTTTGTTCTTATAAAAAAAACAACGTGTAGTGATTAAAGTGATGAATATAGTTATGCTATTTCTGATAACTTTGTGACTAACCTTTTATGGTAAAGAAATGTATTATAAAAAACATTGTTTAGGAAAAAAGTGGAACATGTGTACTTTTCTTGTTGAATTTAAATATTTAGATGACTTTGCATTCAGTATGTGGAGTGAACTGTTCAAAGTATTTCAAATGGATTTCCACTTCATTTTCTCACATATTATGGTTGTTATTATAGTGAAACTAAGGAATGGAAAATCCTTGATATGGACATATGTTATTATCTAAAAGTGAAAAATTCCAAGGTAATATTTTTGGTATTTATTTGTATCATCTTCGGTTGTATTCATTTGTGTATTGTCTTTATTTATTATATTTTTTTATACGAGTCGTGAAAATATTTTTATAGGGGATGTTCCACGAGCTGTTGGCATCACCCAAATTTGACCTGTACACTTGGACAGAAATGTAGTGAACATGCAAAATGAAATAATATTGATGAAAGGTGTGCTAAAAAACGATCCTTTGTATTGTAGAGACCGATAGAAGTTTAAACATTGGAAAGATACTTGTTTTAAATGACAGTCTGTGTAGAAACACTAAGTTCCAGATACAGATAAATTATAGTGAAGTCACCATAAGTGTCACTACTGTAGCTAGCTAATAAATCATTTATGGAGCATATTTATTTTTAATAAATGGACAGCCTGAATCTTTGAGCGTTATCTTTTCTTTTTACTTTGTATTCTTATATATCACAGTATTAAAAAATGTGTAGTCATTTTAGTAATTCTGTATGTAATTTTGTATATCATGAAACACAATAATTTTACCTTTGTTGTACTCTCACTGTAATTGGCATGTTTCTGCTAAGAACTCCCTTATAAATGCTTCTTGCCTTACCTATCTATTGAACGTGAAATCATAAAAAGGTATGTAAGCATAGCAGTTCTGTATTTTTAGTTTATTCCACACATCTTTTCATAAGAAACACAATTTTAAGAATCACGAGACGGGCATTATAGGTAATTACTAGTCATCAGGGCTTTAAGAAATTATGTTTCTTATGGAAGAAAAATTTTGTATTCTTAATTTATAAAAAGACACATTTACTTGGGTTTGAAAAAAATTTTTAGAGAAAGGTGACTAAGAATTAAAAGTTTCTTTTTTTTTCGCGTCAATATTTCAACAGTACATTCAACAGACAACAGCCTTTACATTGCATTTCAAACTTTACTTGATGTTCGATCCCGAACGAAAGAAAAAGTGTTGCGTAGTGCTTAAGATAACATCAGTCAACCCTCGTTTTTATAAGAGAAATATTCTGACAATGAGGTTGTGCTCTACAGTCATTATTTCCGTGACTTCGACGTTTAACCAATTGAAACCGTTATGCATATTAATTTACTGTTTCTTAAGTAATACTAATTTTTAAGCAAATAAATTTGTGATTTAAAAAAAAACATATTTGACACTTTATTGCAAATGACGTGAAATTATTATTATTACAAGCAGGTCGTTAATGATTTTCTGTCATGACTGGCAAACGCGTTTTATTTTTTTGTGCGGAGAAAGTTATTCTTTCTCAATCGAAATAAAATTTCCACAAACTACTGACATTTCTTGACCTTTTTAGCTTTACCGAATGACACCATAATTCTAGTTCATGACAATAGCGAGGTTTAATGCCTTAAAAATAATTACCATTAAGGCATTCTGATTGGTTTAGAAGTCATAAGTTTACTAACAATTAAAGTCCTAATTTATAATCTTTTTTAGCTAAACAAACCAATATTTCGAAATCAACCGATCTTTTTCTAAGATATACTTATGGTTTGACTTTAGTTTTAAGTGAATCGGAGGAAATCGCTTTATATCCAACTTTTGTGATGCTCTTTAAAAACAAAACCTACTAAAAATAACAAGTAATTTTTGTGAGGACAATCTAATCTTCATTTATAACACTCACAGCCGCCGAAATCAGAGTTGAAATTGTTGTATTCGAGACGCAACAAGGAATTTCGCGGTTCTAAGCACGAAAATTAAACCCGGGAAGAAATAAATTTAAACGTCAGCCTGTTCCTGCGGCAACTCCAGCATAAGAATGACATAAGATTTGAAAGTTGCTTCACCACACCATTGACAAGTGGTACACAACTTGAAAGAGTTGCTCACTGTTTTTAATGACCATGTAAATATGGTACTACGTGAGAGCACCTTTCTTATGCATATCAAGTTGTTTTTTCTCTACATCAGAAAGTATCATCTATAAAGACTTCAAGGCTACAAACATGCGTGCAGGATGCCCATTGAGTAATATTGTCGTCAAAATTGAGGATTTCAAAAAAAGTTATGCATTCAAAGATACATCCACCAGCACTGTAAAATGTATTAAATATCAGTAAATAGAAAGTTTGTTTTGACGAGGGAACAGAGACAACACAAGAAGATGTATTTGTTAGAAAAGTGTTACGTTACTAGCTTTAAGAAGGTAATTAATATCGCTAAAAAGATTTTAAAGTTATTGCTGTTGTTTCAACTGGCTTTATATGCAACAAACTTGTACTTGCTAGTTAGCTAGTTCAAAACGTTTGAAGTTTATTTTATTAGAAAACTTGAGTTAAGAGCAAGGTACGTACTTTTATCGAATAAATTATGGATATCCAATATATGTAGAGGATATTTAAGATGTTGTTTTTATCATTAGTTATCATAAACTTTTCCGCCACCATTAGCTCGACTTTCGTGTACTAAAGTCGAAAACCAACAGCCGTTTCATAGCCCCCTTAAGTAATTAATTCTAAGGAGTTGCTTCACTTGTTGAAAAAAACCTTGTATACTTGCTTTAATTATAGATTTAATAAATACATTTTTTATAAAAAAAATCGAAACAGAGGAAAGCATTTCATTACTTCTAACATAATTGAAATGCGACCTATAAATCATCTTCAGATGTTACAATTTTCTTTTTTTACGCTTCTATTTTTTGAACGAAGTTCCACACTAACCATTAAGAACTTACTTGAAACAATGTTTGTTTTTTAAATACGATGAGAATACCATGTTTCTCTTTTTTACGGAAGAAATCAAACAAATTTTTCATATTTATTCTTGACAGTACTGAATTGGTTGACACTTCAGATAAAGATGAGATCAAGTTGTCGACATTTGAGCGATTTTCTTTATATATCCTTTTGCTTCTTTTACTTTATTTACCTTAAAGTGTTAAAATAAAAATGGATGTTGCTGGTATAGTAAACTTACACAATCGATGCAAATGTATTTAAGCTCCTTATATCCTTGCTTTCCTCGTAGCTGTGATAAGTAAGTTTTTGGTAGCTAGAGCTGATAAACCTTTAACTTTGTCTTGTAAAAATATGTTGTTAACGGCACCTGTTTCTTACATCGCAAATATGTATTAAAATTCTGTATTATCTATCTCAGAGTGTTTAAATGTCAAAAAGATGTCATTTACAAAGGAAAAGGGATACCATTAATATAAAAGTGTTTAATTCTTAGCTTTCTTCATTTTCATGTTAAGCCCTTATGTGAGAATTTATCAAACTGTTGTTGACATGTAAAAATGCGTGTTTAGCGGCACCCGTTTCTTACATCGCAAATATGTATTAAAATTCTGTATTATCTATCTCACACTGTTTAAATGTCAAAAAGATGTCATTTACAAAGGGAAACAGACACCATTAACGTAAAAGTGTTTAATTTTTAGCTTTCTTCATTTTTATCTTAAGCCTTTATGAGTTTGCTAATGTGAGAATTTATCAAACTGTTGTTGACATGTAAAAATGCGTGTTTAGCGGCACCCGTTTCTTACATCGCAAATATGTATTAAAATTCTGTATTATCTATCTCACACTGTTTAAATGTCAAAAAGATGTCATTTACAAAGGGAAACAGACACCATTAACGTAAAAGTGTTTAATTTTTAGCTTTCTTCATTTTTATCTTAAGCCTTTATGAGTTTGCTAATGTGAGAATTTATCAAACTGTTGTTGACATGTAAAAATGCGTGTTTAGCGGCACCCGTTTCTTACATCGCAAATATGTATTAAATTCTGTATTATCTATCTCACACTGTTTAAATGTCAAAAAGATGTCATTTACAAATGGAAACAGACACCATTAACGTAAAAGTGTTTAATTTTTAGCTTTCTTCATTTTTATCTTAAGCCTTTATGAGTTTGCTAATGTGAGAATTTATCAAACTGTTGTTGACATGTAAAACTGCGTGTTTAGCGGCACCTGTTTCTTACATCGCAAATATGTATTAAAATTCTGTATTATCTATCTCACAGTGTTTAAATGTCAAAAAGATGTCATTTACAAAGGGAAACAGACACCATTAACGCAAAAATGTCTGATTCCTTTCTTTCCTCATTTTTATCTTAAGCCATTTTAAGTTTGCTAATGTGAGAATTCATCAAACTGATGTTGACATGTAAAATTGCGTGTTTAGCGGCACCTGTTTCTTACATCGCAAATATGTATTAAAATTCTGTATTATCTATCTCACAGTGTTTAAATGTCAAAAAGATGTCATTTACAAAGGGAAACAGACACCATTAACGTAAAAGTGTTTAATTTTTAGCTTTCTTCATTTATATCTTAAGCCTTTATGTGTTTGCTAATGTGAGAATTTATCAAACTGTTGTTGACATTTAAAAATGCGTGTTTAGCGGCACCTGTTTCTTACATCGCAAATATGTATTAAAATTCTGTATTATCTATCTCACAGTGTTTAAATGTCAAAAAGATGTCATTTACAAAGGGAAACAGACACCATTAACGTAAAAGTGTTTAATTTTTAGCTTTCTTCATTTTTATCTTAAGCCTTTATGAGTTGGCTAATGTGAGAATTTATCAAACTGTTGTTGACATGTAAAAATGCGTGTTTAGCGGCACCTGTTTCTTACATCGCAAATATGTATTAAAATTCTGTATTATCTATCTCACACTGTTTAAATGTCAAAAAGATGTCATTTACAAAGGGAAACAGACACCATTAACGTAAAAGTGTTTAATTTTTAGCTTTCTTCATTTTTATCTTAAGCCTTTATGAGTTTGCTAATGTGAGAATTTATCAAACTGTTGTTGACATGTAAAAATGCGTGTTTAGCGGCACCTGTTTATTACATCGCAAATATTTAATAAAATTCTGTATTATCTATCTCACAGTGTTTAAATGTCAAAAAGATGTCATTTACAAAGGGAAACAGACACCATTAACGTAAAAGTGTTTAATTTTTAGCTTTCTTCATTTTTATCTTAAGCCTTTATGAGTTTGCTAATGTGAGAATCAAGGAAGCACTGCCTTGAAGTTCTTCTCGTACAGGTTTGAATACTTCGTTTCTTGGTGATCTGACTGTTACGAGTGCTCGTCTTTTACGGCCTTTTTGACGTAACCTTCTTTTTATTGTTGACAAACTTAATTGATAGCCATGGCGATGCTTTAGCAACTCTAAGATTTCCAAATAAGTGAATCCATCGTTAAAATACTTAAATATATGCTCATCCATGTTGCTTGATTTCTAATGTCCTCTCGCTATATTTTATCGCCGCATGTGCATGTCCGTCAAGAGAAAATAAAATAGCCGAGACAAAAAAAAAAAATATTGAAAAAATCTTTTCAAAAAAGTAATAAATATTTCAAAAAAATTCAGAAGAGTTGCATAAAAAATAAAACCGGAAAAGTAATAAAAAAATTCACAAAGTTTAAAAAACAATCCAGAAAAGTTGAATAAAAAAGCAAAAGTAAAAAAAAAACATATAAAGAAAAAACAACGATCGGTGAAAATCGTGACCCCTCGGGTCCATCGTAGAAAACAGACATCATTAACGTAAAAGTGTGTAATTTTTAGCTTTCTTCATTTTTATGTTAAGGCCTTATGAGTTTGCTAATGTCAGAATATATCAAACTGATGTTGACATGTAAAAATGCGTGTTTGGCGCCACCTGTTTCTTACATTGCAATTCTGTATATAAAGGAGGTTATCTACCTTAGTGAATTGAAATATCAAGTAACGATGCATAGTTTATTTTAGACACCGCTGACGCAAAGTATTTAATTATATGCTTTTCACATTGGCTTCTCACTTCTTTATGGTTATGCAAACTGAAGAATTTATCAAACTGTAATTTATCTTTCAAAATGTCTTATCTATCTCTTCTAGATCTATCTTAAAACGTTAATTTATCAGATCTACATGATGCTTGCATAGTTAATACTGACACGATAAATGCAAAGTATTTCATCCTATTTTATCCCCATTTTTCTCATAGGTTTTGATAAATATGTGATTGGTAGCTTAAATTTGTGAACTCCTTGCATTTCTTACAAAATTCCTTGTTTATCTGCATCTGTTTGTCAACTTGAAATTCTGCACTAAATGTTCTGTCGCATATTTTAAATTATGAAAAAGTCAAGTAAAAGAATTAATTTTCCCGGAGAATTAATTTAAGCAAATGTCTTAAGTTTCTGTCAAATTGGTAGAAAATAGTTGACACTAAAGATATAAGGATGGTCGTTATTCGCGAAATTAGCAAAATTGTTTTCCGTAAACTTTAGATATTCCCCCCCCTTCTGTTTACACTGAAGAGCTTGGCATTGGAGAGGGCCTGCAAGTCCAGGTAAATTAAATTCGTAGAGAAAGGCAGCCTAGAAATCAATATAATTAATATTTAAATTATAACAATTTTTTTTTATGTCTGTTACATAAAAGCCGTTAGAAAATGGTATAAATTGAGAATATCATGAAATTTCCTTTTTCGTAGAATTTACAAAATTCAATTCTTGCGACATATCAGGACTTGCGAAATCTAAAAATCGAAATCGAAAATACCAAAGTTGGAAGTGCTTGGTCTCCCGCAAAGGTATTGAAAAACAATCGAGATTTGTATCGTTTAAATTAAATTATGACAAGATATTAAGCTATGACAAGATTTCTCTTTGGTTTTTTAGGACAATGTGTTGTCGGATAGATAACTTCATTTATGAACAATTCAATATCACTGACTAATAAATTAAACTCAAATCTACAAAACTGTGTTCATTCCATTCTAATGTCATTGATTTTTAACAGGATAAGGAATTCCAAACAAAATTATGAGCTAGTTATTTTATGTACTTACAAAGAGATTTGATCAATTATACATACATTTACAACGTGCAACAAGTACAACGCCCCTCCAACAGCTAATTCAATTCGCAGTAATCTAGACTAATTTTAACGCATTTACTCTAGAGAAACAAAAGTCAATGGATGAACATTGACGAAAGTTCCAAAGTTCCGTAGCAAAATAATGACTGACAATAAAAGTAAAGACGACAAAATAGTAATGTGTAATGAGTCCCTAGAAGGATAATGGATAAGGCGTCAAGGTATTTATTATCCATTTTATGTAAAAATTGGTTTATTTAGGCACGTAGTCTAAAGTAGCTAACAGCAAAACTTTTGTAAATTGAGACATGTATTAATTAACGCAATTTGGCGTATTTTTTTGTATGTAGTATGTATAGCTCTCAGAATTTCAAATTTTTATTATACGGGCAAACAACATTTTATATAAAGTATAGTAGACTATATTCGAACCTGCACATATTCAAAATTTTAGGTTATATGAAAAGATTGTATTTCCCGCTAAATTTTTTTAACAGAATTTAACGTAAATTTCCCTCGGTTATTTGAAATTGCAGTTATTCAAGGCTGTTATCTTACTCCCTGGACCCAATACTCACCCAGTTATTGAAAATTTAAGGCAAAAATAAGGTTTTTTAACTTTAAAAAAAAGCTTTGAAGATGAAAATATTCGTCTTGTTCATAAAAATATAACTATGTACAAAGCAACCTTTTCAACACTTCAATCATTTCTCCATTTCTAGAAAAATAGAGCAAACAAGGAATTCTTATTCCTTGTCATGACCAAGATTTATAGCTTTTTCTGTGACTTTCGCTATGCAAATATTCAGTGGATCTAATTTGACAAAGGAAAATATGGTCTTTGCGTATTTTCCACTTGTTCCTTTTGGTAAATGCCCCACTACATTCTCTTTCTCATCTATAACAGCCACGGCAGTAAACACTATTGTGAAACAAAAAAGCCAGCTTTAATAAAAGATTTTTTAAGCATTCATAAGTTGTTTCTGGTATTATTATTATTAGTTAAAACAGCACAGTAGTATCTAAATATGTCTTTTTTTATAAACACCTCCAAAACCCGCCTGAAATTTTCAGTTATTCAAAATTTCGGTTATTCGAAGCTAATTCTTATCGCCCGTGGGGCTTTCATTAACCAGGAGTCTACTGCGCGATATTGTAAAAGTGTGTCACTTGTAGTTTTAATTTTACAGATGGAAAGTGACGATGTCAGGTTTCTGAACTGCTTTAATAAAGAATAACAGAAAAAAAAACGGAAAAAGTTTTCCCTGACATAACTGTGAAAAATATTATGTATAAAACTTTAAGAACAGGAATAAGTTTTTTTCTTTTATGAAATACATTGCTATTTCTGACCCAATCTTTCAGGTTCATGAAAGCCTTTTTGGCATCCTATGACTTTTTATGGCATATAATACATTTGGAATAACTAAAATGTAGGCGCTAAAGCCTTTAAGATCACTAACTTTCACGATAAAAGGCTTGTCCTTCCGCCAAAACTAATATTTACTTTTTATTTTGAGGCAACGAATATTAATTACTGTTACTTTTTGAGAAAGTGTAGCTGCTTTTTGCCTTTTACTCACGCAAGCATCGGCTTAGATTCTGCACGCTTTTTAAGACACTTGAATGCCGGTGCCGATATCAAGATAAGGTTTGGTTGTACCATACATGATATAAGTTCTCTTTAACCTGTCTGTAAACAGTTGTGTAGTTTTGGTAATAATCACTGCAGTTTGCGATTGTTGTCCCTTACCATCGCTTGTCCTGTTCAATTTTTTGGAAATATAATATCAGAACATTTTATGCAAAATTCCATTCTGGTCCCCCTTCAACTCTGTTTGGTTAAGAGCTATTTTTATGTATAAATTTGACAACAAAAATATCAAATTAGGAAAACTGTTATTTGAAGGTATTTCTCTTGTGGGAATTTGTATGTTCCACTCCATAATTTCATTTTGCACTTTTTTGTGATTCAGAAAAAGAGCACCAGCCACTTGTAAGCTACACGTTTGTGAATTAATGTATTTTGTATAAAAATCCAACTCCTGAATTAGCCAGGACTAGGAGTTTCTTTAATTTTTTCAGCAAATATATACTTAATAAAATATTTTAGTGACACGTATCAAAAATCTCACTGATATTATAAAGCAAATCAACAATACTTATTAAACCAACCAAAAGTCTTTTATTCATTCGCCATATATGGGCTACACATAGAGATAAAACAAATTATATCTATGGCCTACAATACTATTGTGTTTAAATGTCCTGTAAATTGCATGCAGATTACATGCACGTATTTTTTACCATTTAGATTTTACACTTTATGGTATTATAAGTTAAGTAAAATAAATCTGCAGTGAAACCGTTTTGAACACAAAGAACACGGGTATTAGTATAAAGGATTGTTAGCGGCTCATGAAAAAAACCACGTGTTTGTTCGTCTTTTAATTTTACAATTTCCGTCACAACAAAGTTTTTTCGTGTGTTTTCAGAATTACATTTTTCTTGCGGCCAAAATAATATATGTAGAGATCTTAAATAAAAATTGCAAAACCTCCAAAATAAGTTTTAACGGAATATTCTGGTTAGTAGTTACTCAGAAGTATATGTTAACAAAAAACAAAACATAAAAAAGAAAAATCAAATGTAAAGTTTGTTTTTT
Organism: Hydractinia echinata; assembly: GCA_030067915.1. Lineage (NCBI taxonomy): Eukaryota > Metazoa > Cnidaria > Hydrozoa > Anthoathecata > Hydractiniidae > Hydractinia > Hydractinia echinata. The sequence goes on along the minus strand of JASGCC010000182.1, from coordinate 232,774 downwards.
TTCCGGTTCCGCTAAACCCACGTTTTAACACACGTAGAAATTTATAGTGTTTATGGCTAAAATAAAGCAAAGGAAAGCAAAGTAAGGAAGTTTATCGGCCTTGTAGTAGATGTGATGCATATATGACAGACTAAAAACACTTTTATTTTTCAAAAATTTTGGTTCCGCTAAAGCCACAATTTTACAATCGTGTTTGTTTAAAATTTGTGGTTTAGCGGCACCAAAATAAATCACTTTTAAATACTTAGAAACACTATTTTATGGGCATAGCAGCAATAAATTTACCGGCACCAAATTTGGTGCCGATAAAATAGTTGGTGCCGCTAAGGCAGTGTTTATACACACTTTGGTGCCGGTAAACACACATTGGTGAAAACAAACAAACAAACAAACAAACAAACAAACAAACAAACAAACAAACAAACAAACAAACAAACAAACAAACAAACAAACAAACAAACAAACAAACAAACAAACAAACAAACAAACAAACAAACAAACAAACACTGTTATGGTCAAAGTTTTTCAATTTATGCAAAATTAAACACACATTGCTTGCTGGTGTATGAGTGTAAAGACCTTATCGTTATCAAATTTTAAGTGAGGATTTTGAATCCACATTCATAGTTAAAAAAAGTTAAGAAAAAAAAAGCAGTACATTAAGGAAAATTAAAACTGGAATTTCTAGAACTTTCAAGGTCAATTTGAAAGAAACAACTGGTTTTCCTTGAAGAAAAATAGACAAGGGAGAAGACAACAATCTCAACTTTATGTCTCGTGAAAAAAAAAGATTTTTAAATCCAGTGAAAGGGCGGCCTTGACAACAACAGTGTGATAAAACTTTTCTGAATACCGCATTTCCCAGATCGTTTTTCTTTATTTCACGAGAAGAAATCTTCACAAATCGTATTGATAAATCGCGACATGACATGACATCACATGACATGACATGATGTATGCACCGAATATACTTACTAAGTTTGTCTAAAAAATTATCACCCTGAATATTTGGTATATTAGACCACTGTCACTAAGTAAAACTAAAGAAATTGAAAAGCAATGCACTACAAATTCTGTCATTGTTTATCATATTAAACGGAAGCCAAGGATGATATTACCCTGACAGTTCTCTCCTGCACAACACAGCAGGCGACAAGTACTGCCTGCACTCGGTTTGGCAGCGAGAGAATCTATCGAGTCTCCTGAATGGCATATCTAAAGTGTGTCTATAACGACTTCTACAATATGCAGCTCCAGTAAATAACTATCATGTCTTCAAACAAAAAAGTATATTTTTTATTGTGACAAAATGTCTTTGATTTTTTTATAATATTGTTTTGCTGTTGCAAATTAAGTTCACATTGTCAATTTCTGAAAATCAATTGCTGTTGCTAAATTTTCTATATTCCCTATGCTTCTCTTTAACTTATTTTTTTCCGTCTTAAACTACCTTCAAGACTATTCTTTCATGGAATTTCAATTGTCGATGATTGGTATTTTTATATAAATCCATTTATAAAACACTTTGCATGCGTGATCATGGTGTGCACAGACTGCCGAAAATTTGATTTTTTCATCACTGCTTTGCTTTTTTTGTTTCATTTAAATTTTAAATTATTTCTGAGATATATATCCCCTTTTTTAGATATTCTGAAAGTGAGTAGTTTCTATAGTCTGATAGTGAAAAAGAAACTCACCTTGTATGCTATCAAACTTCCAACTGATGGTGGTTCGACAAGTTTTGGGTAAGTGCTGTAATCTCTAGTACCAGCAAGCTAGTAAAGAAAATAGAGTACCCTAAAACAAAGCTATAAACAAAATCTGACTGAAGTCATAATTTATTTTAAGTCTAATGATATGCTTTTGTGCGCAAATGTTAGTATTAATTCAATACCTGTGATGTTATTTCACTAAGAGTTTCTGCATTACCAAGCCCTTTCCTCAGATTGTTTTCAGTCACACAAGAGGTTGTACCCACCTAAAGAAAAATGGAAACTTTAATAAAAATAAGAAACATGCTAATTATATTGAACCAGCGGTACTTGTAATCTCTGTAAACTGAACGAACTGCAAACATTTTAGTCATACCTATCTTAACCATCCACCACTTCCCAATCAAGAAAAAACAATGTAACAAATCAATTTTTATTGTTAGACCAAGAGTTGATATATTATGTGTTTGCATATATTTTTTATTTTTTGTAGTCAGTTAGTGGCAAAGTATACAAATATCAAACTGCATTTTGACATGATTTACGCATTGTTGTCAGAGATGTTTCTAATCCACGATTGTTTTTTCAGAACAAAACACAGCCACCTTTAGGCTTCATAAATTTTTTTCCACCAACCACTAAATATTAACTAATTTAACGTTAAGGAAGCTAAGCTATTTATGCACATTTGACATGAGTTATTGAATGTTACAGCTAACAAAACTGAAAAGAAGGTACAATTTAAAGAGTTAAGTAGTTTAGCAAGTTTTTTAGAAAATCTAAAAAAAGAAGTTTTGAAGAGGGAAATCAAATCAAAGTCAAATCATAAGAACGTTTTAACCTTTTCTGTTTCATCATCTAATTTCCCTTCACCACTTTGCTTCTTGTCTTTGTTTCGAGCAAGTTCCAATCTCTTCTGACGTCTTCTACGATTCCGTAAAGTTTTTCCAGAAACTTTGAACTCACTGGTATTACCTTCAACACCTATATTTGTCTCAACTGAACAATTACGTTTCTCTTCAATGTTTGTTTCTGAAGTATTCGGAGACCATGGTTTACTTGTAAGAATTTGTGAGGTGTTTTTATAGTTATCTTTTTTAGGCAACTTTTTGGCACATAAATCCGCTTTACTGATTTTAATAGACCGACTTGATGAGGAAAGAAAAATAGGGGGTGTTGGAAAAGGTGTGGATATTGCCTTCTTCGACAAATTTGAGATATCAAAGTCTATTTTGCTCTCCGTTTTTTCATCTTCACTTGAATCACTAGATGATGAATCACTGCTACTAGACGATTTATTTGCTTTCTTTTTCGCAGTGACCAAGCCTGGCTTCTTTACATTGGTCTTTATAAGAGTAGGTTTTACAAATACGTGATTACTCAATTGCTTTTTAGTTAAATCAACTGATGGTATTTTATGTGTGGCTTTTTGGTCACTGTTTGCTATTTTTCTTTCTTCCTTATCTGAGCTATCGTTAGAATCACTATCACTTGAAGACGACGACGACGATGATTCTTCTACTTCCTTTTTCTTTTGATTACTTGTGAATCCTAGCTTACTTAATGGCAACATTTTTGATGCTGACGTTAATCTTGCACATTTCTGCGGGCTGGCTACTGTTTTCTTGATGCCTGTTTCTGTATTCACCTCACCTTCAGTGTTAGTGGACAAAGATGAATCGGAACTTGACTGTTCAGCCTTTCTATAAAAAGAAATCAGATTGTTTGTGTTCATTTAAAAAAAACGTAATTTCACTGTGTCAGATACCGATAATCTTTTCCAAAGTCCAGGGACTAACAAATTATTATTTGTATATGAAGTACAAGAAGTTCAATTCATAGCTGCATATACAATAAAGCATGTTCAAGCATGTTTATATGTCTGTGCAAATGTAGGTATGTATGTAGGTACAAATTAAGGCTGTTAAATCTCAAATGGGATTTTCATCAAGGTAGTTTAGGGTATTAATGAAATTTTATTTCCTCACAACTTGTATGAAATGAGTTATAAAACCCATATTTATAATAAATTCAAAAAAAAACTTTACAACGACCATTAAAATACAAATATTGATTATTTTGTTTAAGTTTAAGTGAAAAAGCCAAATGTTCATTTCTGTTAACAATATCATTAACGACTTAAAGGTGTGCAAGGGTAAAAGCACGTCATACACAACGAAAAATTTTTTGAAAATGTACTCACCTTTTTTTATTTCCACTTGTAGGTAATGACTTTTCTTTTATGTTATATCCTGAAAACCTAAGACAGGAAAGAAATTTCTATATGACAAATAACATTATTAGGGGTATAAAGGTTTTCGATGCACAATTTTGCTACTTATTTTTAGGGTACTGGGATCAATGATGTTAGTTATCACAAATTCAGTTTTAAAAGAAACAAGAGTAAAACTTAAAAAACGAAGATTTCTACTTGATTGTCAGCCTGCCAATTTTAAAAAAGAAAAACATTCACCAATTTGAATACTTGAAAGCAACCTTATTTGGTCCAAAAGATTCCATGGAGGTGGGTGGACTTTGGCCTCCGTCCCTCGCTGCCATTTTTTAATAAATTTGTAACATTGCAATCTAAAATCTAGAATTGGCAGATTATATAGCTAAAGACTTTGCAGAAAAATCAAATGAGTCTATCAGATTTGAAACAATTTTATATGGTAACTCTTTCACCTAAGGTTGAAAACAAAAGATAAAAACATTCTAGTTTTATCTGTATGGAGATCAGACCTAAGATTTCTTTGGTTGTTCTACTTTCTTCACCGAAGCTGTGGAACCATGCTGAAGTAAAACATTAGGAAAGTACACAAACCTCACATCCAATGTATCATTTTCTTGAATAATATTTATGCTTTCTTGTGGAGGGAAATAAAAACCATCCAAATATAGTGATACCATACCATTTGAAGAATAATACTGCTCTTTTATCAAGTAGCACAGATCAGTTACCCTCTTGCATGATTCTTTATCTACCAAAAAGCATACTTTTCGTTTGTTTGAGGAAGCAGGGAAATCTTCAAAGTGAAGTTTGACCCTCATGTTGTATTTATTGGTGTAAAAATGTGTTTGATGCTAAGGAGAGAAATATATTACATACTTTTAAGAAACAAAAGGAACTCACAAAATTTTTAAAAAATTAAAAAGGTTAGGTTTATAAATTGAAGGTCTCTTGCCTAAAAGCTTTTCTTAACTCTGAATATACTAGCTGGGATGGGCTTATCTTTTTTAGGATTATCCTTAGAATTTGAAACTCACAACACAAGTTTAGTTTATCAAGGAGAATCATTGTGCAAAATTTGGCATGTGTGATTAACCCGATTTCCTGATTTTTTTGGATTTTACCCGAAAATTGAAAAAAACCCGAATTTTTCAATTTTTAGCCTTTTTTCATGTGAATTATGTAAAAAATAGAAAATATGTTAAATAAATTTTATTTGGCTACCAGAAACTTTAAACATGTTAAAAAATTTTTCTAGAACTAAATAATTGAATTTTAAGCAGATAGTTCAGGCAAATTTGAAGTCACAGGAAAAGTGCTGACATAAACAAAAATTTATTGCTGCCATTTGGTTTCTTTTATGACATACATCTATAAGTGTGCTAAGTTTGATGCATTTTGGAAAGCCTATCAAAATTTGTGTAGGGGTTGGGGGTGGAGGAAAGTCCAGTATATTTAGGGTTAAGTTTAAAATTTAGGGGTCAAGTTCTATAAATTTTCAGAAAAACTCCATTAAAGGTAAAAAATATCTAACTTGAATCAACACAGTATATGTATTTTTATAAAATAAACTTACATCATATCTGAGAAATGTAGGCAAACTTAAAATAAAATTAAAATTAAAAATGATAACAATGAAGAAAAACAACAAAAAGGGGATATCTTTTGGGAGATTAACATTTCCTTAAATTTGTTGAGTGTAAAAGTATGAAAAGCTGACAGTATAAGCTCTTGCAAAGAAGGTTCGATTTCTAAGAAAACTGATATGTTAACAGAACTAAGTTGAAAGGAACCGAAATAATTGGGCCAAAGGTCAAACAAAAAAAACATGTGACAGTAAACAAGAATATTTTTAGAATAGGTCCAACACTTTCTTAACATAATGTGCAGTATATATATTAGACCTTTAATCTATAGTCTTGTTAACAACACAAACAACAAGGTTACTTGGATAAACAAAGGCACAATGTACATTATAAAACATCGAGATTTGCAAAAAACAAATGTATTAAAGAAGAAGGAATACAAAGACAAAATTGTGATGCATAATATTTTAACACTTCAAGTCTTTTGCTATCTTCTTTCTGTTGGGTATTTCATCCAAATGTCACATATTTACATAACTGAAGCATACTTCTTCGAAATCATCTTGCGTCAAATACAATCATTCTACGGGTGCGCTTTTTGTACATTATTCTATACCCACATTCTCTGCATCGAATTGGATCACGAGCTTTGATCTCATTTTCAGAATGACATTCCCCACAAATGTACACCATTGCTTTGTTAGGAACATTTTGCTGTGTTGAATCCATTTCGTGTGTGTTTAATATATATACTGCAAAATATAAAATATTGATAATAAAAAGTTCAATTAAAAGAAAACATTGCAGATGTACAGTCATAGTTATCCACCCAAAAGATAGTGAGTCGTTTTTAACTTTTTTTGTTATTTTTTTGACCAAAGGATGGGATAAGCTTAATATTTTGCTTTTGAGAAAATCTTAGCAAAAAAGTGTTACTCTAGGGCAATATCTGCAAGGTCTGCAATGTTGTGTTGCTCAGGGGTGCGCAACTTAAATGAGAAGGCCGAGCCCAGTTCGTGTTTCCAGCAATTTAATTTCAGATCGAGCAACAAATCTTATGTCACACTTTGAAAATAAAAGTTTGATTGTTTCACAAACAAGGAACGCAATGACATCAAAATTACTTTGATGTCATTGTTTGTACTTTTATGTACACAGAAGCTTTTATTCAAGATGGCGATTGGATTTGCTTGAAGTTGCTTGTTTAAATGTTGTTTATTTAATCTTTACTCCTTTATAAATGTAAATCAAGCAACAATACTAATCTTGTACGAGTGTTTTGAGATTAGTTGTAAGGTGATTCTTAAAAATTGCTGAAAAAATCAAATAATGCTTTGATTGATAGTTAAAAATGCGATGACATTTAAAACATTGTTGAACAAATGAGGAAAAGGTAAAGGACCAATGTAATGAAACGTTATCAGAAATGTACAATTGGTTGTATTATCTTAAGGGTACAAAATTATTAGTGAAAGTTTTTCCGGAACTTATTTTTGCAGATTCTGCCATATACACCAAAATGAATTCCGTAAAAATTTAAAATATCGGTTATCTACAAAATTTTTGATGTCTTGAATCTGCAGCAATTTCTACTACAATTTTTTTTATATCTTTGCACTCCATTTCTTCCAGGACCTAAGCCATTGAATTCTGCATTGTTCATTTGAAAATGTCTTTATTTCTAAAACTTATGCTAGGGAAAATACTGATTTTGCTTCTACTAAAATTACTGAATCTTCAATATTGTATATCTGCAAAAATTAATTCCTCAATTGGTAACTTGAAGCCTTGTATTGATGTTTGTCAAGACATGATCAATTAAATGATTCAACATCACAGTAAATTAACCACATACCAGATGAGGACAGTTAGATAGATAGATGTACATATTTTACATGGCTAGCCTCACAAATATCGAGGGATATACCCAGTCTATTATTTCCAGGAGAGGCCATGGCTTTGATGGGGAGTCCTGGAGTATTTAATGCTCTCTTTGAGCTACGCAAACTCAATTAGGGTCAGCGTTCTGCCAGACAACTCCCTGCAACATCCAACGGCCCACACAGTGCGCCATCTCCCCAATTTCCCTCACATGGCTTGGGTTAACCCGGGGCTATGGTAATATTCAATTGCCCATATTGAATCGCCATCAAGGGGAATCGAACCCCAGTCTCCCGCACAAAGTGCGAGAGTGATAACCACTAAACTACGGCGACAGTAGCAAAGTTGCCAAAAACCGTAGTGAATAGTCATAGGTAGTGAATAGTCATAATTCAACCAACCCTGCAAATTATGTAAAAGTTTTCCTGTTACCTATCGGCATGGTCCCAGACTACATCTAGAAATTTCTTATTATTTTACAAAAAATTACATAACTTAGCAGAAAAATATGGAATAAAAAGTCTCAAACACTCAATCTTACATGAGCAACCTGTTATGTATCTCCAATGTTGTATTTTGTTTTTATAGATTGAGCAGAGTCTCAAAATATATACTTAATATTGATATGATCCATGCAACCATTTTTTGTTTGTGTACATGTGGCACAAGTAAAGTCAATTTTTAGTGTTTATGTGCACACAAGTAAAGTGCAACTTTATTCTTGGGGATCGAATATCACGTTTTGTAGTGAGGGTTTGCTTGGACTTTGGTTTTGTTTGTTTTTGGGGTGCTGAACATCTTGCAGTACTGTGTCAGTAGCATGTCGGCTATCTTTTTTGAATCAGAGATGTAGTTCCCACTCTCGTCGATTAGAGGACCAACAGTGGATTTTGAGAACTTTTTTGCGTAGGAGAAGAAAAATTTGGGATTGCGCTTTATTGATTCTTTGGCTTTCTCTTCTTGCATGATGGTTGAATTTCTATATGAGAGTTGTAGTGACTTTTCAATCTGAATGAGTTCTGCCTGGAGCCTATCAGTACGTGATGGCGATGTAACGCGTACTAGTTGTTTGTTTATCCTGGTTCGTCTTCTCATGAGTGCCATTTTATTTCTGTTGGTAGATAGATAGATAGATAGATAGATGTGCATATTTTACATGGCTAGCCTCACAAATATCGAGGGATATACCCTGTCTATTATTTCCAGGAGGGGCCATGGCTTAGATGGAGAGTCCTAGAGTGTTTAATGCTCATTTTGAGCTACGCAAACCCAATTAGGGCCCGCGCTCTACTAGACAACTCCCGGCAACATCCAACGGCCCACACAGTGAGCCATCTGCCCAATTTCCCTCACATGGCTTGGGTTAACCCGGGGCTATGGTAACATTCACTCACCCATGTTGAATCGCCGTCAAGAGGAATCGAACCCCGGTCTCCCGCAGAATACGAGAGCTATAACCACTAATCTACGGCGCCACTTGGTTTGTTCTATATTTCTTGATGGGACATGTGTTTTTGATGCCTTGGTGCAGATGTTGTAAAATTTCTTTAGCATGTCCGGTACATCAAGATCTTGGAATTCCCGCTCCCAGTTGACTGCTTGGAGGTTTTCCGTTATGCAAGTCCAGTTTACATTTTCACTCTGGTAATTCAGAAGATCGAAAGGGGATGAGAAGACTCTAGGAATTGCCTGTTGTGGGATATGTGAGGGTACATAAGATGTTGATATATCTAGGAAGCAGTGGTGTGATATTGATCTGAGTGTAGGTATAAATGAGATATCAGGAATGATGTTGGTGTTGTTGGTGAATACATGGTCAAGTATGTTTCCAGCTATGTGTGTAGGTTTGCAGATGATTTGGGTGAGACTGAGTTCAAGTAGTAGGTTGTTTGTGATGGTGATCATTTCTTTTTCATCTCTGCTACTATTTTGGTTTGGGGTGCAATCAGGCCAGTTGGTGTGAGGTAGGTTGAAGTCACCCATTATGAATATGTCTGGAGATGGGGAGATGTTCAGTACTTGATGTAGCTCATTTATTGCTTGTGAGTAGTTTTCTGATGTTGATCTGTTGTTTTGGTGGTCATCTGGTTGGCGGTATATAGTAGCTAGGACTAGGTTCTCATGCTCTGAGTAGATGATGATGATCTGTATTGCATTGTCTGAGTAGTTTAGGACTGGTTTGAAGGTGGCTGCTAGGTCGTTTCGAACATACATGGCTACACCACCTGAGTACCGTCCATGTTGGGATGTCTTTCTACGAGTGCTATCTGTTCGAAAGATTTTGTAACCGTTTATGTGTAGTTCGGCATCTGTATGGTTGTGTAACCAGGTTTCTGTAAGACCAATAAAGAGTTGCTTCTTGGTATGAAGTATGTCAGAGATATATAGAACTTTAGATTGAACAGTTTTTGGTTTCAGTCCTTGTATGTTAATATATGAGAAGGAGTTCAGTACCTCTTTGGGATCTGGTTGTTTGTTATTTGTTGATGTGGAAGTGATATGAGGTGGGTTAGCGGTTTTGCTGGTTGACAGAAGGGAAGGATGTTGTGTTGATTGAGCATTGGTACTTGATTTTGGTTTGGGTGAGGATTGTAGGTCTGTTGGGTAGTCATGGCTTTGATTTTGGTATCCATTGTCACAAGAAGCCTGTATTCCATGTGGCGGATGTATTCTAAAAAATCTGTGTTTGTGGTTTGAGGCAGCATTTGGTCTTGGTTGGGTGGGCTGATCACGGTACTCATTAATGGTCTGATTCTTTTTGTTCCTTTTATATGGCTTTTGTTGCATTTTAGGTTGTAACACTCTCTCTTTGTGAGTGACGTTGAGCAGGTTAATGGGTGGAAGGAGGTACATTTATTGCCAAGAGTGCATCCGTTTCTTGCATTGGTTCCATGAGTTAAAAAGGGCTTACATGGTGGTGGGTGCAAGAACTTGCATTCTTTACCTTTGATTCTGTCAAATTTGCATTTTCCTTTGATGTAGAATCTGCATGTTGGTTTTGGTTTGTGGCTATCTTCATGTGATTCAGGGTTCTCTGTTGACAATGGTTGGTTTTCCCTAATGTGGGTTTCTGGTTGTGTTTTTGGCAGGGTGATATCATCTTGCTCCACAGCCTGACTTTCAGTTTTGTTTCATGCTCACCTATATATCATCTACTACTGTGACATGGGGTTCTGAAGAAGCTGGCTGTGAAAGATTTTGTTGACACTCTGTTGATGTTGATGTCCCAGGGGCTGATGGAAGGTTTTGTGTTTGATAGGTTGAGTTCGTTTCTTCTTGGGGAATAACTTCAAGCTCACAAGCTCCGCAGATATACATAGTAGATCCCCGGGACGTTGTAAGGATTGTAGTTTGGAGTACCATCTGGAAAAAGATTAACAAAACACTCTTTGTGGACTTCTTATCCACATACCTTACATGCAAGAAAGGTGACACATAACCCTCATCTTTACGAAGCAAGCTGGGAATTTTATTCCAAAAGTTGGCTAAAGGTATTTCCTGCTTATTGACAACATAACCTCTATTAAGTCCACAATTGGGGAAGACTCATTTGGCTTGGTTACTAGAATATTTTTCATAAGAAATCAAGCAAATGGCCAACTAGTTAACTAGTTAAAGGGAAAACGTTTGTGAACAAGTTTCTTAATTTTCACTGTGTCTACTAAGAGCTCTTTTTCAAGATAAGAGGTATATATATATATACTGAATAAAAAACATGATTTTGACACAACAAAGAGACTTTAATCAACATATAAATACCAGAAAAGATGAAATAATGCCTTATAAAACAGTTTGATAAAATCGTCAACTTTCAAGTAGTCTTTCATTGGTTAGGATAACCAACTCAATATTCGTCCAATTTCTTGTTATACCAGGTATATAAATAATACCTGAGTGCTATACATAGACCTTTTTGAATGTTTACATTTTTTGCAAAAAGCCCTTTTGGCTTTAACAAGTGCGTGACAGGCAAAAAGATGCAGGTGCTAGGTGAAGTGAGTTCCATTTTGTTTCTTCGCCATACAGTACAGTCTGAATGTAATCTACCGCGTACACGCTAATATCACACCTTTGCGTGGAGGACGGCAGTCGTTTGTCTTTTGTTATAATTAAATCCCTTAAGGGTTTTGCGAGTTTATATTTGCGTGTTAAAAAACAATGCGCTCGCGAAGAAATATCGGAGCAATTATATTTCTTGTAATAGCGAGATGCATTGTGTAAATGTATTGATAAGCTATTCCCTTAAGTATTAACGTGAAATAATTAAATAATAAAATTTTTTAAAATTTTTATAATACATTGCGCGAGAATGTATTGTTGATTTAATTACTTAAAAAGATTCCAGCGCGTTTAATTTAAGAAACATATGAGAAGCATTGATCACAACTATTAAATGCCGCTTTTCGTTTATAAACTTTTAAAATGCGATTTAAAAAAACATTTCTATTGCCGCTTTTCGTTTATAAACTTTTAAAATGCGATCTAAAAGAGCATTTCTATCGCCGCTTTTCGATTATAAACTTTTATAATGCGATCTAAAAGAGCATTTCTATCGCCGCTTTTCGATTATAAACTTTTAAAATGCGATCTAAAAAAACATTTCTATCGCCGCTTTACGTTTATAAACTTTTAAAATGCGAACTAAAAAAACATTTCTATCGTCGCTTTTCGTTTATAAACTTTTAAAATGCGATCTAAAAAAACATTCCTATCGCCGCTTTTCGTATTTAAACTTTTAAAATGCCATCTAAAAAAACATTTCTATCACCGCTTTTCGTTTATAAACTTTTAAAATGCGATCTAAAATAGCATTTCTATCGTCGCTATTCGTTTTTAAACTTTTAAAATGCAATCTAAAAAAACATTTCTATTGCCGCTTTACGTTTATAAACTTTTAAAATGCAATCTAAAAAAACATTTCTATCGTCGCTTTTCGTTTTTAAACTTTTAAAATGCAATCTAAAAAAGCATTTCTATCGCCGCAGACAAATTTAAATTTTTCGTGGAGATAACTTTTATATTTAATTACTGCAATTAAAAATTTCAAAAGAGTTCGTGCAAAATAGATTGCTAAAATTGATCTTGCAACCTATTGTGATTAAACAATCGATCGCGTGGGGTCATTGTTTATCAGCGAGGCAATTATTTTCTTAAAAAAACAAAAGCTATCGCAATGTTATTGTTCTGTGTAACTATTCATGCGAGTTTCGCGTCCGCGGTAGATTACATTCAGACTGTACTGTAAAGTATCATTACGACTTTTATGAATATAGTCAATCAGAAGTTATCCATCTCTAGCTACACTCAATTTTACGATAATTCAATTGTACATGTGTTCCTATGGCTCTCCATCGTTTTACAATATCGGAAAAAAGGAGGTAAAAAACGTGTTTTTATGAGAGTTTGTTAGAGACGAAAGTGTGTTTTCTCCAGTTTTTTTAACTTCCTTTGCATCAATTTCTTTCAAATTTTCAGGAAACCTTAATAATAATAAGATACAACTTATATATGTGTACTTTTCATTAAAAACAAAACGCGGCAAGAAAAGTTATCACGAAAGAACGTGTTTTCTCCTTAATAAACTCTTATAAAAGTATGATGTTTACCTCCTCCGATCGCAAAATAAGCTGCGATGGAGTGTTAGTTTTCCCGAATTATCGTAAAGGTGTATTGTTTAAAGTCTTTTTTTACATAGAAAAAAATGGGCAGAAAAAGACCTTTCCCCCACATATTTCTGCCTGCCACGCAGTTGTTAGAGCCAGAAGGGTTTACCGTGGAAAATGTAAACATTCAAAAAGGTCGATTATTATGTGATTGGAAAGCATGTGAAAATTGTTTGTATATTATAGCTAATTAAAGTTTTTAGTAAACTAGTAAAACTTTTTAAATTTTTTTGGAAGGCGACTTAAAGGCGCATAATCCTGTAGGCAATTTTTTTGAGGTGCCTATTTTATTGTAAAAATTGAAAGATATACATGAGAAAACATTATCCTGAAAATTTTATCGAAAACTGACAACCAGAACATGTTCAAATGTTTCATAGAAATAGCAAACTCACCCCAATTTCTCTTCGCCTACAGAACCGCCATTACATTTCATTGCACGAATCATGCGATAATAAACGCACGGCAAAATCAATCACATGGTTGCTGGATTCATGCCATTACAGAAAAAATAATGAATGAGGGAGAGCATCTGTAGCTGTGTTTCCATCGTAATGCTTTTATAAATGTATCAACAAAGTTCCGAACATGATAAATCAGATAAATCAATCAAAGTTTCTGTGTTATTCTTTATTATTTATACGTTTTAACTTACTGAAATCAGACTTCTTTGCAACAAAACCTCTTCTTGTTGTTGTTTCTGAAGATAGCTTCGCCTCGCTAGCTGTCTTACTTTTTGATTATTTTCCTTTGTTCAAACAGTTATTCGTTTCCTTACGGAGACATTATCAGATCTAGACAATTAGAATACCTAAATTTTCAGAATTTCCCCTTTTATGCTCTAAATTTAATTATCTCCATAATGCTTCAACTATCTTCAACTATCACAATGTGCATTCTCCCCTGTTGGGTTTTTTTGCTTATAATATGCAATAATCCCGGTCATGCTAATAAAAAAAGACAGAGCGTGATAAACATTAATTATCATAATTATTAACCGCGAGACAATGTTGTGATTTCTTCTTTCTGTTTCATTTTGTTTTGTCTCTGGTCTCCAAAAACAATGGCGAATAGAATAAAGAGATTTTTTTTTTCTTCTGTGCCTTTCCAAAAATTAAAATTTCTTTCCATTTTTTGATGCCATGTTTTACAAAGAAAAAACAAGCCAAAAATATGGCGTGAACGGAGCCTACCATAATGGCGACAATATCGAACTCTATCTCAGTGCTCATTTAAAGTTAAGGCTGTTTGTTTACCTACAGTTTCACACGAACATTTTGCAACGGCCCGCTTATTAGACGGGAATAAGAGATCAACAAGATCGTTAAATATGGTGGCTAGAAAACAACAACAATAAATTTAAGATATTAAAGTACCATTATTTCCATTTAGTAAGTAAGTTCAATATCCTCAAATTTTCAGGAAAATCATAACTCCGTCTGAACTTTGAAATAAATAAAAACAATGTAAATGATTACGCACCTTTAAACATAAAAAATGTGTTAGAATGTGCTGGTGGGTAGAAAAATGCACAAATTTACAAGAGAAAAACATCTGAAATCACTTGACTAGCTAAATTCAGTAACAAGTAATGGCACTAGAAGATTAAAAACATTAAAAATTAAAAGAAACTGGTAATAATTTTCATCAAGACTATTTTTATTAGATGTTCCCAAAAAGTCAAAAAGAAAGGGAAACGCAGAAACATGTAGGAAAGGAAGGAACAGCTAACCCACACAAACGTGCGCACAACACAAAGTGCGGACATTTTGTTTTTGAGTGACAGCTATAATGCAAATGAGACATTCAAGCAGCCACTAAAAGAAAATCCTGGTTTTTATTAGCACATTTTTCAACCCCTGATCAGCGACAAGTTGATTCTTTCAGATACTAAGAATAACATAATATTAAAAGGCCACACCTAATGATGTAATGCAAAAAAAATAACATCCTCCTATAGCCTAACTCTCAAGGAGAGAATAAATACTAATTTTGATACAGAGAAACCAGGTTTTAAAAGACCCAAGTGGTTTAATTTAAATCTTTCCATCACGTGACAAGGAATTTAATAAAGCAAGAGTTTATCTTTGTGTTCACACTAACTTCAAAACTAAACCAGTGAGTATTCACGCTAAAATCATAGAAAGATAGTCCATTTTAATAAAATCGTGTTATTAAATGAGCACGTTATAAATAATCACACTTTCAGCATTAAGCTTTACATTTCTGAATCAATACTCCTAGTTTACGTAAAGATAAACAACATACGACGATGACTAAGATATGAAAGTAGCAGCGTTATTAAATTAATATCGATCTATTGGATAACCCAAAAGTAGTAAAAAAGCACTGTAAAAAAATAAAGTCAAACAAAAAAGTAAGTAAAAAATTGTTTCAAAATATAATATTTTGTTTGTTGGTGTTGTTACGTGTATTTTGTTTGTGTAGCCATGCACGCCATTATATGTAGCTGTATTTCACAATCATTAAATAAGCTATATTTCCTCAACCAGCTTGTTATAATTATTCCTACAAAGCTAGTTTTATTAAAGCCAGTTTCCTTTTTTAAAAGATGTAAACAAACTATCATAGAGCTAAAAAAGAAATGCCTGACATTTTTTAAAATTTTTGTGCTGCAAATTTCTGCAGCTGCGTCTGTTTGGATACTCTGACTTTAAACTGTCACACTGTCACTGTCATTAGGGTATACCATATCAAAATGTACAAGGATCTAGCTATACATTTAGTGTAGCTAGCTAGCTAGCTAGCTAACTAGCTATACCTAAAAAAGAAGAACTAACTTAGGATATCAATTTTTGAAGAGATGACTTGCCAAAATTTAGCCAAAGCCAAACTTTTTTAGAAAGTTGAGAATATTTGTATATACACGATTTACAAAAATCTTCAACTTAAAGGCACAGTTCGATAGACCTTTTTGAATGTTTACATTTTTTGTCGTAAGCCCTTTTGGCTTAGAGCGAAAGTGGCGGGAGCATGCTGAAGAAAGGTCTTTTTTAGCCCATTTCTTTCTACGGAAACATTGTTGAGACTTTAAACTATTATCGAGTGTAGATAAATAACTTCTGATTGACATATATTCATATAAAGTTGTAATGATACCTTTGTGTGAAGAAACAGACTGAAAAGGACCTCACTTCACCCAGCATCTGCATCTTTTTTTCTGCTACGCAATTGTTAAAGCCAAAAGGGCTTACCACGAAAAATTTAAACATTCAAAATGTCTATGGATATGCAGGACTAAAACTCATTTTACAGAAACACAAGTTTTAAAAGGAAGTAATTTTTTTAAACAAAATTAATTCCTCTCGTTTTAAAAGGCACTGATTTTTTAAAAAAAGGCTTTTGATTAAGGTGGTCTGTTGTTTATATTTTTTCCCTAACTGTGAATATGTAAGAATTGACTTTATAAAACATTTATGAAGAGTGGATGCCAAAATGGCATTTTGACCCCAAATTGTGTTGTACAAAAAATTGTGTCATAGGAATATAGCTAATTAATATTTTGTTAACTGGAAACACTGTTTACTGCAGACAATTTACTTTCTTTGGTTAATTATAAGATAATTGTTAAATATTTTTGATGCTGCAAATGACATTTGCACTTCTTCTTCATTTATGAATACTCAATTTACTTGAAGATTAACTAATAAAAAAATTAATAATAAACATTAGTCTTGTTTCTTGTTTTCATTTTAATATCATAGGTATGTCTTGATTTAATAATGCTAAAGTAAACTAAATTTTGTGACATTATAAATTGTATGGTTTTAATTGGTTGAAAACGGACGTTAAGCCGAGAATGATGATGATGATGATGATGATGATGAAAGAGAGTGAGATCAGAAATCAGGTTTTGGAAAATTAAAATATATAATATATACGTTCAACATTTCCCATGTATAATGTTTTGGTAAACAAAAATCATAGATTAAAATTATAAATCCTGGCAGCCTTTTTGTTTTTTCTAAAAATATAAATTTTGTATCAATTACGATCCTATCTGTTTACATCTGTTGAATTCTAAGAGCACAATATCATCAAAAAAATTATATCATTTTTATATTTTATCTATCATTATATATATATTTTTTTATATTTTATCTATCATTATATATTTTTTGCTATACAATACAGTACACGCTTTTTATAAGAACATTTTTTATAAGAACATTTTTTTAAGAATATTATGCTTGGATTTACTTAAAGAGAAAAATTATAACCTGCTTTTCCATAGTAACGAGAATAAAACGACTTAATAATGTCAAGTTTGTTTTTGTTTTTTTACCACTTCCAAAGTTGGAAATGAATAAAACATCAACATCAAATGTGGCGCTTTTCTCAACTATTATGTCATTGCCTGTATCTAGATCTTTTACCAAGTTTAGATATTCTGTATAATTGTGTAATGATTCAGTACCATTTATAGTGGATAGATAAGGCTAGGCCATGCAGCACACTGCACGGCTAAAAAAGTTTCTAAGATGTCTAGGTGTGCAACTTTTAATATTTCAATTAGTCTTTGTACATAAAGAAATTTGTTCTTTCAATTGTGGCACACTTTCAGTCATAAGTGATATTAGATTTTACTGATGCAATTAATACCTGAAAATAGTACATTGTAATTGCGTAAGACTGTTGTATTAAGAAGACTGTTTAAGAAGACTGTTTAAGTAGACTGTGCTTACTACAAAGAATTAATTGATCATCTTATTGCTTTTCTTTTATATCTATAAATATCTATATGACTTCTTAGAACTTTGTTTACAAAGAGTTGATGGAAGCATAAAAAAATATACGAATTACAAAAAGGAAATTAGAGGATTCTGATTCTTAAAACTTTTTTTATTTGGTTGCCTCAATTACATGCAACTGAATATGCTAATATTTTATTTTCATGAAACATATACTTTGCTACTTAATTTGGTAATATTTTTTGCTTAATAATGTTAATATAATATACTTTAACTAAAATGTTAGTTATAAACAGTATATACATTGTTCTGTGTTTTAAGAATAAGAATAGTATATATGTTGTGCTAAAGTTTTATAAGGTGTATTGTATGTGAGGCTATAAAACATCTTGAAATTTACACTTTCTTCAAAAAACATCTGTAAGTTTTTTTGTTTTGTAAATGTTTGTCTTATATATAACCTTCACAGAGTATTTTACTTGCTATGATAATAAACACATGTAAAAAATCGTTTCTCATTTCTAAAATATATGGTTGGACTATTCAGAGGGTTAAGTTTTTGAAAGATTGTTTTATATAATTGTTTACAACTTATTAATAATGTGTTTTCTGTTTTTATGTTACCATAAGAATTTTTTGTGGTAAAAACTAGTTTATTATATTTATATATAGAAGAAACTTTAGCTCTGGTTCACCTTTTTATGGATGAGTACTATTCACACCATGATATTAGAAATATTTTTAATTTTCTAAAAACAAAACTTTGCAGTCTAATACACTGCATATTCCAAGTTAATCCTTGCATAATAAGAAAAAACGTGCAATCAGCAATAAATATTGTCATTAAAAACTTGTTTTTAAATGCGTCATAAGTGGTGTAATTATAAAAGTGTTTTATTTCTAAGAAATGTCTTAGAATTAGTTACAAGTCAACAAAAACAATATACACACTTTTTCATGGTCTATTGCAGAACTTCCTTGTGATTAATTTTGTTTGCTATGTTTTTTTATGTAAAAAACGCAAGCTATATGATTAAAATTTAAGAATACAGCGAGAACAAGTCTAGGCTCCACAAAATAACAAATGTATTTGTTTTTAAAATGTTTTCTCTGTTATACATACATTTTATTTTTACAAGAACGAAATTCCATTACTTTTTTGTTTAGTTATCGGAAAGTGAAACAAAAAGTGTCAATTACTGTTGTTGCGTTCATTGTGATGATTTAAAAACTATGTATATATATACTCTATTTTTATAGATCTGTTGAAATACAACAATTAAGCAGGTCTGATTTTTTATGGATAGCAAAGTATCCAAGACAAATATGGATGCCTTGGATTGCCTAGCAACAACTGCAGAAAAGTTACATGAAAAATCAAACGATGCACACCTGAGTACAACAAGCAGTTTCTCGCAAGTTAGAAGCACATCTCACGCTATATCAATGCCACCAGCTCCGATTAGTAAATCAAATTACATTTCATCGTTTTTAAACAATACAAGTTTCAATCCTATGCACCTGCAGGGTGGCGTACCAAGAAGTAGCAGACATGAAATGTTTATGCCTACCTCGCCCGCATATAGTAAGCACTATCGAAGTGAGCATCTGGACATGATTCCAAGTTACCCGATGAAAACATCTTCAATGAAAGAACTCGTAGCATCATGTATAAAGTCAACTAGGTCTGGCTCTCCAGCATCTTCAAAATCTCCATTCTACATGCAGACAGAGCCACCTAATTTGTCTCGAATTAATTCACCATCGAGTGATTTACTTCAGAATTTATCATCTGAACCAAACAAGTCAGCCTTTGATGTTGTTTCACCAAGAGGAAATGAAAATGTTGACTCAGAAAACCAGGAAAGGAACATGCAAAGACAGTCAACTATTACTTCTGGAAATAGTATTCCTGAACAGCCACCAATGTTGTTTCGTATTAACCCAATACCAAACAAGGCAAGCTCATTGTTTGAAACACTTGTTCAAGAAAGTCAAAAGATTTTGTCAACTCAGGAACAGGAGGAAAAGCGCAAGCAAATGTCTGCCATTAAATTTCATGATGCTAAAACATTTTTATCTGAAGGCCTTGTTAAAGTGAAGGAAGAAGATAAAAAGTCAAGAGAAATAATGCTTATCTCCCCACAGAAAAAACAAATCCGAAAGCGAAGAATGAAAAACTCTGTAAGTAGTGGTGTTGACTCTAAGAGAGCTCACGGTGGCCCACCTTTTAATCCTAGTGCTTCTCCCCCCAAAGAAAATACTGCTGCTAGTGCTCTATGTACACTGCATGAACATACACTGTTAAAAATGGCTACCCGTGGTTTTTGGAGTGGCGATAGAGGACCACTGCAAGATGTCTTTCGACTAACAAGAGTTGAAAATTCGGATTTGCAGTACAACATCAAAGAAATAACGAGACATTGTTATAATGTAGTCAAGCAAAAACTCGAAGCTGTTGGGAATGAGATGGATATCATGCATCGTCACATGAGAAGTTACGTTGACGAACTAGATAGGTACGAAAGAAACATTTTTTTTCATTCTGCTTTTAAAAGTTTTAAGCTAGCAAGAAATTACGGGACTACAGGAGAAAAATCAGCTTATTAAAAACAAAAAAATACATGAAATCACTTGTTCTTACTAGTGTATACACCCGCTATGACCTGATTCGAAAATTATTTGAAACAGATTTTTCGGTTCGTTGTCTCTTTACACTGTTTAAGCCGAATTATTACATGAATAGTGTAGTGTAATAGATGAATAGAATAATAGATGCAATTGTGCATCTAAAGTAAAGTAATCTCATTGTTCTTGCGCTGTATCCGTCTGTTTAGCATCAAAATCTCTTTCTTATAGTTATCTTGAGAGAATTTATCCAGTCTCTTCGGTTGCTATTAACATCTATCTACCCACAGCTTCTGATTACGTTGCTGCGACGTGGCATGGTATCGTGCCGACAGGTATGTACTGTGATATGGTTACCTACCACACCGCGAATTTTGACAGAAATCGCAAAAAGATTAATTAAGCCGTCATGCTCGAAAATAAATACATATCATATCCGCTAAAACATCACGAAGAGTATAAAAAACAAACGTTACTCTCCTTTTTAAAATTTGTTGTTATGACAATTCATGAAAATTAAATTTTTTTAGCAATTTATACGTGTGAATTTTTAAATATTATCTGTTACTCACAAAATATGATTTTTTGACTTACGAGTCAATGTAAATTTTCCCCGAAATTTGTACTGCCCAACTTCTAACAGGATAATCTATTTCACCTTCTTAGTAGTAATTGTATGTTATCCGTTTAGGTTGGTCAGAATATAGACGCGCTGTTGTAATTCGAGAAGTTTTCGAAGTGTTGTATCATTTTAGTACAAAGCTTCCAAAAATCCCAGAATTTAATCCAAAGTTCTTCGATAAAGATGAGCCCGACAAAACACTCTATCCGATTTCCATAAACAGCGACACAAATAACAACGACGCTAACAATATCGACACCAACAATAACGACAATAATGAATCAGAGTCGTCTAATAATAACTCACCAGCGGAGAAAAATATAGACACTGCAGGCTTCAACGTTAAGTATTCAAGGGCTTTCGAAGCACTATGGACCCGCACTGCACCTCATGAACCATTTCTAATTCTAGATGACTTAGTACAGTTAAAGTTGCGGGAATACTTAGAAAAACACCCGGTCGAAAAGTACGCACCTAGCGAGAGCGCCATTATTGTTGTGGATAATAAGAAATACAAAGCAAAGGAAATGCTAGGTTATTTTCGTCGCGGTGTGCAGTTAGTCGATTATTCGAAAGAAACAGGGGGCATGGTGGTCGATACTATATCCACCATTAAAAACGTTTCCATAACCAGTGCAGTTCGAAAGATACCCCCTGGTAAGATAAGCAAACTCGTGCATCCTGATTTACACCTGGAAAACTACACGAACGCTATTCTACAAGTGGGTTGCGTTGCTTCTGACGTGTTACCCTCGATGTCAGTGAACCGAATACGAGGACGAAAGAGAAGAATGAAACAGTATGACGAAAATAACAAAAAGGAAAGAAAGGTTAAGGAGGAGAAACACGTGATCGTAAAACAAGAAGAAAGCGTGATTGTAGAAAAGCGGAAACTTGAGAGCATTGCGACTTTCTGCGAACCGCTGCAACCAAAGCAAAACATGCCGCAGGAATTGTTAAACTATGGCGAAAAGGAAACAGAAAGAACTTTAAGCTCTTCAGCTACAGTTGAGCAAAATGCATTCAATACGCATTTCCAACTGATGCAGCAAGACAATAACAAAATCAGTCATGACGAGGAGCTTGATATGAAAACGGTGGAATACAAACCAGCAAGTTTAATGTCAGTTAATCAGGACTTTCTCTTCAATCAAGAACAGCTGCTCAATCACAGGATGTTCGCATCAGGTAAGAGATCACTTGTGCACAGTTCATTTATATCTTACTGCTCGATGGCTCGTGGAAAAATCCACGGGTTCGCCCGTCTTTTTTATACCGCATTACGCACGTGTCGCTACTTGCACTACCATTTTGCGACAGACATATACGGGTATTATAATATAGACTAGTCGTTACCCGTGGGAAAATCCACGGGGTCGCCCGTTTTTAAATTAAACGTTAATTAGTGTGCCCGTTGCACGACGCTTTTCTTGCGGACAGACAGACAAAATACGGCTATTATTATAGAGATTTTACAAAAAACGCTGAACCATCAAACATAAAAAATAGTTATTCACCCATGAAATACTTTACGGCGATATACGGCTGTCGCACATAGTTTCTACATCACTACTTCGTTCATTCCTATCACAAAGGGATTACGACAGCTATTTCGCGCACAAGCCGACAAATTACGGCTATAATTATAGAAAAGATCCACGGTTTCGCCGTCAGTAAATTATATATTTTGCGGGTAACCCAGAATAAAGCTGCACGCAACCATTTTGAACAGACAAAATATGAGTATTAATATCAGAGATATCTTTCCACTTTGTTTAGATCCGATGCGGCCGAAACCAGAACTTCCAGCTTCATATTCTCCGGACATACTATCCTCCATGCATTTTTCGGCTGGTACATCCGGTGAACTATTCTCACTGCATCTAATGATCGACAGTTATCGGCGAGCAGCTAAATATCTCCTAGATACGGCGAATCACCTCGAGTTGGTAGCAAGGCGTGGTGGAAACGCCCCAATGAAAAGAGACCAACCTAATAACGACTGATGGCGAGTCTGGTCAACAAAATGGCTGTTATTTATACAGTTTGGCGAAACTCACGTCTGACAAAGTCAATGAAACAACGACAAAATTTTGTTACACCGACAAATCGAAGTGGAACCGAGAATAAGTCATAATGCCGACAATTTGATGTAACACCACAGGCTGAAAGATAACGAGCGTTAAAGCGCAAGGTCGAAATCGAAGGTGATTTATGTAAAGGAAGATTCTTAAAGGGAATTAGGTTATATTCTAAAAACTGTTTTTTAATATAAATACTTATGAATTATTGGCTTTTTTGAAAGTTCTGACTTGTTCCTCTTTTTTACCTCGATCCCTCATCTGTTTGGCTTGTACTTCGTATCGTACGTTTAGTTGTGTTTATATCACGTGTTTTGATGATTTTCAAATGGTTGAATTTTTAATGGCCTGTTTACACATGGTGAAATTGTCTTGCTTTTGAACTCAGAGTTTGATTGCAATCATTATAACACCTAAGTTACACTTGATGATAAGGGAACATATCAGAGCTATTTTTTGATTGATTTGTGATAGTTGTTAATATTTAGCGGAATATTTGTTTTGTATGGATTATCGAAACAAAGACGTTTGATTGGTTAATGTTTAATTCGAATTTGTTTTATTCTATCAAAGTGTCTGCTGGGACAGACTTCTGTTAGTTTCCAAGACAATTGTTATGTTAATAAACAAATCTGATTGGCTGCGCTAATTGTCACATATGTACTAATTGTCGCAGTCAACATTCGAGCATTAACCTCTTTCGTGGAGATGGTGTTCTCCTTCGCACGTCTTTAAAACTACTGTTCATTCTTTCTTCGTGGATCATGTATATATTTCAACCAAATATATAGTTTTCTGATATATCTATTTTTGAGACAGTTTTATTTTTGTTCTATTGTATATATGATTTGATTTGAAGAGTATCTGTAAATTATTTACTTGTTTTTTTTGGTTTGTATGTGTGACCAAGGATGGTTATATGATGTTTTTTAAAAAAACTCGAAGAAAAATGTTACAATTATAACACTTATATTTATCTTCATTGTTCTGATCAAGTTCGGTTAATGTTTCAGATTCAAAATTCATTTTCACCGCTACTTTTCATTTCCAAAATCAAGTTCCCAATGATGAATTAAAAAATTACGTAGATGTTTTTTGTATATATCAGCAATACTTTTTTACATGCTTGTTTGACATTTTTAATTGGTTTCTTTATAATTAATTTCTTTGACAAATTACCCATGTACCCATGTTTTGTCTCCTTTCAACTGTCCCCTTTTGCTCTATATCTATGAAAAAGATAATGTATGTATATTATAACGGAGATAATGTATGTATATTATGGAGATTTTTATGACGATTATGCTGTATGTATACTACGTAAAAAAATTCTTGACTTTAACTAATACTGCATTCTCATTTATTGATTTCCGCCAGCGAAGGCGGAATCTTTAAAATCGCCTGAGGAGATAGATAGAGAGATAGAGAGAGACAGCGCAGCTAGGCTGGACGCCCGAAATATATCCAGGCTAAAGCCTAAATTCTCGTTTTGACAAAAAAATTTTCTGAGAACGAGGCTAAAATGAGTTTTAAGCCAATAAGAATCCTAACAGTGCAACAAATTGTTTTATTATCCAATGAACAATACTTTATTTTAAAGTTTATATGCTATCGAAAGTTAAAGCTCGTGCAGTGTAGCATAATGAAGATCGTCTTATAATGCGCCATCTTTGATGTTATTAACGTTTCCCTTTAATAATTACGTCATTTCCTTCTGTACAATTTTGCAAGCACGTAAGCTAATTAATTATTCATGAATTTAATTTAAAGAGGAATTGTTGAGGCTGAATATTTTTGGTGAAAGATAATGTATTATAGCTATAAAATCGTGACAAGTGTGTTATAAAAGAAAAATTAAGAACATGTAGTCTGAAAATAACCTTTCGTAACTGATTATGTAAAAAAAATTTGCTGCCACCTTTAAAGATATTTTCCAAGTTGTTTTTCAGAGAAAAAGAGAAAATAGATAAATTTTCAGCCTTGCCGTTGTTCTTATTTTGTTTTTATTGTTCATCTATTTTCAGGTTTATTATTTTTCTTTTAAAATTGTTCTTATAGAGAAATGAAGTTTATGTAAGTTAACTCTCTACCCAAGGAGAACCTCCTTGGGTAGAGAGTGCACAGGAAACGTTGCTCTCTATTAAACACCCCACTCGACACAGTATCATTGTGTTTAGTAAAGAAAGTACGGTACCCTAGTCGTTAGTAAATGTATATCCTCAAGGACGTCAACAAACGGTTTTTTCCTAAAATATACGCCAATGCTAAGTATATAGCTTATGTGATGTCAATAAAACCAATAAACCAGGTATAAGTAGTAATGCAGGCCGGTCCGCAACGCCCAGGGTGCTCAGCGAAGACAACATTTTTCACCACCTGGATCCCATGGCCTGTAGCGTTTTTCATTTGTTTTTTTTATAGGAACCAAGTTTATAAGAAAGTTGAGGTTGAGATTTTTCCAAAGAATTAAGAACATATTAAGAACATAATCAGCCTGAATTCCTTCATAGATTGTAATAACAAAATAACTGGAGTTTAGAATTACTAAGCAACAGTTATTTCCAAAGAGTTTATCGTTCTTTTTACTGGCATACATGCAGAGATAGGGAAATGTATGTTCTGGCACAGTCGCGAACGCGGACGCATATCAGGGGAATTCCCCATTACTCACTTGCCGTATGATAGGGAAATTCCCTAATTATAGCGCATGCGCAATAAGATGTGTTAGTTTTTGACTTCGTTGAAATCGAAAAATCCATATAATAAAAGATGATTACGCATACAGTGAAAGAATTACATCTTATCGCAAAAGGTCGTGGTTTAACGGGATATTACAAGCTGCGCAAGGCCGCTTAAGTTGCCCTATTGGAGGAGGTACAGGCGAGACCACCCAGACCTATAACACAGGAGGCCATGGACCTCTTTGAAAACCAAGAGATGGCGAAGGACCGTCCTATTGGAGGTAAAACCGGGGAGTTGCATAGCTGGGTATTGCCCCCATCTGAGATGGACGTCTTCGAGAAACGGGAGCTGTCGAAAAATCGTTCGATAGTGAAAACCAAGATGAAGGGATGGTACAACTGGCTAGCTGATGCTGTTCCCAAACCTATAAGGGAGGGGGTCAAGAGGACCTATGCAGCCTTTAAACGTGGGGTGATGGAGCTCTATAATGGAGCAGCCGGCGCAAAACCTACACTGCATGACGAAGTGGAAAAAGAGGCCGAGGAAGACTACCTGGAAGACATTCAAAATCTCTACAAGGAGCATGACTTCACACCACAGGAACATAAGCATGCCCATCATAGAACCTTCCGAAGTTTCCGCATCCCCGGCATGGAAGGGGCCGACGTTGATGGCTATATAGGGATGGTGCGACCCAACGTAAAAACCTTGGTTGAGGAGCAAGTAGAAGAGATGGGGTCGGCGAAGGTACAACTGTCACTATGGATCTTGTGGAAGAAGCCAACAAATGTGGAGGAAGCCAACGATGGGGAGTACATCGAGGTGAAGAAGGTCTTCCATAGTAACATGACCTCGGTCTTCCAGGGTAGCGACGTAGATGACGTGCTGGATACGGTGTTTGCCCAAATCAAAACACACGTGGAGAATCCGGCACTACCCAAAAGTGGCTTCACGATCTCTCGCATCCTGCATCTCGATGTAGACTTCCATAAACTACGGCTAACGAGGGGCTCATCGTACATCGAAGCACCCAAATGGATAAACTCGAAGAAGGCCATCATCAATCCAGCGAATGAAGACGAGGAATGCTTCAAATGGGCCATTATAGCATCACTCCATCATGAGGAGATAGGAACGAACCCGAACAGAATATCTCAGATGAGACCCTATGTAGATCTATACAATTGGGAGGGTATGGAGTACCCCACTAGCACCAAGAGCATTTACAAGTTCGAGAAGAATAACAAGGATATTGCGGTCAACGTCATGTACGTGACGGGAAAGAGCATCAACATCCTACGTCGATCTCCACATAACGGACGTGATAAGCAGGTGAATCTACTGCTCCTTACGGATGACAAGAAGACTCACTATACAGCCGTCAAAAATCTATCACGACTCCTAGGCAAGGAGACCTCGAAAAATACGGCAAAAATGCACTTCTGTCTGAACTGCTTACAGGTCTTTCCCACAATCGAGTCGAGAGACAAGCACCACCGCTACTGCACCGATCATGAGGCTGTGAAGATCAAGATGCCCACAGAGGCCGAAAAATGGCTATACTACAGAGATGGCCAGCAGCAATTCAAGGTACCCTTTGCCATCTATGCCGACTTCGAAAGTCTGCTAGTCCCGGTAGAGGAAGCCAGGGAGACAAAGACGAAGAAGCTGAACAAGCATGTGCCGTCGGGCTGGTGCACGTGCAGTATGGAATTGCATCACCCCAGAGGGCGATAACATCACCATGGGAGACTACCATGACGTCTACCTGACCATAGACGTCCTGCTACTAGCCAACGTCTTCGAGACATTTCGAGGCGTCTGCTTGGAGAACTACGAGCTTGATCCCGCCCATTTTTACAGCGCGCCCGGGTTGGCATGGAAAGCTGCATTAAAATTTACGGGTATAAAGCTAGAACTCCTCACCGATCCAGACATGCTCCTCATGTTCGAAAAAGGTATAAGAGGAGGTATAGTCCAAGCCGTACACCGTTACGCCAAGGCAAACAATAGGTATATGGGAGACCAGTACGATCCGGAGGTTGAATCCTCCTACTTGCAGTACCTCGACGCCAACAACCTGTACGGCTGGGCCATGAGGCAGGATCTGCCCACGGACGGGTTCAAATGGGTATCGAAGGTAGAGACATTCACCGAAAGGACGATCGGGAAGCTCGTTGAAGACAACAAGCATGGCTACATCTTGGAGGTTGACATCGACTACCCGGAGAGATTACATGATAAGCACAACGAGTTACCGTTCCTACC
This sequence comes from Hydractinia echinata, assembly GCA_030067915.1. NCBI lineage: Eukaryota > Metazoa > Cnidaria > Hydrozoa > Anthoathecata > Hydractiniidae > Hydractinia > Hydractinia echinata. The sequence goes on along the minus strand of JASGCC010000182.1, from coordinate 204,709 downwards.
CGAACGCAAGAAGATCCACGGGGTCGAGAAGCTGGTCCCGAATCTGGGTCATAAACGACGATATGTGGTACACATCAGAGCCCTTCACGAGGCCATAAAACATGGGCTCGAACTCAAGAAGGTCCATAGAGTCATCCAGTTCAACCAGAAGGCATGGCTTAGGGGGTATATCGATCACAACACGGGGTTGAGAACGGCTGCCAAGAACGAGTTCGAGAAGGACTTCTACAAACTCACGAATCTCTCGGTGTTTGGCAAGACCATGGAAAATATTCGAAATCACTGCAATATCCAGTTAGTCACGAGCGAGGAGAAGTACACGAAGCTCGTGATGAAGCCGAACTTCAAGGGTGTAAATCGCTTTAGCAAGCACCTTCTTGGGGTTGAAATGGGAAAGACTGAGGTGAAGATGAACAAGCCCATCTACATCGGCCAAGCCATTCTTGACATGTCGAAGCTAGTCATGTACGAGTTCCACTACGACTACATGCAGCCGAAATACGGCAGCAAGCTGCGGCTATGCTACATGGACACGGACTCCTTTGTGTACCACATTCGGACCCACAATTTTTACGAGGATATAGCGAACGACGTCGAGACCCGCTTTGATACCAGTGCCTATAATCCTGATGATAACAGGCCTCTCCCCATCGGTAAAAACAAGAAGGTCGTGGGCTTGATGAAGGACGAGCTAGGTGGTAAAATCATGACCGAGTTCATCACCCTCAGGGCCAAGGCATATGCCTACAAGAGCCTTACACCAGAGGGCGGGGATCGCAAGGCCAAGGGGGTCAAGAGGTGTATCACCAAGAAATCAATCACCTTCAACGACTATCGGCGATGCTTGGAAGAGGGCGTTGATATTTACAAAACCTGGGCCACAATTCAAAAAAAGGGCCATAAGGTCTATACTCAGGAGGTGAACAAACTGGCACTCAACAGGGCAGACGACAAACGTATTGTACAACCGGACCAATTTACAACACTTGCCAGAGGCCACTACCGCTTGGCGTCTACGGGGAAATAAAATGATGGAGGTGTGTTTGTACATATCCATAGTCCTGCCGTATGCCCTGATCGCCTACCTACTTTTTCGATACCGACGACTACTAATAAACATGTCGGAGCTTGCACAAATATTCGACGAATCCGCAGAAACCTATGAACATGTCGAGAAACCCATCGGCAAACGCCAGGCTTTGAAGGAGGCCCTACGAAAGGGTAAGGGGCACTTGCTGCCTAAAAAATGCACGGAGGGCTTTGTTGACAAAGCTCCCGAGGAGGCCATCGATAAGGTCCATACCGAGTATGTACAGCGGGAAGTCCACGAGAAGGGTGAGAAGACAGCTAGGGCACTGTCTACTCATGTGATCAGCCTCTATGCAAATTTGATCGGGAATGTGGTGAACATTGACTCCGTGGACGAGCTACGTCGGGATATCGAAGAAGACCCCATCATCAAGGACTCGATGACAGACCTAGGTATCCTTATCTACTGCGCCATTGGGAGGTGCTTAGCCCCACTACTGGTGGCGGGGCATACGGCGAGGTATATGAAGAAGAAAGAGGGGGAGGTGCAGAAGGAGGAGACCAAAGGGCGCTGAAGAGCAAGAGGATGAACAGCGAGATAAAGATGGGAAACAGTCTATCGAAGATACGAATGAATAATCGTGAACTATATGATAAATTGACTACATTCAACCCCTTTACATTAAGGTATACCGATTGGTGCAGTATCACTGGAGACTATAGCATACATGGTCCAGAAATTTTGACTCCGGCAGCGGATCGCTTCCCACCTAACGTATGTATTTTAGAGAAGGCTCCGTATAAGAACGCGATAAGAACGTCTGGCAGATGTGGTGTGAAAGCCGCTTAGGGGGAAGTGCTTTTTGTAAGTCTCACGACTTACAAGAAATGAGCGAAGAACATACGCAAGAAGAGAGAGTCATTACAAGACCACCAAAGCATCCGGGAAGAGTTGCACAAGGGCACAAGTTGGTTGCACTTATGAAGAAGAGAAAGAAACAACTTAGGCAACAAGAGGGGGTTGTAGAGCCTGCAGTCGAAACCTCTTCCGGAGCGAGTTCTGGAGTCTCTTCTGTACAGTCAGGCTATCTCTATGGCGCTGGAGTTCTTGCAGTACTTGCCGCTTGCGTGGCAGTCTACTACATACGTAAGCAGCTTGTAGCGGCTCACCAGCCTGCTGAAACCCCAGCGCCATCGCCCGGCGGCTCCACAACAACGCGGAACACAGGAGTACGTGCGCCTCAGCAGCACACGCAAAACCAACGCGAAGAGCGTCAGCCTGATATTGACATTTTCAAGATGCGATAGGCACATAATAAATGACCAACGTTACCCCGAAGGAAAAGGAGATTTTGGATATGCTCTACGAGACCATCGTAGACCTTGGCTTCACCTTTGCTTATGCCATGGCCGGCAAAAAGTTCCTTGGCATTACAAGTCTCTCAACCAAGATGGATACCAACGACGCTCTCAAGATGGTGGCGTACTTTTCTGGAGGTAGAGCAAGCCGAGAGATGGCCGTAAGCAAGGGATGGATACCCGCGAGTATCGTACCAAAGCCAAAATAGGAGGAGGGGATGTATGTACTACATACACCCGGCCAGGTCCGACATAGTAGGGTTCATGGGGGGCCGGCATGCCATACCGACCCCACAGAAGGCTAAAATTGGTATGATATCTTCATCACCTGCTAATGTGCTCTGGAGATTATGTATACCCTGGGGCATACATAAAAGCCTCAGAATAAATGATAGACATCGTAAAAGAGCCCTGCACTAGTATTTTCACCGGACCGACAAGTTGCGGCAAAACGCAGCGCGTCATGGATTTGCTTGAAAACGAGTACAATTACCACTTCGTCACCATTGTCATACTATGTTCAACCATCCGATGGAACAAGACTTATCAAGAGAGAGCCTCGTTTTGGCAGGACGGCTACGTGTTCATGATTGATCCCAAAGACCAGTTGTTCGAGTGGATTCAGAAACTGTCGTCGCGACTAGCCGGAGAGGAGATGTTGTTTATCGTTGATGACTGCATAGCCGATGAAAACCTCGATAAACGTCGACAACCGTTGCTTGAATTGGCGATATCTGGCAGACACAGGAGGCACAGTTTATGGCTACTCACTCAAAGCTACACGGCTCTACCCAAAAATTTGAGGAGGCAGAAGAAGCAGCTATTCATGTGGTACCCCCACGAACGCGGTGATATGAAGCTTATCGACGAAGAGACGAACATGATCAACGACTGGGATGATATCAAAGCTGGGTTGAAAAGATCGAAACACGCTTGCTTGTACGTGAGGCTTGAACACCCGCGGAATTGGAAGATTTTGGTTTGAGCGACCACGCAAAAAAAAAAAAACCACACCTCGTCGATGATGACGCCAAGAGCGCTTAACACACGCTTAAAGATACATGGTAGGGGGCGGCATGCCATGCCGGCCCCCCCCCCGGAAGGTCAAAATTGGCAGAAAATTACGCTCACAAGTGTCACCTCACAGGTTCCCCCGCAGCGGGGGAACCTGTAAACTGGCCACCCAACTCGAAAAAAAAAAAGCGATTAGGTGACGCTATTACTGATCTCCAAGGTGTGGACACCGGTGTCCACACCCAGCCAAACACGGTTTTACTGACAGAACCCGGCCTCTATTGTTTCCTCCTGAGGTGTGGCAGACCCGAGGCAGAACCCTTTTTGGAATGGGTTGTGGAAGAGGTGCTGCCCAGGGAAATGCGAAGGCTTGCTGCAACTATCGAAGACTCTTACGAGAAACAAAAACATAGAGTTGCTTTGTTCGTTGGCGCTTTTAAGGGGAACCTAAAACTATAAGATAAAATGTCTTATCAAATTACTCTGTTTAACGCAATACCTGCAGGAGCCATCGAGACCCTATTCGATGAGCACTCGCAACCTCATTTCAAGCGTGCTGATCTCGGTCGATATTTAGGGATCATAAAAGTTATAGACTCGTTCAGAGATTTTCCTGCCAAATTTTATCGTACCGTAACACTCTGGGGGGTACCGGCAGTGCCGTTCCCGCGGGAGGAGGGAATTGGCATGATATCTTCGTCACATTAGGAGGGGCCATTGAGGGTAACGCTTTTGTAGCTTGATCGAGCCACAAAAAAACAACCCATTTCCCATCTCTTGACCACTTCCGCAGAGGGTCAGAAGTGGAAGAATCGTGAAAGAAAAAAAGATGGAAGCAGTAAAACAAGGTCTCAGAAACTCCTTAACGAGATTGATCACATTATCTCTGAAGAGAAGGCTGATGATATCGAAATGCCGCTGCTCGAGAACGTCCTTGATGAAACGGAGAGCCTGATCGAAGAAACTTCATTTGGTGGTACCGAAGTCTTCACTGAACGCGAGAGAAGGGGGCTTGACGTCGAACTTCAAACGTTAAGGGGTAACCTGAAAATCTTGACAAGTAAGATGGTCACATACGATGGCGAGATTGGCAAGGCAAGGGGTAAGGTGAAAGAACTCGAGAAGCAGAAAACCGGGGCAGATGAGGGTAAGGTGAAAGAACTCGATGGGGAAATCAAGGAGCTTGAGGCTAAGATCAAGGAGTTGAATGATCAAAAAAAGGCCACGCGGGGTGCTCATGGCATACTTTCAAAGAAAATTTACAGCCAGTTGGGGACTATCAATGAAACGTTGATGAAAATCGCTGGAGATGACACGTCTTTGCTTCAAAGGCTTAAGATCCTCTTCAAAGAGCAGGGGCTGACGATAGCCTCCATAATCTCCGCCATTGGTCTACTGGTTTCCACCATCGTACTCGCAGTTACAGGTGGAGCAGCCTCAGCAACAGGCGCAGGAGGAAGTGCCGCAGGAAAGGGTTTTGTGGAGAAGCAGCTTGAAAGACTCGGAAAGTTCCTCAAATATCTGGCAGGTAAGGCAGGTGCCGCGCTACCAGGGATTATTGGCAGCGTTGTCTCCTTCCTTCTGAGGGTAGTAGCAACTGTCGTCGAATACGTGGCGAGGCATCTGTACATGGCCATCGCTGCTGCTGCAGGGTTTGTCGTGCTCTATGGGAAGGGTAAAAAATCATAGGGCTCCTCAGTCTAGTGTGTTGATCAACACATTAGACTAGTTTTTCAGCCAGATGTACGCAAGGATTAGACCTACCCCTGTTGTAATCAATACGGCCTTGGTATCCTCATGCGGATTTTTCCCTCTTCCAAGGGATTGGTTTGAAACTAACCCTATCTCATGCTGATTTTTCCCGCCTCTTAGGAGGTCGGTGGGGCCCTTCCGCTGGGCCCCTTGCATACTCGACGGAGGGGCATTAATTACCCTTGTCTCATGCCAATTTTGGTCGGCATTTGGGGTGGTGGTGGCACCCTCCCCTATTTCTTGCCTTGGAAGTTTGATGGTATGCCCGGCAGGCTTGAGGGGTGCGGCATGTTTAGGGTTCAATGGGGCCCTTCCCATGGGCCCCCTATCAGGTATGGAATTCCAGGCATGTTTAGGAGGTGCGGCATGCTTGGAGGGTGCGGCTGCCGCACCCCTAGCAATAGGCGTAGTATTCACATCAACCTGGACCCCCACATTTACATTGGCAGGTGCTATGAGGATGTTGATGTTGTACCCTACAATCATGCCTATGCGGAGGTTCATGTCTGATGGCAGCATGTAGATACTGGGCATGACAGCAAAATTCACTGGTGTTCGGGCGAATTGCAGCACCTTCTGGAATTCCGTGATATCATGCCCTACGTTCTCTTGACGCCGTACTATGGCTTCAAATTATTGCATCAGGATTTGTCGGGCCGTGTAGTTATCCGCACCTGAGCCGGGTAAGGATGCCTTTGCCCCTGCTTGTGATCCAAGCAACAAGACCACATAGACGCGAATACTCTCACTTAGCTTGGTCAGACCTTCCGATGTTAGGCCTCGACTTGTTGGCATGATGAATTTGGCCCAGTCACCCTCAACTTGGGGCCACCATCTACCATTAGTGAGCGAGGCACTTACTGATTTGGTCTTGTACAGACCATTGGGGTCCGCACCATATTCGCGACATACTTGCGCATATCCAGATGTGGAGTAGGGGTTTTTGTACCGACTAAAACCATCGTTAAAGGACATGGGTACTTTCATCCTTGCTAGGATGCGTCGCATGTGGTAGTAGACATGGAACTTGAAGATGGCGTTGACAAGCGGTACGGAGCCTGTTAGGTGTTTGGTAGATATACCTAAGGCTGTCGTCGCGCAATGACATGCAAAATTCACCTGGATGTTCCAGTAGTCGAGGGCTTGTCCTTTTGTCCAGGCTTGGATGACAGGGTCGTTCAGGTAGGTACTTGTCACCTTAATGGGGTATTTGATAAACTCGGGGAATGATACGGAAATGTGCGACTCTGTCGATACATACAAGTCCTGATGCTCCAAGTTGTTTACACCAAGTGGCCATTCACCCCTGTTGGAGTGGTATTTTGCCTTGGGATTATAGGAGTAGATATTCATGTTTCTTTAAAGAAACATGAAGCAACTGTACATCACCGATATATACAAACCTACGATATTCGAAGACTACCTGGGGCAGGATACAAGGATTGCCTTGAAATCGATAAGCATCAGGCCTACGTGGTTGAACCTTTATAGCGACAATGACCTCGTCATACGTAAGATGGGGCCCGACCAGACAGTTACTCGGATTGAGATCATGAACGGTCTATACAGGATCGAGGATTTGGCGGCTATAGTGAACAGTCAGGCACAGGATAGGATCAAGCTGTTTGTCCTGAAAAATGGGCTCTGCATGCTTAGAGTGACGGGTACACGGTGGTGATTCATCGACAACTGCAGGAGCTCTTGGGCCTACCCTACGACCCTAGTAAGAAGTACTATACCAAAGGCGATTATGATTCATATTATAAGACTGGCGTCTACCACAGATTGCGACTCGTTTGTCCCCAGTTGGATGAGGACGATTGCCTGCTAAACGGTAAAAAGTCGAAAATTCTGGCCCTGCTTCCCACCAAAGAGTTAAATGCATGGGGAGACATGCTTACATGGAGTTTTGACACTCCAATCTACCTTCCTTTGAAGGGCTCAACAGATCGCCTAGAGTTCATGCTGACAGATGAGCACCATCATGAAAAAAATGTCTCGTTCGTCGGAATTACGATGTGTCTTCTCATAGAATAAAGATGAGCGATATTTCAAAGCTATATCCGAGCTTACCGAGTGCTCCTGAGCACAAGCTCGGGCATGAGCCTGACGAAAGTCAGGTCTACAGACTCAAGAAAATCGAGGAGGTGGAACAATACCTCCGGGGTGAGATCAAAGAGCGTGACAAACTCGCTAAAAAGTTTAAAATGCATGGTACGTGGGTTAGATTCACTGATCACGGGTTACTATCTGTAAGTGTTATTACGTCAGGTGTTGGTATTGGTAGTATGCTCTCAGGAATCGGGGTACCGCTTGCCGTGGCCATGGGTGGCATAACCATCGCCGTAGGGTTGGGGCAGGCGGGTCTGCGAAACGCAGGGAAGAGGTTAGGCTTGAAGAGTAAAAAGCACGAGAGCATCAGACTATTAGCAGAAACCAAGCTCAACTCTATCGTTGACTTGATCTCGAGAGCGGTGGAGAATGGGCGCGTTGACGAGTATGAATTCAGCCTAATTATGCAGGAGAAGAGCAAATATCTGCTGCTGAAGGAGCAAGTCCGACAACGAACGAGAAAGATCGTAGATTCCATCAATGATCGGGAGAGACAGCAGCTTGTCGCAAAGGGGCGTGAGGAGGCCAAGGAGGAGCTTATGAAAAAACTCCAATCTGCACAGTATGTCAGCGCTACTTAGAGTCTCCACCTCCGTATTCGTAGATCTAGTGTTTTGAACAATACACTAGATCACCTACACAATCTCGAGCACCTCTCCAGTATCAGGGTCGATCACCAGTTCACCATCATGTATAACACGTCGCTGTTTTTCAGCGAGAACCTTCAAACAGTGTTCAAGATTCTTCTCCCATGCGGTAGTAGCACAAAGCTCGCAATAAGGTCCGTCCATCTGTGTTGAAGCATCCTTGTACTTAGCCTTGTGGATCACCTCTAGAAGAGGGGCTTTGTTCAGAGTTGAATAGGCCCTAATACCCAGTGATTTTGCTTCTTTTCGAAGTGCGTTCATCTTTTATTATATGGATTTTTCGATTTCAGCCTAACACATCTTATTGCGCATGCGCTATAATTAGGGAATTTCCCTATCATACGGCAAGTGAGTAATGGGGAATTCCCCTGATATGCGTCCGCGTTCGCGACTGTGCCAGAACATACATTTCCCTATCTCTCATGCATGTTTTTACGACAGGGGTAACATCTAAAAATATTTACCATCGTCGACACATCAGACTTTATGTTTTCCCTTTTCGGAAGAACACAAATAAGAACATTTATAAGGCTGGAAAAATGTTGAAATAAGCAAAGCCTGAGCTGAAATTTAGACGTTCTTATAAAAAACGTGTAAATGAAAACAGACTTAGCTGAATTTATGTCAGATGTGGCACGAAACATGCTTTTAAATGATGATTAATAACTGGGAATTTCTAACTTGATATTGAGCTTTAGATAGATTTATTTTGCGGCAGAATTTCCTTTTGCGAATCAAGCAAAAAAACATTTTTGGGGGGAATTTTTAATTTCTAACAATTTATTTCAAAACGATTCTTTGTGGAAAAACAATTGCACTGTTTACAATGTATTTACAATTATATATTTTCACTCTTTCAAATCATAACGACGATATCCAAAACTTCCAAACGATGAAAGAGAAAAACATGTATATGTGTACCAAGTGTATACTTAGCAACATGTATACTAAGTTTTGATTTACTTGCATTATATTAACCACCACCATTCAGAAACAAGTCATTAACTTCAACTAATGAGGGCATGCATTACAAAAAACAACGCTATGAAAAAGTAATTATATAACTACCCACACTTTTTTCCTGTATCTTATTAACAGAAAGACTTATTACTAATATGGAAATTGATTCAGCACAAAGTAGAGACAGATAAACCTCTTGAATCATACAAAAATATCTCCAATTGTATAAAATAACAAAGTTTAATACACGTGAAAATATATCAGCACAAAATTTTTATGTAAACATATACACAAGGATGGTATAAATATAAAAATATTCAAATTCTAGGATGAAATGTGACATATAGAATCAATTAAAAATGATATCTGTAGTGGACAACTGAATCGCAAAAATAGACAGTGCCAAAACTTTTTATTTATTATGCACTGGTTTAAGTGTTTTTTTTATAAACAAATATAGAAATCACTTGAAAAACTTGTCCTAAAAATATTATATACAACCCTGGGTTGGATGTACCAGTAAATGCTCCAAATTAGTAATTTTATCTTCTGTTGTCTTTTCTTGTCTCAAATGACACAAAGCATAATGAAAGTGTCACAATGATAAATTTAGACAGTTTAATCAATAATCAAAAGTTCTGACCATATGCAAAGTACACATTCATCAATGCAATTTTTGGTAATTTGGTTTTAAAAATCGCTGAGGAATAGGAGCTACAATGTTTGTAGATACCCAAATTAAGATGGAGAACATCAACAGTTTTGTATTAAATGATATGATATATATATATATATATATACCAAAGTGGCAAGGTGCAAAATAAAGAAAATGTCAAAAGGTCACTTATATGAGGAATAGGATCCCTCCTCATTTACAATTTTTTTCTCACTGCACTATAAATGCTCGATTAAGATTAGAGTGGGCACTTTTTTTTAGAAAACTCTAATGTTCGTAAAATATAAAAGCAGAAGCTCATGTAAAATCTTGGCCTAGTACACAGTGTTGTAAAGAAGGTGAAGTAGTCTTTGAGATTTTCTTTTGCTACCATTGAAAACACTACATTGAGCTCATGTAAACAAGTAAAGCATTGCATCATCAATTTATCCGTTTATATTTATGTTTTGTATTAGCTGCTTATTCAATATCGTTTTTGTTAGTTTAGCATTAATATTGATTTAGCATGTGTAAAATTCATTTAATAAAAAATTGTAATTTTGGGAAATATTAAATTAATTTTTAAAACAAATTGTGTATAAAAATTGTATTTAATTAACTTTTGTTCTCTTGCTAGTAAAATTGTTGAGGCAAACCTTTGTTTACTTTAGTCCTGTAACCATTGGTAATATTTAACTTTAGAAAAGTATCTAAAACGAAATAATTTTCCACCAGATTTTGTCCTTTTTTGTTAGCCAGCCAGGCTATAAATAGTTACAACTTTGTATTATCACACGAATCCTTCTTCTCCTCAAGTGTTTCTCTGTTTGCTTCTATTCCTTGGTTTTCTTCTTCAGTAATACTAGAATTTAACCTTCCGTCCATGTATTCGTCGTCATAATCGTCTTCTTCTTGGCTTGATTTAAGTTCATTAATCATTCCTCCCAATTGGATAAACTGTCTTGTTAGCTCTTTATCAATCGTTTTAACTTCCTTAATTTCAGATTTTAGTCTTGCTAACATATCTTCCATTCTTGACTTTTGTTCTGTCCATGAAGGCGAGCTTTTGTTTTCATTAGAACTAAATTCCTTCATTTCAAAATTCAGCATACACTTCTTACTGACTCACGAAAAGATAGATTTTTGTCGCGAATGTGGTCTGTTTTGTTTGTGTCTGTTTTGAACACCATTTTTATTTAGCACTCTCCACCACAGGAACAAATAAAGCCTTTTCGAATAAATCGGGTTACCCGAAAAAATTGTCAAAATGGCGGACGCAAGCATGGCTAAAGAAGACAGTACAGAGAAAATACCATTTAGCAAAAAACAGGTAGCTATATAGCTAGCTATATATGACTATTTTGTATGGAAACAGTTTTCGTATAATGAAACCTCGAAAAAAGAGAAACAGTTTCCGGATTCGGAAACCAGATTATATATATTTGTGTTTTTTTGTAAAACAGAAATTGTTTCTGACTTTTAGGAAACTGTTTTTCAGTTTGGCTGGGGGGATGGGGGTAAAATGTCTTTAATACGGGGTAAATTTGATTAGAACTCCAGTAGTAAGAGAACCCCTGAAGTACTTTGAGTTCCATATAATATTTTTAAGTTTATTGGTGGTAGGGTGTTTTGTATTTAGTCAAAAGATTATAATGAAGAAACCCAAATAGATGAATACTGTTGTTTACATTTTCAGTGGTAAGCTTTTTCGGCATTGGCATTTGCGTGGCAGAAAAAAAGGTGGGGGTGCTAGGTGAAGCAAAGTGATTATCAGTCCATTTCTTTCCACAAAGGCATTCTTAGAACTTTTAATGAATTCAAATAAATCAGAAAGGCATCAACCTACACTTGATAATAGTTTATAACCCCAACAATGTTTTCCCGTTAGAAGAAATCCACAGAGTAAAAAACCTCTCTTCACCAAATCCTAGCATCTTTTTTCGCAAATGCCAGAGCCAAAGAGCTTACCGCTGAAAAGTAAACAAATAACCTTTATGCTGGAATCCATCTATTCTCGGATCCGGGTTAACATGCTTGAAATTTTCTGATCATTTTCAACAAAAATGACCAACATATTTAAATTCAGCACAAAAATATATGAAAACATGCAAATTTAAAAGTTTATACACTAAGTACAACTGCCTCTATTAGTAGCCAAACTTTTGATGTTTTATGAAGAAATGACCACACAAATTAACTGCAGTGAAAATTTTTCACTGCAGTTAGATATTATGGTCAAACTCTTATAAAATTATAAAACTTTAAATTACAATAAATCCTGTTCTAATAATCTTTTGGTATTCTAAATTTCCTATGTTATATAATTTTTGCTGATTAATCCAAATATACCACTCATTTTTCTCAAAAGTTCCTTGTTTTCTTTTTCCAAATTTGATAATGTTAACCCGGATCCGAGAATTAACTTGTGGATGATGGAAAACTGAAATTGGTTTCCATATTCAGAAACTATTTCCTATTTTTACACAAAAAGTTTCTGAATATGGAAACGGTTTCTCAACAAGGAAACTGTTTCCATATCTGTACATTATCCTGAACTGTCAGGGATAACCACATTTTAGGTTGTAAAATTCTAATTAGTCGCAACGATTTTATTAGCTAAAAATATTCTAAAATAAGAAAAAAAACAAAAAAATCTTTGACAATAACGGAATGTTATTTTAAGTAATGATTTTCATGATTCATTAGCGTTGTAATGTTAAGTATCGTTATTAAACAAAACAGTTAATCTTAAAGGGGAAGTTCAGTCAAAAAATATATTTTCATAATCAATAGTCATAACAGAAAAAAAAAGAATACCATAATTCTTTACAAGTAAAACCCTCTATTTTCTGAAATAATCTGTGTTAACCACGCGTAAAAAGACCTCCGTAGACTGACCCCTTTACAATTTTACGAAAGCTGGGTCGAGTTTGAATTATGACGTTTTCAGTTCAAAAAGCGAAGTTCAGTGTTGGGGATTAGGTGTAATCATATGAAGAAGTATTGTCTATACATTTTTATTGTTTTAATATGCCAAACTGTGCTGCCATCGGCTGTACAAATCGAAGTAGCGATAATAAAAAGACAGAAAAAGATAAGGGGAGCGAGAAAAATAAGGAGGAAGAGAACGAAAAGCTAACGACGAAAGACAAAGATAATAATGAAATAAAAATTCGGGTAGTATTTTATCAGATTCCCAAAATAAAGAGCTTCGACAAAAATGGCTACATAATATAAAAAGAACTGGTACCTTGCCGAAAGATTCTGGATTTTATATTTGCTCTCTACATTTTGAACCTGAGTGCTTCGAAAAAGATTTACAGATAAGCCTTTTTGTTAGCTATGTTTCACCAAACAGCCAAACATTTGTTTTTCTCGTATTTAGAAAAATTCAACACAATTTAATTTATTATAGCCATTTCCAAAACAAAACCATGTCAAAAAATTATTATATTTCATTTCCATGTTCGCATTTTCTTTCCACAGCGCTGAATGTTTTTCTCACATCGAAAAAATCCTTCAAGAACATGCGCTTTCGTAAGACGGGGGTAATGAAATCTATTATTTTAAATTAAATTTTTAGGCTGAGCCTCCTCTGTGAAAGAATTGAAAGATGGTACTGTTCCGACCTTCTTTCATTTTGCAAAACAAAACAACCTTCCGATTTCGGTTATACATTGTTTTCCTAAAAAGAAAAACCTTGAAAATAACCCCCGTTTTAAGTTTTGATTTCTGAACAAACGTTCTCAATCAATTTGTAAAGCTGAATAAACAAAACAACCATTGTTGTGTTTTTTTGTTAAATGTTTTTGGACAGTAGCAAATAATGCCGAATAAAATATATGCGAAGGAGAGTTGAATGATTTTGAGATAAACTCATGTTACGCAAAATATTTTGAGTGAAAGTTTTGCGTCAGTTAGGCATACTTTTTTTATCAACGCAAAGACTAATATTTAATGGGAATATGTTGATTTTGTTATGGTTTTAAACATGAAAATAAAATTATGCTTGGCTAATGTTTTGTTTATTTTACCTTCGAAATGATTGTCAGGAATTGTATGTCATCATTTTCATCTTCGTTAGAACTTGAATCGCTTCGAATTAGATTTTCAAAGAAGTAATTTGATATAGATTTGAAAAGAAATGTAGCTAGAAACAAGTATATTGTTTTCTAGTAAGCTATGTAGCCTGTGTTGTGAATCTTTCACTTTCTTTTGAACTGAAAAACGTCATACTTGAGTTAGAACCCAGTTTTTTTTTTGACGCGCTTTTTTAAAAACGGAGCATTTTCAAGAAGTTTGTGTCAACATTACAGGCATTTCCAGAACTCTGAGTTTAATGAAGTAAAGTTTTTCTGTTTTTATAAGTATAAATTTTTTTTTTTTGACCGAACTTCCCCTTTAATTTAACCTAAAGACCACTACAAAAGATATTTTACAAAATTAAATTAGAACAGGGATAGTCAATTCTCACTTTCATATTTCCTCAATGCTGCTGCCATGTTTCCCACCTAATTCTAGACTACACGCTTGTTGTAACACCCTCCTATGTTATGATAATTCTAATTAATATTGCGAAATAGTATATTGACTGCGTAAAAAACCATTTTTGTTAAATAGATTTTGTGCATGTTTTTTATTATATATATACTTTATTTACAGGAAAACATACTATATATATACTTGTCATAACACCCTCCTCTGTTATGCTTAATTTTTAATGTTGCAAAAAGACTATGTTAATTGTGAAGTCCTTGCAAATGAATTTAGGTTTGGTTGCTCAAGGGTTTTTCCAAATATATAAAAAGAAGAAAAAACGATTTATTTAAACATTGAAACCTGAAAATAAAAGAAAACTTTTCTCATTTCATTTCTTTTCTTTTTAAAAAAAGATATTTTTCACATTTAATTTTTTGAGCCACAAAGTTTAAATAATATTAGCAACAACTAAAGGAAGAAGGGGTTACTATTACCCAGAGTAACGTGTTAATACTTTTAATGATTTTGATCATTTGATAGTGGCACAGTGTTTGAGGTTCACTGCTTGTGGAGCTTGCTCTGTGAACATTCCCAACCCCTTAAAATAGCTGTAGCTTTGGGTGTTGCACAAAGTAATGAAAGTACTCCTAACGTACTTCTGGCATACCCAGGGCCTTTTTGGGCCTGCATTTTGTCATACTCGCGAACCCCTTGACCCATACCCATAGGTTCGCCATGCTGTGTGAAAGTTGGCCATATTTTTTTTGTCTGTCCATACTGGGTTCAAATTGATTAAGTCTTATTAATATTAATAGAAATTAGCAGTAACAATAAGAATTAAAATCTGATCTGGTGAACTTATGCAATTGCCACACAATGTTGTTGACAGCCCCAAAATATTTGGTGACCGCCACACATGCTTCTTGCTTTAATCCCTTACTACGTGATATGTTGAGTAAATACCAAACCATTTTTTGAGAGGCATTTGATTGCAGACGCATGCCCACACATGGGCAGATTTGTTTAAGCATGGGACTCAGGCTTTTTCAGAAAGTTATTGGCACAGGGTGCAAAAAACATTTAAAGTGTAGGTGTGCTGCATTGGTCAACTTTTTTATAGAATTCAGCATGTGTTATCAATAGCATGCCATAATCTATTTGCTTGTGTGTGGAGATCATCACACATGAAAATCAATATTGTATTATGTCTGCAAAAGCTTTCCCAAATTATGAAAGAGCAAAATGAAGTAAGAAAATGATTTAATATATAGTTGATTTAAATTAAATCTTTTTTTTTGAAGCAGTTTGTTTTTACTTGTGAAATGTAAATATTAAATGTAAGAAATGTCCCTATATTTGTGTTCCGTTTAGTTGCGTTTTTGTAATTTTATGGTGAACATTAAAGCTTTATACGTTCGCCTTCTGATGAATTCACGAGTAAGGCTATAGCTTTGTGCTTTCATTTTAAAGGTTTAATAAAAACATACTTTAATCTTTGTTCTTTCTATGGGTTCAGTAATTTATTTAGAAAATGTATGTTCAGTAATAACATACTGTCAGCTAATAGCCATTATTATCAGACAAATTTTATTAACCCACTTTTTAAATATTTTTGTGTTATCCAGGTGAAGTTGGCCGTGTCTGCATTATTGGCTCATCTTGATGACCAGTCTTCCAAAAAAGCACGTGAAGACGAGTTATTTAAAAAAGATGTCGACTTGTGGTTATTATTAGGATTCAGAAAAATTCCACAGGTAAACTTGAAGCCTAAAAAAATGTAAGTGTGCTCAATTTTTGTTTTGGTTGTGTGTACCGTAATGATTTGAAATAGCAACCAACACCTTTTAATCGTCTATTTCAAGTAAACCATGTAAAAATGTCCAAAAGTTGAATAGGCACCATAATCTAACAAGTAATCAACACTATGTTAAATGTTACCTCCTACGAAAAAACAAACAAGTATATGTTAATATTTCTATTTTCAGGTCACACAAAATAATAAAATATACTTTTTAGACCTTTACCTCACACACTCCACCAAGAAAGTGATATTTGTTTAATATCAAAAGAACCTGGCAAAGTTATGAGAGAAAAGTTGGCAGAGAAAAATGTTACATGCATAAAAAAGGTATTTTTTTTTTATCTGTAAGCTTCATACCTTTTTTGCAAGTGACGAGGTTTAATTTCTGCTTGTATTGATTTTTACACAATGCCATTTTTCATAAATTAAAAAAAAGGATACTTTACTAGTATATGTATTACATGAAAAGATTTAAAACTTTCCATTTCAATAACTGTACTAATTCTCATACATTTTTTAGATTTTTCCAAAGAATACACGAATAGAGAAAAATGTTTGACGCACCAAAAAGCTCAAATGTTTTAAAAGTGAATTTCTATCAGTCCGCACATTCAATAGAATTGTATTTCTGAAATTTGTTGCTTGCATGTTTATGTCCCAAAGTTGCACCATGCCTTTTTGTTTTATTAAAATATACAGCATGGACTGGTGGATTAACTTAGTATCAGTAGATTCAATTAATTTGAAACATTTTATTCTGATTACAAACACTCGAATCTTTTTTCTTATTTTAAAAAGTTAGTAAATAAGTTAAAAAATATAATATCCCAATGATCCTAAATTCTTAAGGTTTTTAATTTTTGCCTTAAATCCAGTATTTTTCCAAGTTGCACGAGATGATCAATCTATGTGCACTCATTTCATGCTCTTCATTGTTTGTTTGTACAGACATTAAAAAGTATCACTGCAAAGCTTTTATATATTCTTCTAAAGACGCCACGGTACAAAATTGTGTTTGGATTTTGACATACTCTTACATTCTTTCAGGCAATAAGTCTAACCAAGTTACGAAAAGAATACAAAACGTACGCGCTGAAAAGACAACTCGCCAATACGTATGATTTATTTTTGTGTGATGAGCGCATATATGCTTTGGTGGTGAGATCGTTCGGAAAAGAATTTTTCAAGCGCAGAAAGTAAGTTTACATTTTTATGGAAAACATTGTATGGTCATGGTATGGTGGAAGCCCAATATTTTATGTAGAATTATTTTGTGTGAACGATTTACCTATTTTTTAGTTTTGCTTTAAAAGTTTAGGTTTTGTTCTATCTATGCTTGTCTCGTTTTTAACATCTCTCTTTTTTTCTTAGAGAACCTGTACCTGTTCGTCTGACTTATCAAGACTGGAATGCAGAGTTCTCAAAATCCACTAATAGCACACTCCTACGGATGGGATATGGTCCCTGCAGGTATAACTATATTTTTCGTTGCAATTTTTCTGATGTTGTTTTGCGATACTATTTGAAGGATAAAGGGTCAGCTTTTTTCAATTTAAAAAAACGCACAATGATTGTCTTCTAGAAGGTCAGGAAATCAGGGTCTGTCCGACCTCGAAGGCCTTGAAATCAAACGAAGTGACTTTAAAAACCTTGAATATCCATCATTTCTAGATAGAAACGAGTCTTTTCAATTCAGAAGAAAATCTCTTTTACTTTTATATCACAACTTTTACGGTAAACAATAAACATAACTGTTCAGAAGGCTAAAGGAACAAAAAAATCAAAATGGACCGTATGCTTTTATACAGTTCGAGAATTGAGAGAAATTTTCGCAGTATTTTGCAGACTTTCAAAAATCCGCGAAAATTAGTCCCTTGAAAAATATTTTTTGGCACCAACCACAAAGAAAAATTCTTTTTCACCGCCAACTATAGCATCCTATATTGTTTTGGTGAGGTGTTTTCAGTTAAAATATAAAATAAGAAAAATTGTATGGCTAATCAATCAATTTACAGTTTTTAAAAAAAATATGATGCCGGATGAAAAATCTAAAAAACGAAAAACACTTTCCCAATAAAGCATATTCATGACAATATAAAGAACATAATTTCATCTGGTGTTCTATAAAAAAATTCTCTTTTTTTGTTTGTTTTCTGTTAGTTCTGATGCTTCCTTGTCTTTCCCCTAAAATAGCTTTGGTGCAATTTCCTGATTTCTTTTGAATACAGTTTTTTATGTTTTCTTGTTAAGCTGAGATAGTGTAGTGGTAGCGCGTTCGACTGGTAATCACGATGTTCGGGTCCCCACTCCAGCGCGCTTTAAATGTAATATTGTCAGCCTATTTGGAGCTACTGATCGGCAAGCGGCTTGTTGGGAGGCAAGCTATACAGATGCTATACGTATCTGTCTATTTGTAGTTACAGTCGTAGTTCCCGTTCGTTACTTATTTACTTGTTCTTGTAGTGCGATCAAAGTTGGACATTTATCAGAGCAATCAGCGAAAGAATTGACAGAGAATGTGATCCATGCTATGAAAGTGTCTGCCACCAAAGTTCCAGGTTCTTGGAAAAACGTCAAAAGTTTCCATATCAAATCATCGTCGTCGGTGGCTTTGCCCGTCTA
This sequence comes from Hydractinia echinata, assembly GCA_030067915.1. Lineage (NCBI taxonomy): Eukaryota > Metazoa > Cnidaria > Hydrozoa > Anthoathecata > Hydractiniidae > Hydractinia > Hydractinia echinata. Next base: position 186,279 of record JASGCC010000182.1, on the reverse strand, counting down.
TCAGACGTCACCTCTAAGCACGGTGCCAGTCGACGAAATACCTGACGATCAGCCTGTGGAGAAAAAAAGAAAGCGGAAATTAAAAACAATCACAAGCAATGAAGAGGCGAAAGTGAAAAATGGTGGCGTTGAAGAAACAGTAGAGGGTGGCGTTGAAAGTGCAGTAGAGGATGACGTTGAAGAAGAAGTAGAGGTTCCTGTTAAAAAGAAATCCAAAAAATCTTCAAAAGAAAACGAGCCAAACTTAGAAGAAATCAAAATCCGTAAATCGAGTAGAACACCGTCAAAATCCGACAAGACGCCGTTAAAATCAGTCAAATCAGGAAAAACGCCATCAAAAACCACGAAAACACCGTCGAAATCAGGTAAAACACCGTCGAAATCAGGTAAAACACCGTCGAAATCAGGTAAAACACCGTTAAAATCCAGAAAGGTGATGACATAGATGTGTAACGCTAATACAGTCCCTTTGAAAAATATTAATTCCAAATATTACTGTATGACACATATTACATTTTTAATAACAATCACATTTTAAATAACAATCAAGAAATGCGATTTTTTTACTGAGTTTTTATACTTTACTTCCATTGTGCCAAACTTCTTCCAGGATTAGTTTTTTCTACAAAAATTCGCTGACAAAATTTAAGGAAGTTTGAAGTAATTCGCAGTGCCGATTATAAGGCTCGTTTCCATTTGACTGCATTTTTCGCTGTTGCAGAAATAGCTGGTGATAAAAATACAAATTTCAAAGAAACCACCTTCCTAATTATCATTAGAATTGGGACAAGGCCGGATAACAAAATCTGAATAATTTTCGCGAAAAAGGAATTTTAAGATATTTTTTCGTTCAATTTATGCCATACCGTAATTCCTCTTTTTAGCTCCCGTAAAATTCTGGAGGTTTTAGACGGGGTCTTAATTAACTACATCTGTTTCATCATCAACTTCATCTAACAGAAGAAGTTCTACGTCTTCCATGCACCGCTCCTCTTCTGGGACGTCAAACGGATCCACGCTATCATCTACATCGTTAGATGCACTCTGCAGCCGATTCAGTAAGCCAGTGCAAGCACCGCGCTGTTTCCGACGTTCTGCGATAAGTTTCTTTTCGGATTCTGCACTACAATGTAACCCGACTTTTCGGGTCATGCGCATGCAGAATAGTATAGTATAGTATAGAATAGTATAAATGCACGTGTCGAATAATATCGAATTTCTTTGACTACTTTGACTTTTTTATTTTATTTTTATTTTTTTATTTTTTTTATTATTTATTTATTTTTTTTTTTTTTTTGGGGGGGGGGGCTGAATAAAGGGAGGGGTTAAAAGAGGAATTACAGTATGTGAAGGACTTTTTGCAGAAAACATAAAATGAAGACTGCTATAAATCTAAAGTGAACCCTTCACCGTCATTTATAAAAAGAAAGAAAAACAAATATCAGGAGAATTAAATTTCGCGAACGGAACTCAATATTTTTTTGCGAAATTGACAAGAAAATGAGAAAATTAATTCCTTAGCCACAAAAACAAAAATGATTACATTGGACGATACTAGTTTTTGCGGGTAAATAAGAAGTTCGTAGGTGGCTTCTTAAAGAATATTTGGGTACACAACCCTAAATATTAATTTCAGTGGTGGGAATCAAAAGAAACAGCATGTATTTTAAGCATATTTTTAAAAATCTTCGATAAAGAATATAAACAACAAAATTAATAAATATATAAATATTAAAACATGATAATTGATATTTTCATAATTTTCAAAGTTTATATTTTATGTGCTTCATATACATGTGCTTCTGCCTCGTTATCAGTAAAACCCGACAACGAGGTCAGCTTAATTCACGGAAAACAAATATGGTAGCCACACGAGTAACTATTATTATTAGTAACTAAATTATTGAAAAACTAGCCGTTATACATATCCCAGGCATCACTATTTCGTGCAGCCTTAGCCCAAAGTTGCGACCAGAACTATTTTTACAGAGAGAAAATTTGTAAGCAAGATATGTTTGTTTTTTAGAAATTTTTTTTCTGGCAAATTTAATACCGGGAGCTACTAAGAGAAAAGAAAAAGATATTTCAGTGCTATTGAGAATTACAAAAGTTCAAAAAAACACGAACAAATGCGAATTGTGATTTGTTGTTAACTACTTGAGTGTAAGAAATTTTTGCGAATCGCATCATTCGCGTTTTTATCTTTAATTTTTATCTAGAAAATTTCCAGAGTACACAGTAAATAATAATATCATTTACTATATTTTGAAATACATATTAATTTAGACAAAAATGGTTATCTTTTTTTTTGGCACAAACCACACCCGCATCAAAACGTTCTTGGTAAAAAAAAAGCACCGACGCAATATTTATCTAGACACACAGCAACACCACCATATCGGAAAAAAAGAGAGTTCATTCAGTTCATAAATCAACAAAAGGATTACAATAGGGAGGTTAAGGAAATCATGGTCATCAATCCTCATTTTTCTGATTTTCTTTTCCCGATAAAGTGTTACTGTGTGTAAAGAAAATAAGCAAATAATCATAATTTCATGTTGCTAAGTAACCATGTGTGTCAAACGAGCATAACCAATGACGTCATTTCTGATATTACACCAATTTGAGGCTTGTCTCCCACTTTTACCAATTACTCCGAAATCATCACCGTTTACGTTTCAAGTGAGTCGGCAACTTAATACAAGTTTAATCTCCAACTTAAGTAGTATTCCTAACTTCAGACGGGATTGATGACGTCATCCTTTTGTCTATCACGTGCAATACAATGAATGTATTGGCCAATCAGAGACGAGATTTCTTTTCCCTAAAAACGATAACAATATAAAGAAGCGACAATAAAAATAGAACGTTACGTCATTGTTACAAAATCGAAGATTTTCACAAGTAATTTTTTTACAAGTAATTGACGGTATTCTCGTTCATGATTGGTAGAATACACACCATATCACATAGCACAGACCTCAACAAGTGTCAGCAAAAAAACCTGCAGAACTTACACGTGGAGTCTCAAGACGAGTTATCCTTTGTACCATCAAGTTACCGCATTTCAAGTCGACAAACATTCTACCAGCATCCGAACGTAAATGACGTGTTGAAATAATCTCGTTATAAGCCAACGACAGTAGAGTGTCCTGTGAATAATCAAAATATTAAAAAACGTAATTATTGTTTATATAGGGTTATTTACCCAGGATAGCCTTTTAAGTATTTAAAGCTCCCATTCGAGCTACGGGAGCCGTGCAAGTACAGCTACTGCTTAGTTAAACAACCACCTAAAAAAATCAATCCTGTTCTTATGTTGAACGCTAAACAAAGAGGATAGTTTCACACACTTATAGTCTCTGGCATAACTCGACCGGAATTGAACACGCGACCTTCCGCACTGGAAGTAAGCGTTCTGTGCAGACGAACGGCAACAACAAAAAAAGTTGTAAAAGGAAAGGCTTCACTTAGACACTGATTTTAGACTCTAATATTATTGTACTTCGCTATTCCTTACCCTGGAGTTTGTAGCCAGCAGATGAACTCCATTTTTGTTTATCGCGAGAACGCAATCACCTTCGATAGAAGCGTACGAACAACTCTACAACAGAAAAATATATACCTGTTATTATTTATACCTGTAGCGTAGCTTTTCGAATAAGACAGAGTAAGGTAAGTTTTTTGCTCCAACTTTGTTAAAAAATTCTAATAGCGAGCGATGAAAATTGAAAATCAAAACGCCTGTATGTTCTCTAGCAGGGTACGAGGTTCGAAAAACTTGACCAAAAGTCGTATTTACCTTGATGTAAAAGAAGGAAGAACCAAAGAAGAACCACGCTGATATTAACTCTACAAAAAATAATATAAGCAATTCGTTATGAAACAACAACAGAATAACATAAGCAATTATGTTCAGTCAGACTGTTGTTTAAAGCTGCACTTTTGACTTATAGAGACAAATCCTTTTCAGAACATATCACCTGTGAAAGCGATGTAATCAGAAGCCCATATCAAAAGGGAGAACTCAAATATCTATCAAACTACATGGTCTTACCTAAATACTTCGTCCTAGCATTTGTGACAGTGAAATGTCTCACTAATTTAAAGTGATCTTGTACTGCGTGCACCCATTGATTAGGCGTCAACAACGATGAAACCAAGACAGGTATCAATGCTGAAACTTCGCGACTGATAAATAAATAAATAAATAAATAAATGAATAAATAAATAAAGAAAATTAACAATGGCGTCAGAATTAAATAACACGAATCGTTTCAGTTACAACTCTCCTTTACTGTAAATCAATCAATCAATCAATCAATCGATCGATCGATCGATCAGTCAATCAATCAATCAATCACCACTTACATGGATGGCGGATTATGTTCATTGTTCACACGATGCTGCAACGCTGCCAGCAAAGCAACTTCGTTGTGAGTCTAAACAAATGACAGAGTGAGTGCAACCACAGTCAATCAGGGAAGTATTTTTATAAAAAGTATTTTCAGTTTAGCTACCTGTTGATCGCGAATATGACTAGCACGGTTTCCTCTGTAATGTAAAATGTAACCATTCATCACGTTTGGTAGAATCTAGGGATAGAAGAATAAGCAGGAATATAATTCAAACCAAAGAATCAAAAGTGGAAAACATTTTCTCTTGATATTATGGGTCAGTCATTCCTTCTGCCATGTATCGGTATGTCTCAAGCAAGAAAAAAACTTCATCAACTTTCTGATAGTGCCGTCACTCACCTGGTTATAAATAACTTCTGAGAACAAGTTGTTCCCAAACCTCATTGTCTGGTACCAGACTACTTTTCTGAAGGCTAAAGCATGTTTGATATTTTTGGCTGCTTGTTTTTCGAGTTGAGCGAAAACATCAAATACGTAATCTTGACTTTGAATTGGAACCAATAAATTTTCTAAACATAAACACGCAAACTTAACATTTGAGACAACGTTTTTTTATTCACAAGCATGACCGTATCAAAGATCAGACTACAGATCAGAAGGACGTTGTTTTTAACAACAAACCGTCTTTACTCAAACGAGCACCCCTATTTAAAACAGCACATCTTTCGAATGATGGAAGAGTTTGATATAAAATATATAATGAGCCCCTGCTTCGAATTAGCGCACCTCCTTTGGCCCCAAATAGAACTTTATTTATTTTCCGTCGAACGGCAGTTAATGATCCGAAGGTAGCCCTTCTGCGTCGCAAAACTACATCAAAAAAAATTACGTGCTCTCCTTCGCAGTTGACAAAGTTAACTTACGCTCCTCCAGGAAGGTGAATAATCCATACTCTTCTTGCTCTTGCTGTGTGTGAAGTCCCATTTCTTGTGCAATGTCTTTAACAAGATCGGACGCCGTCTACATAAACAATTCCGAAAAAGTCAAAGTATATGTTAGACAATGATTGAAAATGTTATGAAATTAAAGATTACTGTATGCAACGCCATATCAACATTTAAATATATCAACACGGATTATTGTATGCAACGCCATTAGCATTAAAATATATTTACGCGGATTACTTCTCGAATTTCTTATTTACTCGAAACAAAGGCATACTAAAATATATACAACATACCGAGCTGGTCTGGATTTTACACAGCCTCTGTATACTTCCTGGTAGGTGAACAATTTGATGCTTAGAGTGTTTTCCTTGCTGTAGAAATTATGTAGAAAATATGTCAATAAGAAATTAAAAAAGAAAGAAGAATCGCAACTAAAACATGCTAAAAAACGTGGCGGTTTATACTATTACTTTCTGGTTATATTTATTTGAAACGTAGCTAAAACCACCGCTACAGTAGATACAGCTTAGAAGCTTAGTAGAGACTTATCAGGTACAAACATCAAACAAGGGGGCGTCGTTGAAGTAAAATTCCTCCCTCCAAAGCAGGAAGTCAAGCATTATCACATTGTGATGTTTATAACACACTTACCATTAACATGAAAAGCTCGTTCTCTGTCGGGAGCTGCTTACGTCCTCCATATTTGAATGAGCGAGTCAAATTTAACTCGCAAACATTAGCAGCCGCTAAGAAAACAAGTAAAATCTCTCAAAACCTATAAACGAACTAATTTATACGTCGCACAGAAAACAACCTAAAATAAAATTCTAAAAAAAGGAAAAAGGCATGATTTAAGATATTCAAACATCCTTAACTTCAACCACACCTTCCTGCAAACCAAACAACAGAAAAAAAAATGTCGCACAAATGTTTTATATAATTAGTCCAAGAAAATTTAAAATAGGAAATTTGAAAAGAAATTCTATCTCCGACTTTACCTTCTTCGTGTAAGCTAGGCCTAAATCTTACCATGAAATTCTCTTTTTGGGTCACCAGCACTTTGAAAATATTTATTGATGTATGGTCTTAAAAGTTGAGAGCAATCGAAGTATGCTGTACATAACATCATTAGTTTCCATCCACGGCTGCAACTTTCTCTAAAGATCAAAATATGATTCGTCAAAATAATAAAAAATGTTACACCTCTAGTTGGCCAGTAAAACTCTTCGTACATCAGTTTAAAATACGCATACGACAATCTTACCTGTTGTCACTTCTATTATTTGTAGTTTGCTTGGCCAACTGACAAAATATTTCATCGCGCATGTCAAGTACTTCTCTTCCAGTCTAAACAAACATAAAAAGTGAGGAAACAAATTCTCTTAAAAGTAAAAAAACGATTGCTAGTGTGAACCGAAAATACTAAAAAATTCGTAACAAAGCTATTATAGAGCTAGGGCTTCCCAAATTTTTCCGCCGGACCGTCACGTTCTCACTGAGAAATGTGAACGACTGTGCAAGTTAAAAGATGACGTAATTGGATGACACAGCTGATTCAAAACCAAGAACTTATGAATTGGAAGTCCAGAAGTATTTTTAAATTTGAATCCACTTGTGAATCTGCGTTTTTTTTTCTTAAAATTAGAAGAAACATCAATGTATAACAATGTTTTTTTCTACGAAATTTTTAAACGTTCAAATAATACGATCGCTCAAACACTTACCTTTAGAACGTACGCAATCAGTTCTGCGTTTGTTTCTTGTCTGTCACGTCTCATGTCTCCCATAAACTTCATTATGCCTGCGAAAAAAACATCGGTGTATACGGATAAAAATACAATCACGTCAAATGGCGACCCTTACATTTCACATTCCAGCTCATCTAATTTAAACTAGTTCTTTCACACCACAACAAACAACAATATATCACTTTATAGTTCGGTGAAAAGGTTAGCACTAACATGAGTGAACTGTGGTTTTATTTTTAAAGCGAATGTTCGTTGTGTGCTTACATGGTATACACAAATCCACTACCGTACATTCGAAATAAACTCTCTTTAAATTGGGATCCTTAATTTACCACAACATATATCAAGAATTCTATATCAGGTTCTACATTCTTTTGGCGTTTATAGTAAGAAAAACTTTGGGTTCTTATAAAAATAAATACTTTCCTCTCCTTCTGCAGACTGAAATACTGTTTTTGAATTACATAGAAAACTTTTTTTTACCTTTGAAAATATCACTTGCTTGTCGGCTTAGAGCTTTGTTGTTAAAATTGATCAACGATCCAGCTATTGGTTCCTGCAAACAGATAAAAAAAAGTTCAATTAACGTCATTCACGCTTATATGAATTGCCCGTAAACGCATCTGTTTGTGTCAAATTATGTCGCTTTGTCGAAAATTAGACTTTATCGAATTTTTCAACATTTCGATCTAAGATTACTAATTCACTTATCTTGAATTGCAAAGTGATCTGACAAAGAATTAAAATGATATACGTATCGTTATTTAAAAATATTGGTTAAGCCGAAAGCCTGTTTTAGACCTTAACACTACAAGACTCCCCAATAAATTTAATAATTAATAGTGTAGTAACCAGATATTGTAATGAAACGATCTAAACCTGGTTACTTTCGAAAAATCCCTCAATTCTTAATTTTTCGACATATATTACTAATGTTCCTGCAGGTACAGATAAAAAGTAAGCCATGGTCATATAAACTAAACTAATGCATGTAATAAAACTACATTAATTCATGCTAGTGAGTCGCACTACACACCTTTGAGAATTGAGCTAACGCGATGACATTCTTCGGAGGTGGTTCATCATCGTGTTGTTGAACTCTTTTACTTTTCAGCGCTTCAGATGTGCTACAAAATAACAAGTATCATCAGCAAATATACGTGGTCATTTTGAAAACACAAAAATCAAAATTGCTTTTGTCCATGTTGGCGTGGGGATCCTATATGTTGGGGTGGGGATCCTATCTATGTTGGGGTGGGGATCCTATCTATGTTGAGGTGGGGATTCTAGCTATGTTGGGGTGGGGATCCTAGCTATATTGGAGTGGGGATTGTTAATCCAACCAAACAGATATATCACAACGAGAGTAGAAATTCTTTTTACTCGTATTGTCTGAAATATCTTCGTGCAAATTCCAGCATGGAATACTGCGTGTTCTCCTCCTCATGTTCATTAAACGTTGTCGCTGATGAAGATCGTTTGGAAGGTATCACAGATGGCCCCCAGCCAAGTTCAGAAGTATGGTTTATGTTCTGAAAGAAAAAACACAAAAAAGTTCGGTCAATATTTTTAACAGTCGCGGAGGATTACAACACCTAAAACGTAAAATATATATTTTTTTCGCTTCTTAAAAATTATCTAGGCTTTTTTAAAGCGGGGTGAATCACGTCGCAGGATTTAGAAACAGAATCACGGTCAAAACCTTAAACATTAAAAAAACCCCTAAAAAAGTCTGAGACAGGATTGTAAAAAAAAAACACACGAAATAAATCAATCAATTCACGAAGTCTTACATCAGCTTCTTCAACAAGACCAGTAGGAAACTTCCCTCTGTAGTCACCCAGCACGCCCCATAAGCATCCTGGTTCGACATCCTTTTTATCAAACACTCGAATCACATTTCCTCTTTTAAAAGATAAATATTCTTTACTCGGAGCTTGGAAATCACCCAAAGCACGAACAAACTTTTCAAGCTAAAATTAAAAAAAAAAATAAGTAAATATCCGAGTATAGAAGGCTTGTTTCGATTTGACTGCATTTTCCCCTATAGCGCAAAAGGTTTACGAGAATTTTTGTTACCGCGTGTGCACTTGCACAAAATCTCTAATTTTGTAAATGCGCGCACGCGTTCACAATAAATTACTCATATGGTAAGATATAGTAATAGGGGAAAATGCAGTCGAATGGTTTTATCTAAAACTATATGGAATTGAATATATAGAAATGCAGATATTTGATAAGATTGCACTTCATAATATAAAGAAAATAAGTAACAAATAGATGTGGCATTTTAATACGCATGCGCGTGTTCTTTTCCACAGGCATCATTGAAATTTTGGATAAAGATAATATTGAAGACAAATCTAGGATAGCATTTTTCCTTGCTAAGACGGCAGTTCTGCAAAAATAAATGTTTGCGTGTACCATATCTTGCTTAAAAAATTTCATTGGTTAAAAGCTTCAAAGTTTGTGATAAATGAGACTTACTGCCTTATTTAACCTAAACCATTTATAAATTTTTACACCAGAGAATTCTGTGCGCATTGCATTCGCAACAGTGCGAGATATAAAACCACTTCACAATAAAAGTAAATATAAAATACACACCCCTTCTGTTGTCTTCATATACATACTGATTAACTTTTTGATCGCTTTGGACTGGAAAAATATCAATAATCATAATTGTAAATTGCAGAACGACAACTGTAAATTGCAGAACCACAACAAGACAACTCTTTCTCTTAATATTCATTTTAAAATTTCATCTATTTTGCTAATTCATAACCTCTAACTAAGTAAGTTTGTTTTGTGAAATGGATATCAGGGTTGCAACTCTATTTTGAAAAGGGAGATTCCAGGAGGTTTCTACTACAGGAGAAATTTATTTTGGAGGAAGGCTCCATATCAAGAGATATGCACATCAATTAATACAAAGATCGAGATACAGTTAAACAACACAAGAATGTATTGAATGCTAGATAATAAACAAAGAACGATGCACAAACTGCAGTTTGAGACAAATAGTACATATAGTTCACTTTGAGAGTAAATCAAATTTCCAGGAGATTTCCAACAGAAATGCTTATATTTTCAATAAGTGTCCAGAAGAATTAAAAAAAAATTCAGGAGTTTCCAGGAGAGTGGCTAGCCTGGGAAGTGGCTACCCTGAAGAATGGCTAGCCGGGAGAGTGGCTACCTTGAATCTGCGCACAATAATACATCTTTCTAAAGTTCAATATTTCGATACCTTCAAAGTGTGTAGTACGAATTTCTTGACAACAGTGTCTAACGTCAGTCTTTCAAGACTTGCTTTGACGTCAATTACGTCGGTATATCTAAAAGAAAAGCGAAATCGCGATTACCAATCAGGCTATGCAGGCATTGTTACATTTGTTAAAGAACTAATATTCTCGCTGGCACTTCCTTAGGATGTCTGCCTCTAGAGAATGATGACTATTCAAAGTTTTCTAGGTCACCTATCCTGATTTTCAAGGGCCAACAAACACTTTGTTTCTTTAAATCTGACTGTTACAGTAAAATTTTACACGATGGGGCTTAGATCCTTCTTGGCCCTGTGAAAGGCAACAGTATAAAGGACATGGATTTTAAAATAATTTTAAAATCCATATCCTTTTTAAAAATTATTTAAGAAAAGAATAATTATCTTTTGGACCAATCATTAAAACCAAAATATGTTCGCTATACGTCGTGTTTTTATCATTGGAAAGTTGACTTTACGTCGCAAAGAAATCAAGCACGAGTAGGGCTGGACAATTTACATAACTTTGCAACAAAATAAGATTTTAAAAAAGTTACTTGAAATGTGCTGTTGACTTCAACTCCTCTTCCAGAGTTGCCCGTGTAGCAAACCGGATACCCGAATGTGAAACAGCGAGATAGCTGTTTAAATGTCTTTCGGTGTAACCCTGTAATTAGTACATATAACGTAAATAAAAAAATACGGAGATACAAGTTCTTCATAAGAACGACTGAGGATGAGTTTGAATGTGATGTTTTGTTTGAAGAAATACTGAAATTGTTCTTACCACGTTTTTAACTGAACAATTTTTTAAAAGCGTAAGGGAATTATCAAATTGAGCATTTTTTAAGTTCTACACAGTATCTCTTTTATCACCAAGACCTGGCAGTAAAAAGCACTGATTATTATGAGATTGACTTGGATTCTGTTGTAAAAAATTGAAAATTTGATGAAGCTTAGCATGTTCTTAAGGTGTTCTTAATTGTTTTTATATTCCAACAAATGCTACCACTTTTTTGTTCCTGTTATGACGATACACATTTTTTTGTTTCGACCTCTTATGGCACAAATTTTATTATCTCGACCTCTTACGACACAAATTTTCTTGTTTCGACCTCCTGCGACACAAATTTTGTTGTTTCGACCTCTTGCGACACAATTTTGTTGTTTCGACCTCTTACGACACAAATTTTGTTGTTTTGACCTCTTACGACACAAAATTTCTTGTATCGACCTGTTTCGACCCAAAACTTCTTGTATCGACCTGTCATGACACAAATTTTGTTGTTTCGACCTCTTACGACACAAATTTTCTTCTTTCGACCTCTCACGGCACAAATTGTCTAGTTTCGAACGCCGTTAAGATACAAATTCAACATACGTTCACTCGATACAATCTTGAAAAGTATAATGGCAGATCTTTTGCAGCGTAGATGACAGATTCTTGAGTCATGGTTCTGGCTGTTAGTAAAATTAGTAAAACAAAACAAATACAAAATAATGGAATGTCTCACAAAAATCTTTTCTGAGGACTTTAGGTTTAGTTTTGGCTCATATTTTATTTTACGATTTGGTCACAATTACTTTTTATACTGTTTCGCTTGAGTCAGCTTTGGAAAAGTTTTATTCGGATTCAAAACTTGGACGACGAGGTTGAAATTATTTCGTATTACTTGACAACTTGGTTTATATGTCTCATCCTCAGAAAAAACTTTCGCGATTAAATAGTAAAATCAAAACTTACTTCAACAATAAAAATTCTAGAAAAATATAACGGTAAGTCTTTGGCGCCATTTATAATAGTGTTCTGTAGTCGTTCCGATGCAGACGCAACAGTGTCTACCATCTTCGTTAGAGAATTTGCATCTTAAATAAACGAGTGTATATGCATGTGAATGTATAAATGTATGGGTCACGTGTGTTAAATAATAATTTCGTTACGAGACCCCAAGTAACATATGCAAAGTAAATAATCTTTTTTACCTAATAACTTTTGCATCGTGTACCTATCCTCGCCAGAGAGACGACAACATGTACGACTGCCTAAGTCTTCAAGAATCTAAAAAAATTGCGAATTGTTCATGGATGAACTTTGCAGAGATTTACTATAATATGTTCCCTCGAAAAATAATTTGTAAAGAACCAAATAAATTTATTCGAGTACAATATATATATAAGAAAGATATTTCATAATGAAATGTCTTTCCCTTCCCTTCCCCACCCGCCACTCCCGCCCCTTACCCCTGTCGTTCACCTCGCTCACACGCATGTACTTGGTAGCAGATCAAATTTTCACATACCTGTCTGTAAATAAGGTGCTTCAGAGTAGCATTCATAATTTCATTTGGGTAAAATATCTAAGATAAAAAGAAGACTTTAAAACGTTACCAACTAATAAATATGACAGGTTTATGCGAATCGCGGAAAATTTTTTGAGCCGTAAAAACACTTTGCGATGTTGTTGTTAAGTTTGTTGATAAAATAAGTTTTTTTTTCAATCATGGATAGTGATATATAAACAACACGGCTAATTTCAAATTTAGCCGCCACATTGGTTGTTTCTATACTAAAGTCGCGCATTTTGAACTTGTCAAATTTCACTTGTCAACGTAAACAGCGGACTTTGGACTTTCACCCTTTTGTCTGTGTTTAAAAAAACAGCCTTTGTTTCATTAATTTTTTCCACGATTCCAGATCATAATCACATAAGGTTGTCGCAAGTGAGTACATTTTGAGAATCTCTTCGATTTTGTGACAGAATACTTTGACACGAAGTAGTGAATCACTCTGTGGGGAAAACTTAAACAGAGATAAAAAAGGTTATTATTTAAAGATCAAACCTCTTTTTTCAAGAAGACCTTCCATCTTGTATTTCCATACGTTAAAAAGGATTCGTTACTCCGAGAGTGCAACACTGATCTGGTCAGCATATCAGAAAACGCGTTGCTGTTTGGCAGGCCATCATAAATTCGAGACTGAACAAGATCGTTTGAAGCATTCTCTTCAAATCCTTTCAGCAAATCTTTTATACCATTTGGTGGCGCTCTGATTGATTTGTTAAGATCTTTTTGAACAGGGGGTGGAGGTGGTGGAATACTGGGCGGAGGCGGTATATCAAGCCACTCTTTTAGTCTTGGTGAAATAGCCTTTCCATCATAATGCTGGGAGAGTATTGTTTTTCTATTATCAGCGCCAAATGAAACCTTCTTCGGCTGTGGACTGGGTATCTGAAAATCATCCCACTTTGTGCGACCTATAAAATTAATTTTACGTTCATATTTCGCCCCATTTGTTTCTTTTGTTATACATAAAAGGCAGCCTGGGAATAAGAGTCATTGGTGCAGATCAATAGATTTTAGATTTTAAGTAGCGGGGTCCCTACATGATTATTTAGTTACCTTAATCTTTTAGCTTTTTTAAACAAAAAGGGAAAGAATTAAGGAGATCTGCATTTCTTTTCACACACTTACAAAGACAGTCAGTACTAATCACAAAAAGCAAACATAATATTTAACCCATTTGCACCTATCACAGAAAAGCAGGGACTAGGTTAGAACAGTATACAAACCAATTGTAAAGACAAGTCCACATGATGAAGACAGAATGGTAAAAATATTCAAAGACAATTACAAAAATAGAAGTTGTTGAGGAAGATTGATGAGTTTTAAGGAAACTTAATGTCCATCTCAACAATAGTTTCACAAACTCACATAAAATAGGTTTTATGTGCCTAATTGTTTGCTTATTCTTACTTATCTGACAACTTTGATTGGCTAGTTATTTGCTTATTCTTACTTATCTGATAACTTTGATTGGCTAGTTATTTGCTTATTCTTACTTATCTGACAACTTTGATTGGCTAGTTATTTGCTTATTCTTACTTATCTGATAACTTTGATTGGCTAGTTATTTGCTTATTCTTACTTATCTGATAACTTTGATTGGCTATTTATTTGCTTATTCTTACTTATCTGACAACTTTGATTGGCTATTTATTTGCCTATTCTTACTTATCTGATAACTTTGATTGGCTAGTTATTTGCTTATTCTTACTTATCTGATAACTTTGATTGACTATTTATTTGCTTATTCTTACTTATCTGATAACTTTGATTGGCTAGTTATTTGCTTATTCTTACTTATCTGATAACTTTGATTGGCTAGTTATTTGCTTATTCTTACTTATCTGATAACTTTGATTGGCTAGTTATTTGCTTATTCTTACTTATCTGATAACTTTGATTGCCTAGTTATTTGCTTATTCTTACTTATCTGACAACTTTGATTGGCTAGTTATTTGCTTATTCTTACTTATCTGATAACTTTGATTGACTAGTTATTTGCTTATTCTTACTTATCTGACAACTTTGATTGGCTAGTTATTTGCTTATTCTTACTTATCTGATAACTTTGATTGACTAGTTATTTGCTTATTCTTACTTATCTGACAACTTTGATTGGCTATTTATTTGCTTATTCTTACTTATCTGATAACTTTGATTGGCTATTTATTTGCTTATCCTTACTTATCTGATAACTTTGATTGGCTAGTTATTTGCTTATTCTTACTTATCTGATAACTTTGATTGGCTATTTATTTGCCTATTCTTACTTATCTGACAACTTTGATTGGCTAGTTATTTGCTTATTCTTACTTATCTGATAACTTTGATTGGCTAGTTCTTTGCTTATTCTTACTTATCTGATAACTTTGATTGGCTAGTTATTTGCTTATTCTTACTTATCTGATAACTTTGATTGGCTAGTTATTTGCTTATTCTTACTTATCTGATAACTTTGATTGGCTAGTTATTTGCTTATTCTTACTTATCTGATAACTTTGATTGGCTATTTATTTGCCTATTCTTACTTATCTGACAACTTTGATTGGCTAGTTATTTGCTTATTCTTACTTATCTGATAACTTTGATTGGCTAGTTATTTGCTTATTCTTACTTATCTGACAACTTTGATTGGCTAGTTATTTGCTTATTCTTACTTATCTGACAACTTTGATTGGCTAGTTATTTGCTTATTCTTACTTATCTGATAACTTTGATTGGCTATTTATTTGTCTATTCTTACTTATCTGATAACTTTGATTGGCTAGTTATTTGCTTATTCTTACTTATCTGATAACTTTGATTGGCTAGTTATTTGCTTATTCTTACTTATCTGATAACTTTGATTGGCTATTTATTTGCCTATTCTTACTTATCTGACAACTTTGATTGGCTAGTTATTTGCTTATTCTTACTTATCTGATAACTTTGATTGGCTAGTTCTTTGCTTATTCTTACTTATCTGATAACTTTGATTGGCTAGTTATTTGCTTATTCTTACTTATCTGATAACTTTGATTGGCTAGTTATTTGCTTATTCTTACTTATCTGACAACTTTGATTGGCTAGTTATTTCCTTATTCTTACTTATCTGATAACTTTGATTGGCTAGTTATTTGCTTATTCTTGCTTATCTTAACTGTGATTGGCTGGCTTACCATCATTCTTGATCTTTGCCAGCGTATTTTGCAGCATTTGTTGTTGATGAAGAAGCTGATCAATCAACTGCACTTGTGAACTGTTTGAGTTTACTGATGAGTAAATGTGACTATTGGTGTTGATCGTAGTTCGTTGAGGGTAGTAGCTATCCTTCCCGCCTCCTTTAATCTTCCCCTGAAAAGTTTGCAACAATAGAAAAAATAAGGTTAAGAAAAAAAGTGGTTATAAACACTTAAAGATCCTAGGATACCAAAATCCTGGGTTTATTTGAAAAGCCTAAGACCTATTTGTAGTGTAAATCAGACATTAAAAATACTACAGTATAAGCCAGGCGTTATAATACCTACCACAAGGGAATCCCCATTCATGAGGTCACTGTCTTCATTATCTATCTGCCCAAACAACTGATCAATATATGCAGAAACTGAAGACGGTTTGTTACCGTAATTCACAGCATATGGTTTTTTCTGTTTTTTCTGTTGAGAGAAACGAATAGAATTTTTATTCTTTTCAAAGACATTCCCAATATTTTGAAATCGACGTCGAGACGGATTCGTTAACGAGCCCCCTGACTTTCCAGGACCAAGTATAGTTGGTGAGCCTTTTTGATTTCTTCTTTCCTGCTCTGGCGAGTAAGGAGTGTATCCTGCCCTAAAGTCATTCGAGACCGAAATATCTTCCCCTTGTCTCAAATAAGCTTGTTGTTGCTTATTTTGTGACAACATCTCACCAAGTGTATACGTTTCTGGTTCAGCTTGTCTTTTCATTTCAGAATTTTTCAAATCAACTATTTTAGAGTATAACTTATTTCCAAATGTTTTATCATGTTTCATGGTGCGATCAAGCATGGGGTCACGTGAGTTACTTTTACTTGCACGTTTATCTCGTTTCATTTTTAACTCTCCTGATCTTTGCAATACTTCTTCTAACGAATATGGCGGCTTGTTGGATTTCTTCTCTTTCTTCTTCTTCAACGTATTAGCATTAGATGAAGTTGTTGAAGTAGTGCTTGAATCAGGTACTGGGGGTGGTGGTGGTGGTGCTGGGGGCGGTGGTGGCGCTACTTGCTGTCTCATATGAGGTTTAGGTTTTGGGTATGGTGCTCTAGTTTTTCGCAATTCTTGTTGGTAAAAGTCCATTTCTTGATTGTATCGCTCCTGTTCGAAATAACGCAACTTGTTCAGTTCATTTTGTTTGTTTATGAAATCATTATCACTCAACTGAATGTTATCGTACAATGGATAGTCATTTCGAGGTGATGGATACAGCTCTTGCACTGGAACGTCAACAACTGGCACTTCCTGTTGACGTTGTTTAAGAATCAATGGTTGAGTTTCAAGCTCTTCGGAATAATGCTGACGCATGCGTTCAACCTTCGTTCGACTTGTAAATGGTTTGTGAGATCTAAAAAAATTTACTCATTATGGTGACACTAAAACATGGTTGGATGTGTGAGTATTATGTTTCAGTACATTAAGTCTTACTGTCGATCAACAAAATTACTAATCAAACTAAAATTGAAACCAGTTTCCCTACAAACTTGTATGTAAATAATAAAATGAGAGTGGTGGTAAAATAATAGCATAATTTTTTGTTTCAGCTAAAAATAAACATCGTTTTATTTCATGCATTATATGAAAAGAAAATCATTTTACTTACTCAATAATGATCTCTCTTCGAGTTGAATTTATTGGATTGCTTCTATCCAGTGACAAAATTGAACCTGCTAGGCTACATGGGAAAGCTGGAGGCTGCTCCAAGACAGACACAAGGTCCAACAAGGGATCACAACCCGCCAAGTCAAGACGACAGGATCTCTCAAATTGAAGATAAAACGACCATCCCGAAACTGCAGGGTCTGCGATGTCTCTAAAAATAAACAGTCACCTCTATGGCCTATCATACTTGTTATATTCCTGAAAAATTTCAGTTCATAGAGTTAAATCCCGTGAGAAAAGTTTAGTCACTGTTCTAACAGAACAGATTTCCTTGCTTTTCCATGACAAATTTATTCAGAGATACAAGATGCAGCCTCTAACAATAAAAAAATGTACTAAAAAAGTGCACTGCATTCCCTCTAACATACTTGAATGTAGACAAGAAAGTAACAGAACATACTAACCTAATGTTAAGAAAAGACTTTGCCATATTTTCACCTGTGCTGCTCGACTCTACTTCAATAATACGTTGGTAACCTAAAAATTAAGAAAGCATTAGTGTATGTTATGCGGTAAAAACCAATTCTTGCTGTAAGCATTCAGAACTCAACTGTAGTTATAGTTTCATAAAAAGGAGGATTCAAACCTTAATCTTTTACAAAAAACCACAGAGATGAAAACAACCATACAACTTACTATCAGATATCCAATAAAAGACATACGTTAATCGTACTAAAGCTTTGTGTTCTATATGATGTTAGAAACGTCTGCAATGACGAAAACGGGATGATGTTGAGTCAGGGCGGGTTATTTCTAGTTCTCACCACTTCCTATACACTGCAAATTGTTTTTAAATTCCATGTTTTGTAAAAAGGGTAAAAGCAGAGGGGAAATGGTATGGATGTTCGGAAATATGTACACAATCATGTATATAATTTTTTTCATTCATCATCAACCAAAAACTTACCATCTGCCATTTCGCACTCAATTGATAAGTTTGCAAGTTCTTTCAACGCTTTCCATTCTAACAGCGTGGGTGGGAACAAACGCCCAGTTGCATCTTCATCCCAGCATAAAATTTTTCTTTGGCAGTACGATTTGAAACCTCCAAGACCTTGGTCAGACACATATCTAATTTAAAAAAGTCACATTCCTTAGTCATACAATGATTTTGTCGAAAAAGCTAAGCCTTTTTCTCAATTTTAAAATTACTTTAATGTGACTCACACTGGCTACTGTTAACATTTAAAAGCAGAATAGTAATTCCATACTATCTAACTTGATCAACGTTCCGAACTATCTTTTTGTGTGTTTAGACTGTTTAATACACAGTCACTCCTTTCTTTGCTTCAAGTACTCAAGCAGTGACTACGAAATTTTAAGGTAATGCATCTCGAGGTACTAATCTAAACAAAAACCTACTTGAGCAAGTACTTGTACATTCTTGGTGATGGCGGGAAACAGCATAAACATAAGCCCATTAATAACCAACCATACTGTAAACTTTTCTCATTCGGATTCTTCCATGTTTGCATGCAGAGTTGAGAATAGATTTCATCACGCAACTCATGGTGACGAACACCCTAAATACGCAGAAGCAGAAATTAAAAAGAAGATTTTTTAAATATTTTATCATTTATCACAGTTAGGCTTTATATGTGTAAAAAAATGAAAAGGAATATTTTTTTAATATACTTACCTTGTTGACGATAAAATTGCCAAGAATTAATTGTCTCAACCCGTTCATTGATGCATCTTCCATGAATCGCATGATCTACACAAGCAAAATTAAATAACTGAAAACATCACTTCTAAATGCAAATCTAGACAAATTCTAAGCAACAACGAAACTATATGAGTTTTCTTTAAATAGAATTTATATCGTATAATTGCAGACAAGTTGAACCAAAACAAGATAAACAATTTTGAAGGCAGTGAGAAAGTTCTAAAGAAATTCTGCAGGTCATTGATGGCTGAAGTAATGTAGAATTATATAACAGAACATCTCAACCCACCAGTTTAAAAAGCATGACTGCTTCTAATGTGTCAGTATATTTCATCTTTAACAATGAACTTCTCAATGGAACTCTAGTGTAGGAGAAATGAACATTGTCCTAAAGAGAATAAAATTTAGAATGACTAAGTCATTAATGTAAACATTGCAAACATATGCTGACCAGACATTGCTCAATTTTACTTTACTTTACTAATACTGAAGTATGCGATAAAAGATATTAGACTATAATGATGTACCTGGAAATGCAATCTGGCAAACTTCGAGAACGGACATATATCAATATCGCCAGGCAAAGAACGTTGAGCATAATCCCATGGTGTAACATCACTAACACCACATATGTGATAGTCAACATGCAAAGGCTCCCATGCTAAGATAGAACAAACATATTTGTTTATAATATAATATACAATATCAACACAACCATCAATATCAACACAACCATCAATACATCTATCGAAATGTCTCTCTTTATTTTCAAATTGATAAATTTACCTTGCAACCTTGAAAATATGACCGCCAGATCAGGAGGAATATCAAATCGTGTAACATCAATGATTTTATCATAAGCCTGCGAAGAAAATAAAAAAAGATGATTTTTTTATTGACACCTATATAATTTGTTTTCTTTACAAAATGAAATAAAGTTTCAACAACACCAACAAGATCAGCAAAAAACAAGAAAGAACAAAGATGAACAATAAAATAAGAAACAACATAAGGAAAAATAAAATCAATAGAATAAACAACAACAATAATAACAACCACTGTTGCACACAAATAAAAACTTTATAGCTAAATGACGTACCAATCTATCACTGTAATGAACTTGCGACAAATATTCTCGTTGTCGTTTTGAAATTCGGTGTAGCTCATTGGTTCGGCTATGTACAAAATGTTTGCGGTATTTGTACATCCTGTATAAAGCTTGAAATTTGATTATACCACGCATAGCTCGTCGATACCTCTTTCTAAACAAAGCACAAAAGTAACATGCAGTACACAATATTTTCCCTTTATTCTGAGAACATGGATAAATGAACACGTTGCAAGCCTTATGGTAGATCCAGTATATTTTTGGGTACTGATAAACATATTATCCTTAGCCTAATGTTTGGAAGTTTAAAAAGGATTTTCACGAAAAATAAAAACAAATAATTAGAAAAAAAAGTGTAAAAACGCAAGCATATATCTAGTAATTTTTAAGTTCATAAGTATGAAAACATGTTTAGATAATGATTTAACAATATTTACCTCTCCACAAATCCTCTTGTATGGCTTTGCAGAACGACAACGGAAATCTGTTTCCGAATGTAGGCATTTTGAGCAATCCATCTTTTTACCTAGACAATTTTAAGCATTTGTTAATGTATCAATCTTGCTAAGTCAAACTGTTTTTGCATTAGCAAACAAATTACCTACAAAAAAAGTATTTCGCTAGATTATGTCATCAACCTACTAATTCAAAATATTTGTGCACAGGAAAACTAATTGCATATTTTCTTAGATTATGTCAGCTTTTCACATTAACGTCAGTGGTAGTCATTACTTTTTGATGGTTTTTATCAATTTTAGAACTTAAGGTTTATGCAAAAAATGCTTTGTAAACAGATCTGGCAAACAAATATAACAAGAAATATTTACAATTCTAAAAATGCATCCAATTTTTAGAAATTTGCACTATTAGAAACAATTCAGAGTCAAAAATAGCCCTGGGTATTCCAGTTTTTAAGATTTTTTTTAATAATACAGCAAAGCATCAAACACAACAATGTTTCAACAATAGCGACCTACATTCTTTTGTATAATTATGGCATTTTCTCTCAACTTTTGATAACGAACTTCCTCAAGATGTCTTTCACATTTTTCTCGCATAAAGACCTAAAAAAACAAGCAATAATATTCAAGAAATACATTTGTTTCTAAATTATCGCATTTAAAGAATAGAGAACTTTGTTTACCATCGATTGTCCAATTTGAAAATCATCTTTAAATTCTGGATAATTTCGTGCAATACACTCACAGATTTTTTTGGTATTGTCATATGGTTGATTCCGTAAACTTAATTTTTGAGGTCCATGTAAACAGAAATATCTATAAAAATAAATGCATACGTTCAGGAACTATCTGGTGGGGCACAAAATGCCTATGGTATTTTTAATTAGGCATGAATTTCTTTGTGCATGACATTTGATAATGAAATTTGTGAGCTTTTAATAAAGATTCTGTTGAAACAAATGATTTTTTTTTGATTTTTTTGATTTCCTGGAATTTAACTTTGATAAGCTTCAAAAAATATAAGATAGAATTATTATTATTAGTCAAAAGTTTTACTGCCACATTAATTTGACTTACTATGCTTTTAAAATCAGTCCCTACAAGCTCGTTTTTTTATTTAAAATAAGTTAAAACAGATTAGTATGAGCTCACCAAATTTGAGATTTATATTGAAGTTTTAAATTATGTGAAAGCTCACAAAGCATTTGTGTTATAACCCATTGAGTGGATTTCTGTGTGGTGTGTACCTGAGTAGTTAGAGGGTTTACTTCATAATAATAATAAAGACATAGCACAGACACGTATATCTCGTTTGCACATGCAGAACACATGACCTGTAACACTGTGTAAAACTTAAAAAGTCTACCCTATATAAATATTAGATAAGTATAATAACAAAAGTCTTTCACCAATATCATAATCCATACCTTTTTACGAATGATAAGAACTCGATTCTTATTGGATATCCAGACTGCCGAATTCGAATGGTTTCAAGCATGCCAGTATATAAGAGCTGAGCCAGAACTAATCCTTCTTGAAACAGAATAGGAGACTAACAGAAAAAGAGCAACAAATTGAATTCTGAAAAAATTTAACAGTTGAAAATGAGACAATGACATATTTTAAGATCGTAGTAATGCATATGTAGACTTGGAATGAGGGCCATGAAACATTTACTATAGCAACCAGAAGCATTTTAAAAAAAAAAACATTTCTTGGCACAAAATAATCTAAGAGGATTTATAAACACCATAGTAAATTAAGTATAGACGCAAACATTAAAGAAATTAAATTTAGTCAATAAATAAAAAAACAGTACGGCGTGTTAAAAATCAATGCAACACAAAGTTATGTACCTTTTCTGTGTTTGGTCTTATGCATCTAATAAAGTGAGGTGATGACCTGAAATTTCAAGATAAAACTATTATTATAATGCTATCAGCTTTACTTATTCTTTGGTTGTAGTTAAACAGGATTCAAAATAGCAGCTCGAAAATTTCAACTAAATTGTTGTCTTATTGTGAATTATTCAAAAAAATGAAAGACAAAACAATATTTATAACTACCACCACCAATCCTTGCAAATTTAATTTGGAAAGATTTCTTACTCATTCATTTTATTGATCAGATTATTCAATGATTCGTTAAAAGAACCAACTACAGTTGGTATGTATCCCATATTGAATTTACTTCGACGTGTCAAGCTATTATTTGGTGTTGTACGTGCTCGACTTCGCTCAATATCACTAAGTACCAAAAACGATGCTTGACTAAGATGAACGTTTGGATTGTCAACATATTCCGGAAACAAATTTGCAATAAACTAAAAAAATGGATTACTATTGTATTAAAATATTTCTGATGGATAACTCTGGTCCTGCATAAAATTTGGAGCAGTACTTCACACCTATTCTGATTAAGCACTACCTTTAAAAAATCTGACTTTCTAATTATACTCTCCTGGTATTCAAACATCTTTAGTTTTTAAGACATATTCTATTTTCTTATACTTACATTTGATTGACTTGAAATTAGCAAATCCAGTAATTCAGGGCGTACAATGTCTCTATTTTTGTCCAAAAACATATCAACCTATGGGTAAAATAAGATATTCTAAATGGTAAAGTTGCTTGAAAAGTGAAAAAAAAAAAACACACACACACACACACTTAGAAAGGCGATCAATCATTGTGCTTTTTTCAAATGATTTAAATATTTTCTCAAGAGCCCTTTACAAATTTTCTGCATTTTTGCCAAATGAAACCCATATTCTGCAAAAAAATTTGAGTGTTTTCTTCAGTTAGGTTTGTCAAAGCAGGTTTGTTACATTAAGAAGAAACACAATGAGTTAACAATAGTATTATAGTGATTAAAGCATGACTAAAAAACGTGCTATATTATCTCTTAAAATCTCTAGAAACAATCTTACCTGGTATCTCACAATACCAGCGTAATGATAGATACCGAATTCAGCACCATGAACTCGAGGTTTTTCGTAATATTTATTTCTACCATGTTGTTGATGACATTTTTCCAAAAAGGTTCGGTCTGTAGCCTGAATAAAAAACATTTTTGACACACATTTACTTACAAAGACAAAAATAAAACTGTTCCTTAATATTGAACAACAATTTATGGTAAACAAATCCATGTCAAAAAAATAAAGAAAGAACAATGTATCAAACTCATAACAATGTCAATGTATCTTTGGGCAAGTACACCGTGTAATTTTGACAGCATTACAGGTGAAAATAGAACTTTGCAAGAATGGTTTCACAAAGGTTTATAAGTTTAAATAAATTATTTTCAACTGTAAGTTAACACTTTTCTCAACAAAATAGGAAAGAAATGGTTGCACAGGTGCTAAAATATAAATGAGAGCTTTAAATATAGATAGTCTGATGAACTTTGATAACAGTATGTAAATCCACAGGGCCTTTGATTATAAATAACAACACAGTTTGAACTTCCCATCATGCCTAGCAAGCACCAAAGTAATTTTTTTATACGTTTGATACACGCACCTGTGGAAAATTACTTTCATCTCCAAGGATATGGATGATGCCAACAGGAGGTTTTGCAATCAAATCCAAACACTCAATATTATCTTCATATTCAATTGGATCAAATAGAATATTTTCAGCTTCATATTTTTGCTACAAAAAACAATACATTGGATGTAGCAGTGTGCTATTTAAGGATACAGCAATTATTTTTGTTACTAATTTTTAGCATTTTTACATGTTAAAAATCAGAATTTAGGAAAGTCAGGACTTATAAAATTAAAAATAGTATTTAAATTAAAAATAGAAGGTTCACGGTTATGAAGAAAAAACATAGCACATGTGATAACAATACAAAAGAATATTTATTATTTTTAATTACAAATAAATGTTCTAGACTTAAACATTCAATTGGACACTTTTCTTTAAAAGCCACAAAAACAATTTTGAGAGGGGAGTGTATTTTAAGTAATTACAGAATAAAATAAAAAGACATACGAAGCAAGGCTGTTTTTTCGTATGAAAAAGTGATGAGTAATTTGCTGTAACATAATATTTCCCTGCTAATTCTGAGATGCGATTTTTGGTGTTGTTAGAAAGTGGGAGCAGTTTCTACTTTTAGTTTTTAATTTATTTTAAATTTTGACAATATACCTTAAGATGAATCCCAAATTTTCTATTGTTGTAAATGTTTTGTTTTTTTAAATTATTTATAGTAAATTCTGCCAAATTTTGTAAGGTTCCTAGCCTTTGTAACAATTTAACAAAACTTTTTTCTCACCTGTTCTTGTTTGAAGATGTGATCAATTAAAAATGCATGCAAATGCTCATTAGCATAATTTATGCAAAACTGTTCAAATCCATTTGTTTCAAAATCCTAAAAAATATAAGCATTATACTTATATATCATACTTATATATAATATATAATA
Source organism: Hydractinia echinata (assembly GCA_030067915.1). NCBI lineage: Eukaryota > Metazoa > Cnidaria > Hydrozoa > Anthoathecata > Hydractiniidae > Hydractinia > Hydractinia echinata. Next base: position 161,079 of record JASGCC010000182.1, on the reverse strand, counting down.
TATATATAATATTACACGCACAAAACGAATAACTTGGTTAAAATTATGGACCATCAGAAGAAGCATTGGCCATATAATTTGTCTCTAGCCTATTAGAATTTGTCTATAGAGATATTCTAATATATATGAGGCACAAGAAAGTTGAGTTAAAGGAGAATTAATGTCAAAGTATTTCCAAATGGAATATAAAACAAAACAAATACTGGTCAGTTTTGATTGATTGTGCACATGATTGAAAATGTTCGAGCAATTTTGCAAATCTTTTAGTACCTAATTTATTTTTGTGACACAAAAACACGATGCATACTGAGAATAAAAAAGGTTTTAACAAGTTAATTGCATGCAAATCCAATCGTTATCTTGAATAAATATTTTTTTTATTCTGTTGCTTTATCAACAAAATAATCCAAATTATTAACAGGGGATTCATAGGGAAGTTTTTTGTGTATTGAACAACATTGGTAAATTTTGGGGTTTTGACGTTTGGTTTGTTGTTCCATCCTAAATTAAATGAAGTCCATAGAAGCATAAACAGGAGTACAGCAGCTGTAAATCCACAACAACTTGGCTCTTCGACAAAAGTAACACAGCCCTGAGGAACGTAATAACAACACACAATCATTAAAAGTTAAACTTCTAGTTGTTACGTTTTCATGGTGAGTATTTGCGAAACAAATGCTTTTTCGTTCAACACTAATATTTTAAATGCTTTAAGTTTAACTTATTTCAGAGTGGAAAGTAAGCTTTAAGATTACTTTTGAAATATTTAACGTTAGTTCTCCTTTAACCACCTTTTTTTCTTATTCATGCACAAGTTGTGATCTAGCTTAGAATGCCATGTGGAAAGGTTTATAAAAAATATGTATACCTCAAATCCAAATATATCTAAAATAGCAATTCTCAAATATAACCCTTCAACTTGTGGTACGCATATCTGGTTGATTTTTGAGACCAGCCATGTGAACAGACGTGAGTACAGAGCTCGTGCAAGACCATCACGCGAATCTAATGCTTGTTCAACATTAAAGGGACTGTGGAAGCGTTCACCAGCTGCACTCTAAACAAAAGAAGAAAAAGTATTGTTAAAGGCACCTTTATTTAGGTATATATGAAACAAATTTATAAGAAGTTGTTCATCGTAACTATAAAACACAATGCTATTTTACACCAAGCTACTTTGATGTGCCAATCTATTCCCCTATATCTAATTTTTTTTAAAACAGCAGGTGATGCAAATTTGTGACAGGAACCTTTAGACATAAATTTTTTTTAATTTTCCTAAGTTTTCCTTCACACAAATACTTCCGCAAAGTAAAGAAATTTCCTTACAGTGACTTTCTGTGTCAATGATTTTGCAACACCAGTATCTTCAACTTGTAATAACTTTGAAATGTATTCCACTTCAATGTGGTTCATTATTACAGCAGCCTCTTGACCATTACGCTGAAATGCAAGAAATTATATAAACCTGTAAAAAGGGATTTTTACACAACATGTAGGTTAATAACAACAAACAGCAATATTAGAGTTAATGAACAATTCGACATCATTTGCTCTTTGTCACGTAAAGAAATCTAGGAAACAATTTAAATATTATTTAATTAGAGCATACTCAAATAACTTACCTGCGTTCGTCCATAATAAATATTTCCAAGATGGAGAATGGCTGCCAAAATACAAAATATTCCTTCTCTTTCTTCTGACTAAAACATAATTTTCAAAACAAATTCTGAGAGAGTTAAACTTTTTTTAAGCTACATGGCCAGGCATTAATTTTAAGTACTGGTATCACACAAAACCAGCGTTTTTTGCATTGTTTTATCAGGAAGTTTTAAATATGAGAAAGCATTGGCTTGTTGGATATAATTTACAGTACATATATAATTCTAATTACTGAGAGATTTTCATAAAAATAAAATTTAAAAGTCTATAGATCTGACTATATAGATGCAACCAAATAAATAGGGAAAGTGTATCTTAGATTAAGAATGTTAACAGAGTGTTTTTCCACATTGATTGACAGTGAGGTCAGAATTCTCTACTTGGTTCAAAGTCCTTGAATAACCAGTGTAGCATAAAAAACTTACATTGATACCCAACACTTCCATTGCTGCAATAACACGTTGAAAATCTTGTGCATCATTTTTTAATGGAATAGAAGAACTTGATCCCTATAATAAATGATTATCATAATATATTTAACAGAAAGTTCTTTGAGCATTTCATAGGGACCTCCCAACTACTAAAAAATCACCTTCCCCTTTAAACAACAACCCAATGAATGAGAAGGAATGAAAGAGGTGGCGAACCTGGTTGAGATAAAAGAAAGTATCTGGATGAGTGAGTCCCATCTCTTTTAAATCTCCTTCTGAAAGTCCAGCCAACATCTCGTAAAAGATATGAAAATTGCGATCACCAGGATTCTAAAAAATAAGGTTAGAATTTATACTACTTATTCTTTTTTCTCCCTAACGATTTAAAATAACAAATAGTTGATATGAAACAATTCTTACTTGATGCACAATTCTTGATTTCTCCAACAAATACTCTGATACTGACGCTCCTGCAATATGTCCACTAAAATACAAAACAGAACATACTATAAAAAAATTTTCAAAATCATAACTGAATCAACACTAAAACCAATTTTATTTAACTATCAACTAGGGGAGGTTTTCCAAAGTGCTAATGAGTGAGGATTTTATTTTTGATTTGTTTTGTCATTATTGTGATAGGTATTTAGTGGTCAGTACTAATGCTTATATTCACACAATATGAACTTTGTCAGTGTGACTGCTCAATATCGTAACAGATTAATAAAAAGAAAACACAAAATACTATCATATCTATATTATAATACTCGTTGTCTGCCCATCGAAGAGAATGCTTTTTCAAAAGGGATATTTATATAGCATTGTTTTCTTATCTTAATTATTCTCTCAAAAATGATTTAAAAGAGCAAAAATTGTCCACATTCTATATGCAAAATTGAAATTAGAAATTAAGCATGTGCCAATAATCAGTCAGATACACAGGATAAATATGTTTTAAATTAGTAACTAATTAAAAATATGCCAAAAGAACTAAAACTATAACTAAAAAATTCAATTGGCTAAAACATTTGGTTCAGCATGTAAAACAACAACCAAAGAATCAGCATTTACTTGGTTTACTACATATGTTTTAGAACTCATGTGTAACAGTTAGGAGATTTGAAAAAAAACCGAATTTTTGCATTTAATTGTCCACATACTTGTCAAACTCTATTTCGATAAATTTTCCAAATCTACTTGAATTATCGTTCATGTAAGTCTTTGCATTGCCAAAAGATTCCAACAGTGGCGTACTTTCTAAAACCTAAAAAAAAAATATGCGATGTTAAACATTTTACCTCAACCTAGAAGCAACGTAAGTTTAGTTAAAAAATTATACAGAAAATCCTATTTTGGAGGTTTAAGAACACAAATATGATAATTGAGCTTCATGAGATTATGAGGTTGTAAGAACTAAAAATTGTGAGAGCTAGCTTCGTAAAATCCCGTTCCGAAGGTAAGCCATATAAGATTGTGTTTCAAAAGTTTAAGTTAGTTTTTTAAGACAACGGATGCATCCATTCAATAATACTATCACAAATAAGGATACGGAATGCAATGAAGATATGGCATTCGTAATTTAACATTTTCTTTTCTTTTTGTACATTGATTTACTTTAGCATGCTTGGAATTTACCTGTTCTGTTATCAACTTTCTTTTACTGGTATCAGCAGCTGCAAGATATTGCATCACTAATTTAGTAGATTCTGTTTTACCACTTCCAGACTCCCCACTAAACAAAAACAATCAACATAATAACATACAAACAAATTTATTAATTTATAAAAGCCAAAATAGGTATAACTTAAGAGGTCTATACCTCCCTAGTCAACTGACATAATATTGCCATTTTTTTAATTTTCATAGTTGAGTGAACCAAACTGTTGATATTTATTCATAAAACCTAATTTATCTGGCAGTACGATGATGTCTGTAATTTCATAGAACAGCAAAAACACATAAGAATACAGGACAAAAACTGACTAAAAAATAGATAAAACAGAACAAAAATTCAGAGGGAATTTCAGGAAAATGGCAGTTTCCCATAATCTATGATTAGTAAACTCAAGTAGAAATATTGTACTTAAATTATATCTATTGAATTAATTTACTACACTAAAGGAAAAGTTTAAGATTTTAACCATCTAGATTGGCTAAAACTAAACATGACAGAACCCTAGGCTTCTACGGCCCTAAAACTATAGTAAAATATAGTTAGGAGAAAACATGCAAAATGGAAATATAACAAGCTATGCAATATAAGTAGATGAAAATTAGGAAAAACAGGACAAATCATTGAAATAAAGGAATTTTTTTCTGAACATTTTAGCAAATATTGGAAATACGAGATGAAGAGGAAGTATGTAACTTCTTATTTGCCTGTTACACATTATTTTAGTTAGGAAATTAAGTCAATAAGTTGTAAGCCTAGTAATTTATTAAGTCCAAGGAAACAAACATTACCGTTCTTTCCTGCTTATAGAAATAATAACAAATCTTTTCAGTTAAGGAAAATTATATTTTTTGTGGGAACGATAATCATGGTAACAACCTTTTGTAAACTTACTAAAAAACCTTCAACAACACTTTAGAGCAATGTTATCCAAAACAAGAACATGTCTTGGCCATCAAAAAAGCGGTTAACATTTGTAGTAAAGCTAACACTCCTTCTTGTTACACTTTTAGATTAAAGACTTCTTAGCTTAGGTAACATTGGTTAACAGTTTTTATCATGCGATTTACTAAGTGAAAGAAATTGTTCATCTTTATCACCATTTTCTCTCCTTGGGGCAACAACATGGTAAAAATATGATTGCTTCTGCTAAATTTTTAGTCCTGAAGTATAGCTATTTGTCTGCTACCAACGACACCCAGTCAACCTTCTCTATAAATTTTGTTTTGCTAAAAATAGCACTGTGTTTAAACCAGTAATATTTATATTTTGTCAATATATTTATTCACTATTGTGACTATGCACATATTAAATAGTCTGCAAATAACTTATAAACAAAAACACTGACATGGATTGGCTAATTTTTATGTTTATTTCCATGCCAATGTTAATTTCATTTCCACAAATAAGAGAGTGTGTCTTTGGGTAGCTGGCTTGTGTAGTAACGTATTTTTCCAGATCAAATTAAGCATGGAATAAAACATATACCTGATAACAATAACTTGATTTTGATTGGTCTTCAGCATATCATAATGAGCAGCATTAGCAAGTGCAAATATGTGACTAAAATGTTGACAAGAAGAATTGTCAGAAAAATTATTCAATAGAATGTACCACATTCAAATTTTATATATATGATAAAAGCATTTTTTCTTGTAACTAAATTTCTTTATTATTACACACAGGAAAGAAAATGATGTCTTAAAATATTATCCCTTTGATGCCAATTTTTTTTTTATAAAAATCAAAATTTCCATGATTTCTTGCTGACAAAAAGAAAATTTAATTCTCTCTTACATGGTTCTAAATTCTGAGATCTTAAAGTTTGTGGTCAAAAGTTACAACTAATAGGTCGCATGTCGGTATTTTAGTCTTGCTCCCACAAAGATGTACATTGTTTGGTGTCAAGGGTTAATAATTCACAAAATAAACTCAGCAGTATTTAAAAGATATAAAAAATGAACTATAAGCACTACTACTTTGTGTACCTCCACATTTAAGAATATCATTGGACTAATACCAGTTATATTTTCCTCTTAATATATATATATAAATAACATATAACAGAATAATATTCGTTCAGCATAAAGAAGAGATAAATTCACTTGTGAATGTAAACACAAGTTATATAAACGCAAGTTCCTTACGGTGGCAACTTTCCAATCAACTGATTTTGATACATTCGAACAGTTTCCAATCCGAACACATTGTACATTTGGTAAGGATTTACAGCTATTAGAATATCACCAATATAAGTCTAAAAAATGAAACACAATGTGAACTATCATATCACTTCTGTTGACAGACATAATTAAGTAAATTTAAACCAATTAAAATATATGTTGCTATGCTAATATGTTGCTTACATAAATGGTATTCCGATGATATCTTTTCTTTAAATTGTAAAGTATAGCACCTTCATGAAGATCACTATGAAAAGAAATATATTTACTTATATATAAATATATATATAAATATAAAAATATAATATATTCCTGCGCCATAAGCCATTCAAAAACGTTTTTTTCTTCATATAAAATTTATATTTTGCTAACTCTGCTACTACATGTTACATTTTTTTCATATCAGATACAATTATATTACCTCAGTTGAATCATGTCAGATTCCCCTTCTATCCCTGTGTCTTCGCGTGGACGTAATGATTGGATTGGAACTTCATGTATCTATAGATTTTTAATAAAGTCACACAAAAACATTATGACAATTTAAGAAGCCTAGTAAATAGGTTTATTAGAACAATAACAATCTAGACTCACCTGTCCATCAGCATGCACTATGGCGGTTGATTCGGACACCTCAGCAACCGTGCCTGGAGCCAAATACTCAGCACCAGACCCATCATCAAACCAAACAAGTGCTTCCTGAAAAAAAAAATTGACCTTTTAAGAGGTGCTTATATGGAAAAAACAAGTTCTAGTCCAAAACAATCTCAGCTATCTTTTGCTTTTCCATTTTGTTTGCTTCTACTCATGCCAACAAACAACAATTCTTAAGCCCTATTTGCATATTCATGATATGACTTTTTATGTCAGTATATCAGCAAAAATTTGAGCCAGAAGTCACAAACGCCAAAATTGAAAATTAAAAGTATTTCCAATAAAAACACGGATGCTCAACTTTGTATTTATATTGTACAACGTTTCGAGCGAAACAACGCTCATCTTCAAGTAAACGTAATGTCAAATGTTTCAGTATATAAACATACTTTACTAAAAAATAATAAAACAATACTAATGTAAGAAAATAAATAAAATATTATGGTTTATCAAATAAATATAAAGGAACCGATCTGATGTTTTTTTCAATTGTGGATTTGCGCATTATGAACAAGCTTTCAATGACCTCCAGTAACCGTTGTTTGTCCCAAAAAAAATTTCCAATAAATTCAGACTTGGTTTATTGCATTGTGTTTTACAAATGCAAATCACGCAATATAAAAATTATGAAGTTGCGACAATAACTGTTTTGTTAAATATTTTGAATGTTAGCAGACTATATATAGCACCTTTCAATTTTCAAAACAGACAAGACAGCTTTGTTAATGGGTTGGAAGTTATTAAAATGTAAACAGGACTGTTTGTACTAACTGACCAATGCTGCTCTCTACCGCACACAAGCTTACTAAATAACTGCCTCCAATAATGTGTTCAGAAATGTTCAGACTGAATAAACATAAATTCTAGACTTTTTCACCAATATTTGAAGATTATTCTGGGTTATTATGGGTGCTTATTTGAACTCCCCTGTCCAAGTTACAAAGATATTGTATAAATAATTAAAATCCTAAACTACCAGTAAAAAACAAGATTTGTGATAAATAAGGCAATGTAGTTTTTTAGTATGATGCTTTATCTGCAATGCTGTTAGATCAGATTTGATAAAAGAGTATAAGATCCGGTCCATGATACAGAAGTTGCACCTTGTTCCAACAAACAACTTTTTGCTATTAAACCCCTAGATTTCTCCCTAGTGATGTAACCCAGCCATGACAAGATTTCGATAAGACATTTAAATTATATAAGTCTATTTTACCTCTTTGAAAGACACATTGCTGTTTTGCCATGTATTTTGAATTAAGAAAGTATTTGAAAAGACGGTCATTAGATGTCCTGTTGAGGTATAGCAAAAGTTTTGTCGTCTTTTAGACCGCTTTTGAATGAGAATTTTTTGTTTGATATGTTGCACTTAAAAATTTTGATGCAGATATTTGTTTTTATTTATTTATTTATTTATTAATTTTTTCAATAAAATTAAACCAGCAACCCTGCGCAGAATATAAACCTTATATTCTTTAGTTTAAATTTATTTTTGTAAATATAAGTTTAAAGCTTGTCTAATAAGTATTTTTAACCTTATTTTTGGCCACCTAATACACATTTCAATGTTTTTGTGATTCAAGCGACAACTTTTGTAACAACAAGCTTTGAAGAAATCCTATGTACATTCTCGGTAGGTTTGTATCTATACATTTTTTATCGTAATATTTTGGATCAGTTTCAATAAGTTATTTTTTTTGTTTTTAGTTTTTTAATTTTAATTTTATGTTGTTTCACTCTTTTGTGTTGGGAACACTTCACTCCTTAAAGATTAGAAGAATTGTTTATTGTTTTGCAAATATATACACAACAAAATTTTGAGAAATAATGAACACAAACTAAACGAAGACTGCTAATTATTATAATTAACGTGATGTCAATGCATGGGGCAAGAATAAATAGATTAAAGTTTAAATTTTTATATCTTTGTTATTTTTTGCGAACTTTCTTTGACTCTACTCTTTGCTTAGCTATTTCTTTTCTTACACATCCATGTTACTTATGATATACTAACACTTTCTTATAAAAACTTTTTTGAAAATTATATTCAATTGTACGAGCAGGTTCTTGAACTTTTTATCCTCTTGGATCCTGGATACAAACCATTTTAAAGCCTTATTCCTAAATTTTTGTGTTACTTTGATTAAAAAAACTATTATATAATCTTTATTGTATAATATTGTAAAATAGACGCTTTTAAAGAAAATTGTAAAATATATAATCCACTTTGCCTGTTACAGACACACAGACACACTTAGCGTATTATTATAGAGATGAATATATATTTGTTGTTAACTTATTAACTTATTAGTCGTATTTATTCATCATATGCATAATACAAAGTAAAAAAGTTTGAGAATAAAATAGGTGTTTTTTTGCAATTTACAACAAAAATAAACTGTCTAAATTGTAGCTACATAGTGAGATTATCATTAGCTAAAATAGTTGGAAGTGGAAAAGTGGAAAACAAGACAGATTATTATTGTCATAACACCCTCCTTTCGTCATGATTATTATATATGATGGTGAAAATATGCTAGCTAAAGGCCCTTTTAGATGGTGAACTGTTTGACAAATTATACAAGTTTACTAAAAATAGAATACTTAACGAAATAAATAGTGTATATATTGTACCAAAAATTATTGAAAAAGTTTTACCAGAAGCAAAATAATAGTTTAGTTTAGCTACAAATGAAATCAAAACGTTTTGATTTTATTTAGCAATAGTTAAGCAAAGATCAAAGAAATTGACATTGGATAGTAGAAATTTAGCAAATTGTACAGAATTATCATGCTACAAACTTTCACTTTTGAATAGAATGTATGACAATGAATACAGCTTAGATGTAACAAACTCAACAGATGAAGAGCAACTTATTGAATAACTCATGGTGTATTTGAACGTAAAGTAAATTTTTACAATATTTTTCTGTTACAATATTTAGTAGCTTTACGTGGATAATTTATCGTCTAAACGGGCCTTATACTGCAAGACTTTCGCTAAAACAGTCTGCCATATAAGAAAATAATATGAAAAAAGAAGGCAGCATACGCTTGTCGTAACACCCTCCTCCGTTCTGACTATTACATGTTTTTCTCCCTGTCGTTGACGAAAATGAAATATTGCAAGATTGTTGTTAAACAGACCACCATATGGGCAAAAAAGCTTATGGATATGCTTGCCATAACACCCTCCTCAGTTATGAATTGTAAATAATTTCAATGCTGCAAAAGACTTTAAATATTGCCAAATAAACCATATTCCCTAAAAAGATTTTGCTCATGTGGGACTGTGTGAAAATCATTAAAAGAACAATCTTTTAAAAAAATAATTACTTTGTTTTTATTATTTTAACTGGGAGTGAACAACTTGCTATGTAAATTTCAAAACAGACAATTATAACTTTCGGTATAACTTTCGAAACAATACAATTCTATTCTGCATAACTTTCGAAACAACACAAGAAAAATTCTAGCTGCATAACTTTTAAAAACAAGTTTTTGAGCATGCAAGTATTTTTATCTTTTCACCTTGACAGGTTTTTTCATAAATCAAAAGAAGAAAACAAATTCATTCAAACATTTCTTGTTTGGCGAAAATTATTAATTATCTGCATGTGTAAAGCAAATATACAAGGAAAAATGTGCTTGTCGTAAGATCCTCCTTCATTGTAGCCCAGTAATTGAAGAATTAATAATCGCACGCCTGGACACCACAGAAACAATTTTGGGTGTATCAAGTGTTGCAGCATTTACTTTATTGACAAGACTGCAGATTTAGACAGTTTTAGACGATGATGCATGCATCTTAAGACGTTTTTTAGACGTCTTTGTGCTTGTCAGGTAGTGTCAGGATAATATCTGAGATTAGAAATTTATCTAATTTAAAATTTGAGTCAAAGTATATATCAAAAGCTTTCTGAAGATATGGACACACAACAAAAAAACTGTCCATCATCAAGTGCCCTACAGTACCGCCCGAATGTAACTTTACATATACGCGATAGTTATCACCTTCGGTAGCGTCAGAACTTTCATTGTTATTGTTAACCTATTGTTAAATACATGAGCTATTTTTGCATGTTAAAACAATAGAGTTCATGTCTTGTTCGCGAAATTTAATTAGCTCATGTGAACTGCGTGTGTCCCATTGTTGTATTTAATTGCTATAGTCGTCAAGAGATCAACAAAAGTAAATAAAATTTAACAAATAATTAAGCATCTATTGTTTTTATTCATGAACGGCAATGTTAAACCATTTGTTTAAAAAATTTTAAAACGCGATATGAAAACTTCGTTAGATCGCATTTTAAAAATTTAAGAACGAAGAACGGCAATAAAAAAGCTTTTTAGATCGCGTTTTTTAAATTTAAAGGGATCCCGAGGTACTTTTAAAAGTTGGACTCATCTGAAAGATTTGCATGAGAAATGCTAAATGATATATTTACTTTTTGTTAAAACTTCATGTAACTCCAGATATAGCTTTTTAAATATTTATTTTTCTTGTCGCTCGACTGTCATCTTGGTTATCTTCGACCTTCTTCTTCATTAAAAATTTGCATTCTAGCTCCAGTCTTTTTTAGTGGCACGTGACCCTGTTACGTATTATTTCAATAGCGCTTTAATTATTACTGACTGCATAGCCAGAACATATACCTTCGCGCGGCAAAGTGAAACGAAAGCTCTCTCTTTTTAAAAAAAAATTAAAATAATTCTGCATAAAGTATTTTAAGAGCTTTCTTTACGAACGATTATTTTTTTAAAAAAAATAGAAATAATTCTGCATATGTTCTCACATAGCTGAGCAATCAAACGAAAAATAAAATGTGCATGATTTTTATTTCAAAGGACTTTTTATTTGAGATGCAAGTTGTGCATGATTTTTATTTCGAAGGACTTTTAGTTGAGACGCAGGTTGTGAAAGTTACTGATCATTCAACATGTCACACATTTGTGTATGGTTTTTATTTCAAAAGGATATATTTTGTAAGGCAAATATAAGTAACAAAATATCAAGATAGATAGATAGATGTGCTTATTTTACATGGTTAGCCTCACAAATATCGAGGGATATACCCTGTCTATTATTTCCAGGAGGGGCCATGGCTTAGATGGAGAGTCCTAGACTATTTAATGCTCATTTTGAGCTACGCAGACCCAATTAGGGCCCGCGCTCTACTAGACAACTCCCGGCAACATCCAACGGCCCACACAGTGTGCCATCTTCCCAATTTCCCTCACATGGCTTGGGTTAAACCGGGGCTATGGTAACATTCACTCGCCCATGTTGAATCGCCGTCAAGAGGAATCGAACCCCGGTCTCCCGCACAGAGTACGAGAGCTATAACCACTAATCTACGGCGCCACAAAGGTGTGACTATAAGCCCATAAAAAGTTATAGAGAAAGTTGAAGGGGGAAGGGAGAGGGGGCTGCATCACCCATCCCCCTCCAGCACGAATAGGATTAAGGGCGGTTACAACCTTTGTAATTTGAGACGGCACTCACATTTGCCGAGGTAATTACCGACATATTTTCAAAACATGTACCTTCGCGTCGGCAATTATTTGACGTGGTAAAATCGCACATAAAAAGTCACTAGGCCTTGTGCGATCAGACGTGTAAAAAATAGCCGAAGATATAACAACGGAAAAAAGTATTTGTTTTTCCACAGCATAGTTCAGTTGCCTCCTACGGCAATGCACGAACAACAAACTCTTATCAAAAAAACAGTTAGTTTTGCGCTTCAACTGCATCATTAAAAACAGTTTGTCACCAATGTAGTTTGATTAAATCATTGCAGAAAACGCTAAAATATATTTAATAAAATGCCGTTTTTTCTGCATTGAACTTTAATATTTACGCAATTAACTATTATTATTTTATTTTTTATTTTTATTTGTTTTTTTCCGGTAAAAATAATATTTTTTATTTAGGAGGTAGCCACAGCAGTTATTAGTCAGCGCTAAAAATGGCGAATTATGAGGGTTTCGTTGGACATTAATGTATGATGTATGCTTTTAAAAGGTCTAATCATGGAGGTGCGGAGCAGCGTTGATGTTAGACAGGATACCTGTCTCTCATTTCTGCTTTCGCGCTTCGATGTCTGTCCTGCTTTTGTAACCCTGCTTATTTTAGCGCGCTATCGCAAAAGGGAAAAATGATGAGTTTAATTTACTACACTACGTTGATGTTTGCGCTACATATTGGAAGAATATCATAAAAACAAACTTTAATTAGACAGTAAATTCTGCCTCTCTCTGTATCGTGGGATAAATTAAAGTAGTATTCTTTTCTATTGATTTTTTAATATTTTTTAGTAAAAAATATATCCATCTACTGAGTAACTTAGGCAACCTCGTCCCCAAGGATTGTTGAGAACAAGGTTGGCAATACTCACTTGAGCATCATACCCCGCCTAGGTCGACAGGTTATAGATCAGTAATTTTTACAACCTGTTTGTTGAAATAAATTCTTTTAAATTTGAAATAAAAGAAATCATGCACACACCTGCTGCTAATATCTTATTTTTTTGTTTTATTGCTTAGGCGGCTAGAATATCATGTTGAATTATTTTTTTTAAACAAAAACAAATGATTCATACAGAGATCGATGTGGAAAGTACATTGGATTTTTTTAACTTTGTTGCCACAGTATATTAATTGTTTTTGGCTATGAAAGTCATTAATAATAGCGAGTGAAAGTCATTAATTTGTGAGCGCTACTGAAATACTACGTAATAGGGTCACGTGCCACTGAAAAGGACTGGAGCTAGTCTGAAATTTTTAACGAACAAGAAGATCGAAGTGGCCATCAAGGCGGCAAGAAAAACAAATATTTAAAAAACGATATCTGGGGTTACATGAACTTTTAACAAAAAGTGAATATGTCATTGGGAATAACTTATGAAAATCTTTCAGGTAAGTCCAACTTGTAAAAGTACCTCGAGATCCCTTTAAGAATGAAAAGCTGGGATATGAAAACTTTTTTAGTTAGCGTTTTTAAAGTTTAAGAACGAAAAGCGGTGATAGAAATGCTTCTTTAGATCGCGTTTTAAAAATTTAAGAACGAACGGCGATAAAAAAGCTTTTTTAGATCGCATTTTTAAAATTTAAGAACGAAGAACGGCGATAGAAATGCTTTTTTAGATCGCATCGCAAAAACAAAATGTTCTCACAATGAGTGTTTTGATCTATCAAGAACGTCAAAAGTTAAATTTATAGATTTTTTCTTTCTTCGGTATTGAAATTTAATTTGTTTTCGAAATGTTATTGTGATTTAACTTTAACGTGTTATGTTTGTTCATTTTTCTAAAATAATATATTTCAATAGCCTTCGCGATCTTTAACACTTTTAAACACTTTTAAATAAATGTTACATGTGACAACAAAAGGATTCATCAAATCTTATTGTTATGACTCGCGCACGACGATAACAATAGAAAGCAATTAAGTTTGTGTGTAAACAAAAGATATGTGAAGGTTCTTTATGTAGACATGAGATCGTTACATGAGGTCGTAAAACTCGCGTATATGTAAAGTTACATTTAGGCGGTACTGTACGTGTATTTCCAGTAAAAATTATTTGAACATGGTTTTACTAATTTTTTGGGAGGATGGAAAAATCCCTTTCCCACAAAAAAATTGATAGTTTTTGTTAGAATAGGAGACAGTTCAACTGATATTACAGAAATAAAAATTGCTTTTGGAATACTAAATTTACCAGTGATTTTTTAATTTGCCACACAGTTTGCTTCTGAACAGAAAGAGATATAAATATAGCTTATATATGACCATTCCTTTTTTTCTTGAGGTAACAGTGGTTCTAAACTAGCTTTAGCTAGCTAGCTATTTTCACTGTCTTCCTTCACAATACCTCTCAAAATATAGGAAGAGATGTGGCGCCATAGTTTAGTGGTTATCACTCTCGTACTTTGTGCGGGAGACCGGGGTTCGATTCCCCTTGGCGGCGATTCAATATGGGCAATTGAATATTACCATAGCCCCGGGTTAACCCAAGCCATGTGAGGGAAATTGGGTAGATGGCACACTGTGTGGGCCGTTGGATGTGGCAGGGAGTTGTCTGGCAGAGCGCTGACCCTAATTGAGTTTGCGTAGCTCAAAGAGAGCATTAAATCCAGGACTCCCCATCAAAGCCATGGCCCCTCCTGGAAATAATAGACAGGGTATATCCCTCGATATTTGTGAGGCTAGCCATGTAAAATATGCACATCTATCTTATCTAGATTAGGATATGGGCAAAAGAAGGACAAGTTGACTTTTTACAAAATATTTTCTTCATTAATTCGGTTTGATCATGTACTTACCCTCGTTTCTCCAGAGCATAACCATTTTGCTAATAAAATAAAGCTAGCTGTACTAAAAACAAGGGAACATGTTCTATTTTCCTGCCGCTCGCTTTTTGTATGTGCACTTTCGTTTTTGTCTACTCGGAATTTCTTGCCGCCATTTTAGCCTCATTTGAAGAATATTTTCCCAGCCCCCTCCCCTTAATTATTTTTTTTCTCCTCTGGGGACAAAACCCACGCCCTTTGCTTCTGACGCAGGAAACAAAGTGTTTCTTGAAAAATATTTTTTTACGGGGACAACACCGCATGTATTTTAACATTTGAGCTACTTTATGAGAGATTCAGTGAAATTTTGTTTGCATTTTCGAATGTTCTGAAAAGAAAAGGTTTTATATAACTTTTATATATAATATAAAAAATCTTATTTTTTGCTCGTTGTTCGCGAAAGTTTTCTCACGCGGAAAAAACCGTTTTCTTCGATTCGCAAAGTTTTTTCCGCGAAATTTGTTTTAAAAACCGTAAGTTTCATACTTCGCGTATGTTTTTTTTTGATACGCAATAGTTTCTTTCCGTAAAAGTTTCTGCCCTTAAAATAATGGGCGCATAAAAAATCGGGCACTTCTTTCTTTCCATTTAAATAAAAGTAGCGGGTAAAAAGGTCGTCTTTTTAACGCTTTCTTTAAACGATCTGTTAACCAGATGAATTTTAACAACGCAATTCATAGTTTAGAAGCATTTATTATTGTGGTCACTGATACATACTGACCTTGTTGAAATGGTTATTTGAAATTAACAACTGAATCATTTAACCTTGTTTACCCTGTCTACTATAGAGAAAAATCAGAACATTCGCTGCTAAGGTTACCCTTTATTCTTGACTTGTTGAATTAACACGACGCCATAGTACTGTCATAGAATTATACAAGTTGTTTTAGCAAAGTGTGAAGTCAATACAATTATTTTTAGATCATTTTTTTAAAAATTCAGATGTTTTCGAATTTAATTTCCATGACGTGATAAGCTGAAGAAGTTTTTAAAAGATGTAAAAGGGTTAAGATCCTGGACACCCCTTTCCCCAAACCCTCAGTAGTTTTTGATCGCTTTGATGAGCTATTAAGTCTCTTTAAGACTGTTTTACATTAAGCATAAAAAAATCCTGTATCCTCCCCTTCCAGTTCATCGTCTGATATGGAAATATTGGTGCAAGAAAAACAACACAATAACAACAACAAACAACAACAACAACAACAACGATATAAAAAAATCAACTTACTTCTTCCATGCTGTGTTTCGGCATTTCTCGAGCCTGTAATTACTTGATATCTATTTCCATTTTATACTTTAATTCTTTAACTATCCCTGATCGTTTAAACAAAACAATAAAATGCGAAAAATATATCTCGATTTTCACCTTAAAAAATACATTAGAACCAGCTTAGCAAAAACATGGAACTTCTCATGGTCAATAAGAAACCTTATCCGTTGTGACAAGATATCATAATTTCCAGAATGATAACTTTTAGTACTTTTTGCTATCTATGAGTGTAAAGTGCACTTATTTTACATTTAACACTAACTTAATACGTAATTTTATAACTTTAATAATTATAGCCACGGCTAAGTTCTACAGACTTAAAAAAAAATGCTTTCAGGGATTTTGGTATCAATAGTACTGTTATATCCTTCATAATGCAAAAAGGGCAAAAGGTACTGGAAATGAAGTTGTCTGCTGACGGTAATTATAAATTTTAACGTAGTGCTGGAATAAAAACGAAAATACAAAAATTTGTGCTTCGCTTAAAAATTCTTCATGTTGAAACCAACTTCGTCTCCAAGTTTTCTAAACAAACTTTTCTTTTCCTTCTACTCATACAGTTGCATAACTCTCCCAAGTACACTCGATATAGTAAGGCAAACCTCTTTAGATCAAACGATTCAAATGAATATGTTTAGCAAGTTATATTTTCTTTTAACAATTTTTAGACACGAACGAAGGACTATTTTTATTTTTTACTTAACGTACAAATAGAAAATGATGTCAAGAATTGAATAGGTAGAAACAGTTAGTTTTATTCATGACTCACAAACTACTGTTTATATAAGACTGCTTACTCAGCACAAAAAATTAAAAAGTTACTACAGAAGTAAAAAAGTCAGCCTTACTTCCACGAACTGTTGACATTCTTTTATATCAGATGATACTAAGCATTGTTGCATAAAAATTTTTAAAATTGCAAATAAAATGTTCACAAATTGGAAAATGTTCACAAAAGCTCAGATTAGCAAAGCTCACTACGGCTACAACTACTAGCCCTACTAGTACGGTACAAGGCAAAAACAACAACAAAGAAGCTTTACAATTACTATACGCATGCGCTAAGAATGATGCTAGAATTTTCAAACAAATATCTCGGTCTGTCGCCTTTTAAAAATTATTAAATCCGAGTCAATTTTCGGAAAATACATTTTATGCACTTGATAGGTGAACACCACTCCAGACCATTTTATGCACTTAATAGGTGAACACCACTCCAGACCAGTCATGCTTCAATGAATACAAACCAAGTGAAATCAACATGTAACAAATTTTTCTAAACTGAAACCAGAACAAGCAAAAACTACTTCAACAATCATTGCCATTTTTCGAAATTTCAACAATAAACTTTATAAATACGCAAAAATTAAAAATGAATGACTGATAGATCCTATTCAGTGCTGCATGAATGGAATATCAACCTTGTTTCCAGCTCTCAAACAATCGTATTTACAATTAGGCCGGACACATTCTCTTGGATAGTAAATAATTTAAAATTGATGTTGATATACTGATCAGCATGCGATTTCTTTAATCTGCGGCATGGTGAAAATTGCAATGTTAACAAATTTTTTCCGCCTTTTCAATAGACTTTCGTGTAAGTCACAAAAAGAAAAGGTAATGTCAAAACCCAACCATTTCGCAATGTCAAAATTATTGTATCTGCGTCCTGAGTACGATGTTAAAACTATTGGGAGCTGCAGTTGAAAGATGAATAAATGTTTTTTTACTGTGTTTAGCGCAATGAAAGAAACGAAACGATTTTTTTTCGTGCTAACCTTGTGTCATTGCTTGTTCATTTAACAAACAAAAATCCGAAATGCAATGAGTTTTAAAGAGAACACACTCTAAAACTAAAGCACATAGTTTTATTAAGATTCACCAAGCTTAGTATGCATCTTTTTTACGCAATTTTACCGTAGTTCCAAATCTACTTGCTGGACAACTCTTGGGAATTTAGTAATATACTAAAGAATGAAGTATGTAAAATAGATATATAAAATTAGAACACTGATATTCAGGAAGATTGGTAACTAGCTTGTAACATGTTGTGAGCGAATACGGTTTTTAACAAAGTAAAATAGACAAAATTAATTATTCAAACTTTGGTTAATTATGCAATAATTAGTCATAATAGGCTGGCATATATTGATACAATTAAAAGTTAAGGAGTATCTGTTCAAATAAATTTGACTTTTGGATTTAAGTTATTTTGATAAATAGTACAAGGATGGAGAGCAAGAAGAAGTGCACACGAAGCATTTACATGCTAAAATCAAGGTTGCAAACACAAACTTAACTGATTTGGTTTGTTTGTGTGCAGAATTCAGATAGCTAAATAGCTAGCTCAAAAAAGTTCAAAGTTTCTTTTACCAGTGCTTACATATTTGTAAATTATGGATATTAATTATTTGTAAGGGACTTTTTTGTCGTTTTCAGTTACATCTGAGCGTCAATATGATCTCCAGAATGATTTAAGATGTTGTTTTGTTCCCCATTGCTCATAAACTTTTCCCCGCTATAATCTCGACTTTCGTGTAAGTCACTAAAGTCAAAAATCAACTACTCGTTTTGTAGTTTAGCGGTGATTACTATGTTTTGATATTTGGTAGGGACGTTTTCGTGAAATAAAAAATATTGTTAAATTGATTTGAAATCGTTTCAACTTTATTAGCGAAAAGGTACAGCTAGTTGTAGCTTTTTTTCCAAACCTTTTTACTTTTGTGATATGGATAACGCCATGTCAATATTTTTATCCAAATTGTATTCAAGAAAACAATGAATATTTATCTCCAGTTCCTTTCTCAGTATCAATGTTTCTTTGAATGTCAACTTGGTTCCCATTGCTCTACGATATTCCACATTCTTAACATTTAAAATAAATTTTAGATGTCAATTGTCGTAGCCGCGCGGGCGAAGGGGGTGGGCTATTTTCACTGCCCTGTAAGTAATGACATAAACGCAGAAGTATATTTTGATGTTTGTTTATACACGACTTTATTTTTTTTAAATTTGTAATGAAAACTTCTAGTACCGACAGAAAATTCACTGTCCAAGATGCATAGCTGATTCTCTTTATCAGCATATGTTTTTATAGAATTTAAAAATAATATTCGTTGTTCTGTTTGAATGAAATTTCCAGAACATTCACGACACTTGTAAATCAAAGGTGGTAGCTGCCAGTGGTGACGCAACCTCGATCCCAGGGATTGTAGCGTTCTTCCTCATATCAAAAAACTGTAACAGTACTTCCTTGTTCATCTTTAACTCTGACATTGCAGTAAGTAAGACTGTATCAACCAGGACTTCGCTACAAATACCACTAGCGAAGTCACTGCGCCTTTGAAGTAATTTGCTATTGCGCATGACAAAATCTGTACGTCGCTTGAAAAGGTGAATGTTCTTTTTTGGAATGATAAGGTATTGTTAGTTTATCTGAACTACCAGCTAGTTTCTTTCCTGCATGACGCCCCCAACCAAGCAACCTCTACAGGGCGCATAAAAAGACGTAGTTTAAAAATCGGAACCAATTTATTTTTAGCTGTATGCATTTCATTCAGATTAAAACACGTGCTATAAATTGACGTAAAAAACAGTTGCCAGGAAATTTAAAGAAGGTTAATGTCAACCTCGTCCTCAGGGCTCTTTTACGCTTATGATATTGTGCCGGGGGAGGTAGAAGAGCTCTGGGGACGAGCTTGGGTTAATGTTGCATTTTCCTTTAACTTGTCATGAGAAAGTATTGGTCTACAATTAGTATTGGAGAAGTTCGCAGTAAAACACTCCTTCGCAGGGGATGGAGACTATATACACAATACCGACGAGTCATGTTGTCGTTTTCCATGCGCACGTCTGATTGCGCGCATAAAAAAATCTCCTGGAAAAAGGTAATGAGAAAAAAAAGCTATTGTGCATTAAACAGATCTGCATGGTAGAAGTTATCGTTTTTTTCTGATCATATAATATATAAACAAAAATGCTGTCCTAGTATCCAAATCTACGTGCTTCTACGTAATATTTTTAACTTTTTCACATGACCTATTTAGGTCGGCTGCCAGTAGGAGATTGGTAAAGCCTTTTGCGATGTTATTAATATTTTGATGTTATGTCCTGCCATGAGAAATATATAACAAATTGTTATTCTCTGTGTTCTGCATTTCCACACGAAGTTTAGAAGGGGAAACAATAATTCTTGTCCATCATTTAAAAATGAGTTTCATCAGACGGGGGTATTGTAGAATAAATTGTTTTTCTCAATCATCAACGAGTTATTTAATATGCGATTATGAACTTTAGTATCAACAATGGCTTGAAGATTAAAAAAAATAAGAATATTACCAGTATTGATAAAATTTTATATATCAAAATTTCGAAGATTTTAAATCGAATTTCCTAATCCTAGCATTTTAATTCCTTTTATTTTACACATAACATTTCTCAATGGCTTTTGTCTCCCACTTCGTCCCGAGGGCTCAATCTAGCCGAAAACTTTGTTAAATATTTCAACAGTCTTTTGGTCAAAAATAAAAAAAATACAGTATTTGAATTTTTTTCCGTATGTACACCCGTCTTCAGAATGTTAAAAATATTCAATAGCAAATGTTTTTAAAAAATACGCATCGTTTTTATTTCCGCGCTTTTAACATGCTATGACGTGTATGTCGACCATGCTTTATTTCATGTGGTGTGCAAGGGGTATATATACAGTGCATTCTTATCGCATTGGGAAAGTCGCATTGGGATAGTCACTAGAGAAAGCTGAGCTGAAATTAATAATACGAACAGGTAACTATGTTTTGCTTTGATATCATTTTCGGTATATTTATATTGTGTTTATCTTGACAGTCAAACTCATGATTTTGTTTTCTCGGTTTATTTCCGAACGAGAATTTCGAAAATAAAATGATAAATTTAGCTAACGCTCTTACTTTAACTATAGTTCGTTTCCAAGACCTTCTTCTAAAAATGATAGATAAAAAGCCATGAGAACGAAACTGGTACCATGCCATTGTCCCAAATGATTTTCGATGATCGGCTGACGATACTCTTAATATAACAATTTCGTGTTTTTCTTTCATGTTTATGGAAGACGCTCATCCCTCTGAAAAGAGATTTTTTACACGCACGGTTGCTTCCAAAAAAAGATTTACTTCAAGTAATCTGTTATAATAGAAAATTCCACTCGAACCTCGATATTTTGAGATCTTTAAACAAATTTGAAATTTGCTTTATTTTATCAGAATAAATTTGAAGGTTCAACAGATTTAAGTCTCCTAATTAGACGCATGCAAAAATTTGGCGAGGCACCGGAATTGTCTTGTTTACTCCATAAGGCAAAAGTTCTGACTTACATTTGGTAAAACGAGCTTGCTTATCCCTCCCAGCTTATATGATTTAGTTTTATTTCATTTTATTTAAATTCCTATTATTTCTCTCGTTCTATTTTCTAATTTCCTTCTATAATGTTTGTTATAATAGGATTTGTGTAGAGCGGGACAAAATAACATTTTTAGATTCAGGTAGCATTCCATACATTCTAGGTATCTAATACTTTCAGGGTTGGAAATTTCCCACAATAGGAACTACATTCAAGACTAATGAATAGAAGGTGCATTTTTTCCCACTCGATTCAACTGTTTTTAGTATGGTTACTATGGCGACTTTGCTAAAGCACAATCAAAATTATTAAAAAATAGTCTAAAAAAAGAAACAAATGAGTAAAT
Source organism: Hydractinia echinata (assembly GCA_030067915.1). Lineage (NCBI taxonomy): Eukaryota > Metazoa > Cnidaria > Hydrozoa > Anthoathecata > Hydractiniidae > Hydractinia > Hydractinia echinata. Next base: position 139,133 of record JASGCC010000182.1, on the reverse strand, counting down.
GTTATAAAATCAGATTTTTATTTTCCAGGTGACAACGATGCATCTGTTTCTATGGTTACATGTTATTCTGATAGTAAATGAGACATTCCTATGGAAACATTGCAGTGGACAGGCGCAACTTTTTTTCGAACTGCTAGAAGATAAACAGAGTTTAAGATTGAAAAGCATCACGGTCGTGCAAGCGCTCGTCGAGCAACTTTCGTCATCAACAAAAACTAAACCGGCAGCCGAAGATCGAGATACTTCAAAACTTCTTAAAATTCTCGGTAGTTCGTTTGATCCACGCTACCACTCAATTTCAAAACCACGTGACCTAAATTTAACGTACTCTGAGAAAATAATAGAAAAACAGTTAAAAGAGAATATGCCGGAGAGTTTGACCAAGGAAGATTTCTCTTTAACTGGCGTTGATGCAAACTTGAAACTTCATTCGCGTGCAAAGTATTATTTTCAACTTTATTTGCAGTTAAAATCTTTTTGTCCTATCAGTTACCAATGGTTGGATTTAGGGAAGACATTCTGGCCTCGATATTTTAAAGAAACGTTTTGTATACCAAAACCTTGTTCTTATCCATCTGGTATGAAATGTGGACACGACAGAAATGAAATGCATCCAGTGTCTTTGTTGTACTGGAATTGTCACGCCAGAGTTAAAAAAAGTGGAGCCACCCAATGCGGGTGGAGCAGCATCAATATAAAGGTCGACAAAAAGTGCGTGTGTTCTTGTGGCGCTTCTTGATTGTGGTGTTTAAAATTGTCCACTGAGAAGAGTCTTGGGACGAGGTTGGTATTGATACATCATTTATCGTAATGGTTTGAAATCGGAAACACTTGATTTGAATAAAAGATGGACCAGATGATAATGACTTGAAATAGCTGTTATGTTGATTATACCGGAGCGTCTGAATCAACTGACTTTATACATTCTCGTCCCCAGAGCTCTTTGAGATTAAAACCTCAAAACTACTTTTGAGGTTCATTTCAAAGAGCTCTGGGGACGAGAATGGATTTTGAAGTATCCTTTGATATTTCTCTTTGTATATATCAACAAAATAACAAGTATTTTGTATTTATAGTTTATAAAAGCATTAATTGTACAGCAATTATTAAAATAACAAATAACACACAACTGGGAACGAAGTTGTAAATATTTCGATTGTTTGTATTCATTTTTGTACCACTTAATGGCACATTAGGTTGAACGAAGTTTCACAACTACATGTATTTTCTTTAAAAGAAACCCGTTTATAAGAAACCCGTTTATAAGAAATTAGAGGCTGAAGCTTCCAAAAAATAACAAACTTTCAGTGCTGTATTTTTAGGGCTTCCAAAAATTAAGAAACTATCTTTTCGCGAACTCTTTGTACATACGCTTGTGTGATGGAATAATGTACAGTAAATTTCATTCCATATAACCAAATAAGAAACTGTACTAAAATTGCCAGTACTGGAGCCTTTCACTGGTTTCTTTTAAAAAAATACGTACTTCGGCTGTCAATGGCGTTAATAAGATACGGCGTACATTATCGGGAAATAAACTTGTCGGAAAAAATTGACGACGCAATAAAATGTTTCTCGGAATATCTTGAAAATATACCCTTTTTTAACCAGAAAATGTTAAAGATATTAGTGTTGGTTTTTATTAAGTCCGTAAAAAAATTCATCTCTACAATATTAGTTGTGCTTTTCTGTCGCTTTGTCGTACAACACGTGTTTTCAATAAACTCGTGACGGCGACCGTCGCATAACTGTTGCGGAAGTGTTATTCAACAGTTGTTTATCAATTTTAATGCCAATGTAAACCAACCTTTAGTTTAAACCAAAGAACATGATAAAAAAATAATAGTGATTTTTGTTCTTGTTTTACATTGTGTAAAAAATTTTCTAAACGTTACGACTCTACTTCACATTAAATGTCGAGTTTTGTTATGCAAATTTGACAATTGACAAAACTCATTCGACGGACATTGAGATACATTATCAGTATGAGAGTTTTAAGCGTGCAAATACGTCATTCTAAAATTAGCTGACGTTATCGCTTTTTTTACTTGTAGTTAACTCACTGTGAAATAGGCGTGTATTATCTGTAAAGCCAAAACCGGGTCATTCTAAAAAACGCACGAAATTTTCCAAACTACTAATAACAAATGCGATATATTAAATCAACTTTGCTTCAAGCGAATCTCCGTGGATTTTCCACGGAGTGAGGAATTTTTGCCTCACTTACCTTAACTTTGCAGAATGCGATAGTATGCAAAAAATGCGTTTCTTATTTTTCTCAGTGACTCACTCAATTCTCTTTGTCATTTTCTTTTATTTCAACGTAGAGGGAATGGTTTGTTGCTATCCTACTCTTGTGACGTCAATTTATTCTAGTTAGCAAAATAATTCTAAATCAGTGAACCTCTATGGTAAACCTCGTTCCCAGGGCTCTTCTACGCCCGGTCAGAATATCATAGGGGTAGAAGAGCCCTGAGGACAAAGTTTCCTCTGTAGCTGTTTGGTATTGTAAGTGGTTCCCGAAAACTGAACTTATTGTTTGAATTAAATACTCTTCCATTAAATTAAATAGTTATCATAGTTTTCATGTTCTTGAATATATCTATTTCCGAAATAACGGCGCAGGGGCACACGAGGTTGATCTGTCCACTATGAAGCAACCATTATAGCAGGTATCTGATGCTTAAAAAAACTTAACAGAAATCCATGCCTGATAAGACATTGATCATCTATTATAAAAACGACATATGGAAAGTCAGAAGATTGACGCATTACAAAACGAATAAAACAACTAGAGAATTTTCAATTTTTAAAATATTTGTCGTTGATTAACCTGTGTCGCACTTACTTAAGATATTTCAGAGTCACTTGAACTAAAATTACTTTGTACATCGTTTTCTTCGTGGGAGTGTGGATCACATGGCTGTTGTTGTTGTGAAGATATGCTGTTATCTTCACCACTCCTAGTTCGTCCTGTTTCTTGAAAGTGATCTGCGGAGGAACTTGATTGACCCTGATCTCCGCCCAGTGGTCTGTCTAACTTGTCTGCTCTTTTTCCGTTTTCATTTTGTTCATTATCTTCAACGATCTCGTACATAGTAAAACAATCCACGGTTTCCCCAGCATTCATAAAAATATCTTGACATAACAGAAACACTCTTTCGCATTGTCGATACAAGCGAAAGCGTATGGTTGGAAAATATCGATACGATAAATGAACTTTTCGGTTTTCGTCTGTTTTTAGATAATAACCTCTTCGTCTAAAGAAACCAGTGTGAATTTGGCCACGTACGCTGCGGGTCGTTTTTAAGCCGTAATCACGTAAAAGAATTATCGATATCGGCATGGTTTCTATGTACTCTTTACGGTGATATGGTTGCATTATGTAATTAAACACTGTGTATTCAACACGAGTGACTTGGTTGACACCGATGAGTTTGAAATTCCCAAGAGAACTTTTATATCGAACTGAACGTGTGGTCGGAAAGCATTCCGACGATCTCTGTAGGAAAAACGAATCCGGTGAATGCACAACGCTTGGTACATGATCCAATATGTGTAATGTTATGTATATGAGACGCCATATGTTATTCCGGAAAATGTCCACCACCTGTGTGGACGAAAGACGGTTGTTTGAATTCCAGTTATACCAGATTGTTAAACTTGAAGCTGCAGTGGACAGATCTGTAAGCATCAATGTTGGATCATGCCAAGTTCGATAGCATAATTTTTTCCATAAGAATGTATCATAACAAAGAGATCTTGCGTATCGACTCGTCTTTATAAAGCTATACAAATCTTTATATTCCAGATAAGACAATAAATGCAAGATTACTTCTTTGGGCAAGCAATATAAGGAATCCACCTTACTTAAAGGGATTGATATACCAGGAGATAGAGCATCACCATCAAAATCCATCCATCCTAAACATGCTTTGTGCGCTGCCTCTCTGATTAGACATGACTTTTCTTTGATATAAGTTGCATTTCGTCCCAATTCTGGATTTGGGTGTCGTTTCATGTAATATGTCAAGAAATCTTCTGAGGTATCCAATTCAGTATAAGGTGTGTATTCGCGGAATTCATTTGATTGAAATAAACGATTCATTAAACGGCGATGCCCCATGTTGTTCAAGCATGTGTTCGTTGAACAATGCATCGGACTTACTGTACCCCTTAACTATTTGACGTCACTATACCCTTTCACATTTGACGCCACTATACCCGTTCAGTATTTGACGTCACTATACCCTTTCACTATTTGACGTCACTATACCCGTTCAGTATTTGACGTGACTATACCCATTCACTATTTGACGTCACTATACCCGTTCAGTATTTGACGTCACTATACCCTTTCACTATTTGACGTCACTATACCCGTTCAGTATTTGACGTGACTATACCCATTCACTATTTGACGTCACTATACCCGTTCAGTATTTGACGTCACTATACCCCTTCACTATTTGACGTCACTATACCCGTTCACTATTTGACGTCGTTATAAACTGGAATTGATGTCACAAGACAATGATAACAACAAAGCTGCTTTACATTTCCCTCTACGTTGAAATAAAAAAAAATGACAAAGAAAATTCAGTGAGTCACTGATAAAAATTAGTGTGCTTGTAATAATCGAAACGCATTTTTTGCATACTATCGCATTCTGCAAAGTTAAGTGAGGTAAATATGTTGCCCTTTTCACCGTTTAAAAAATAGACGCGATGCAGTTATTTACAACATTCTGTATACCTCATCCATGGAAATAAGGATGTATTTTTTCACCACTTGACGAAGAAAGCACATATGCACATTAGGAAATATCTTTTTAAAAGTCAACTTTATAAAATTCTATGAAGCTATTTACATTCTATTAAAATTCCTTATATGCATTAATGACCAACCTCGTTTCCAGTGCTCTACCTTTCTGATGGAGAAACGCCAAAACGGCAAATCAAGATAAGGGGTTCACATGGCTCCTGTCATATGAGATCAGCAAGACCTGGGGACGAGGTTGAAATTACCATGGAATGACTTTAAATATGAAATATTAAAAACATCTACAGATACCTTGTCAGTCTAAACTTATTAAGCCCTAATTATTCGGCACCCGTAGTTTTCGTTACCTCATCAATATTTCACTTGGACGAACAAAATTTAGACTGATAAGGTATATAAACTGGTGCAGTTAAAATGCTTTTAGTTGGATCATGGAGATATAATATATACCTCCATGCTTCGATTGTAGCTTTTTATATCTAAACTTCAAGTTATTTGAAAATTAATTTTATAACCTTCCAAAGCCGGGTTGAGATGGTCTGGGAACAAATGAAGTTCCACTTATTGCTAAATTATCATTTGATGTTTTTACAAAGTTACTGTTATCGTTCCGCCTGACAACTTTCTGTTTCGGCACCGTAGTTTTAACAGTCATTATTTGTTGTCTTGGTGAATTCGTTGGAAAATGTTTCATATCCGTCATTCTTTCCAAACCTTTATTTTGTCGCATTGGTTTTCCATAATTGTTGGAGATGGCTTCCAAACCGGTAGCATATAGCTCACTTCGGTTAACTAAATAAAAACACATGTTTTTTAAAGGATGCGTGCAAGAAAAAATATTTCCGCAGCAGGCGGGAAAATATTTGAGCATAGAAATAATTTTTTAAAACTGCCGCTAAAAACATTTGCATGAAAATCGACCTTCGAAACATGTAATTTTCTGTTTTTTGAAAATGGGTATTAGCCCTGTACGTATGTGCGACATAGTATACCTGTACTAAGCACACAGCCCAGTGTTAACGACAAGCTGTTACCTGTGTTTCTATTTAACACAAGTTGCGCTAAAGTTTTTTTGAAAGGGTATTAAACCTATATGGATGTGCGACATTGTTTACCTGTACTAAGCGATCAACCCGAATTAAAATTTAAAAATAAAAGAAAAAAAGTTTTACCCGGAACATTTTGCGAAAAATAAGAAGGATAGGCCGACTGTTTTCGCTATGACAGGGGCACAATATGTAAATTGTGTTTTTATTTCAGATAAAGTTAACACAGAACTTCCTCCCTTTTAATAGGATTTTTAAAAAACTGGTTTTAACACATAGCCAACGAAATTTAAAGAGACTACGCCTTTTTGGGGGAATAGAAGTTGGCGACTAAACTTAATTTTTTGTACCTGGATAAAATATTAAATTCTACTCACGTGCTTATCACGTGTAAGCATGACGTCATTTACTTTTTTCTTACCTTTTGTGCTGAAATTGCTGTTCCACAATGGTTTTGTTTGTTTTGAAGTTTTATTGTATGTTTTTGTTTTTCTTCTGTGTGTCAACTGTGAATCAACCTTCCTTCCTATTAATGCTTTTCCTCGTATCAATTCCGCAGAAGCTGATCTTTTTCTCTCAGTTCTGTCATCCATCGTGACGTCGTTGTTTACTTTGACGCTGACAGTTTGGATTGACGAAGTACTATGCGTATCGTTCTCTCGGCTTAAAGATAGTATATGCTTTGGTAAGATCGGCTGAATATACATATTTGAATTTTGTAATGTTTGGAGTCGCGGTGTTGTATATTTTGAGTCTGATCCCTTTGTTTGACTTGATTGCGTCGAATGTTCATAAATAAGCGACCCGCCGTCTTTATAAACAAACGTGCCACGACGTCGGGGATACCTACCGGCGTTATTACTTAGTGTGTCGCTTGATTTATCGTTATATGAGTTTACTGGAAAAGGATTTCTAGTTAAATTAAACTTTGAACTTGTGCTGAAACAAAGACAGAGTAAAAATTAGAAAACGAATGGGAAAAACTCTGTAGTAACAAATATAGGAGGGAGTGAGGACCATCGTGTATTTTTGATACTTTTGGTGGTGTCAAGGACGAAAATAAAATTCAAAATTCCGCAGAATAAAAATGTTAAACTACGTTTAAGAAAGTCGAGTAAAAACTATTCAATGCTGGCAGATAATAGTTAGTAAAACTAATGAGAAGGAAGAAAAAATTGCGAATAATCTTAAAACTACTTACACACTTTCTTGATCTGAGAAATTGTTATCTGTCCATTTCTTCTTAACTTTTAAATTATTTTTCCCTGGATACGGCGATGTATTTGGTGACAACTTAGTTTCATCCACACGTGTAACCAACGGAGGGAGAGCTGGCACTAAAAATTAAAATGTCGTAAAAACTGAGTGCATCAACATGTACAACTAGAGAAATGAGATATCAATTGTTATAATTATATTATTCGTTAACCTGTGAAATAATCCACGAAAATTTGCCCGTCGCAACAAAGTCTATAAAAGTATATTGCATTTGCTATGTTTTATGTCCGTAGACAGACAAACAGAATACGACTATGTTATAGAGACGTTCAATTTGAAACTTGCATTTTCTTCTACGTAGACGACTTATAACAAGAGAAAAGTAATTTTGTAACAACGTGGTGGAGGGTGGTGGAGAGTGATCACAGAAACGGAAAATAAGGGAGGTTAAAATCGCCAGACACACTTGTGTCATATCAGTGTCGGAAATTTTTATAGAAAGTTATTTGCTACACCTTTGAGAATAGTTTTCAGGTAACTTTTAAATAATTGTTTTGAATGTTGTTTGAGAAGAAAAGATGGTGGAATAAAACTGCTTTTACCTTGTGTCCCGATTCGTTTGACATCCTACAAAAAAAACACAAGATATTGTTCTATTGCACATCAAAACTTTAACCTTAGAACATCTCCTCATCTCAAAAAATATTTTGGTCACTTGCTTGTGAATCTTACTTACTATTCCTTCTGTATCCCGAACATCTCTAACAACAATGGGAAATCAATGTTGCAAAACAAGGGTTTGGAAAATTTTTTGGGTATTTGCAATTTATACTTACTATAGTAGAAAGATTTTTCTATTCTTTTACAATTTTTTTCGTCGTCTCTTACATAGTTATTAATCAAAAGTCCTGCAGAAAGTTTTCTTTTTCAACAACCAATCAAAATTTTTGAAGACGCTACCATCTATAATTTTACGGAAATTGAGAAATTTTTTGTCCAAACACTGAAATGTGGCTACTAACGTTTTAAGAGAAGCTTAAACGGTTACAACTTGATTCAGTCATCTTTATACCTTAGGATAGGGTCTTGGAATAATGCAACCTCGTTCACAGGACATTTTGTCTTTTTGATGAATTTGATAGCGGCGCTCTGTTGGCCGCTCCGTAATAACGGCTCAGGGGCCACAAGACCCTTAGGGATGAGATTGAGAAGTCTTTTTCTTTTCATAGTGCATTCAAAATTAGTTTTTAAAAATTGGTAACTGTAAAACGAAATTAAGAAATAAGGACACTTTAGCATTGCGGTTTCCATAACTAATTTCTCATAGATAAGCCATTTAACAAACAAACTCACATCTTTAAAGCACGCTGGGAATTTTAGCGGACTTCTTAATATTTAAATCATGTTGAGAATATCTGTTTATGACGCGACGTTAGAACATTTTAATTACGAAGTCATGTTAGTTATTTAACAATATGGCGGCCTATTAACCATTCATTCGCTTTGCAGTGTGAACAGTTAAAGCTATCACGCGAAAGAGAATCTTGAAACAAAGAAGTAGAAGAATTATATTTAAAGTTAAAAGTCGGCCTTAAATCCAAAAAATATTTCGTAGTAAGCTTTATTTGGTCTAGTGGAAGAAGAATTATCATACGCTGATATTTCATTTTGAAAGCATGATAAATTTTTTTCACATAGAAAACTTTTTAGGTGCTGTTTATATGAGAGGCCGAACGATTGCCGAGATGGGATGTTTGCCAGAACCTCGCTTTTATCAATGGTTATACTAGAAACCACTTTGTGTTTATATGGATTTTTTTTGTGCTGGGACAATTTCGTCCTGTCCCGGCTAAGCGGGATTTCAGCTCAGGCATCTTTATAAACTTTTTTCCATATAAAAGCAGGAAAAATTAGACCACCAAACGTCCTCTCCTGGTTATCGTCCTGTTTCGCCTCTCACATAAAGAGCCCCTTAAGTGCTTAAACATTTTGTCGTCAAATTTTGTCACTTTTGAAAGAATTATTCTTAGTGATTTAAAATCGTTAACCGGTGGAAAAATCTATGGTAATACACCCGACGCAACTTAAGCTATGTCGGATTTTGTGACAGAATCAGTCAATGGACTGATCCTTTATCATCCATTTTTTTATTTCCAACGGAGTCGAATTTATTGCATCTTTTGTCAAGAGCTTCAAACGTCGATCAAAATAATGTATGAGATCATGTGCTTATAACAAATTTTAGCTGACTTTTTTACCGACAAGGTACTCGGAGACTAACGATACTGAAGTCTGCCAACACAAAAATAAATAAGTAACATTAATATCAGAAACGTAAAAAAATCAAAAACTTACAATCGCCAGCCCAGCCATTGGAACGTTATCTTGTTTGACCTGTTCTTTATACATTTGATAAAGGGACTCCAGATCAAATGGGTACTTCAAATTATTACCTAAATGAGAAACAAATAAATAATCTCCATGTTAACATGAGATTGGAGTTTCTCTATACGAAGAAACTTTTGAAAATTGAAATCAAAGTTTACGAATATGACCTACAAAACCGAATGGTTAAAAACTAATGAAAGCAAAAAATCTGAATAAAAATTAAAGTTATATTTAGAAAGAAAACAGCTTGCTATTGAGGGTAGCAAAAATAATTCATTTGATGACCCCATTTTAAAAGTTTGCTACCTGTATTTTAAGTTAACACATGCGCAGAATAATTTACAAATTAGAAACTTTAATTTAAAAAAAATTACGTCTTGAATTAAATATAATTCCAAAATCGCCCACCCGCCCAAAATAAAGTTAGATTTTGATGCGAGGAAGAGATCAATCCGTCTCAAACTTCAGAGATGGCAAAAAAATGAAGATTATTTATTATTATTTCCTTCTTAAAGGAAATTTCCTTCTTAAAGGAAATTGACTTCAAGTTAAGATACAATCTTGAAAAACCCTGTAATAAAGGCGATAAGCCAAGTAAAGCAAATTGGGTGGTGAACACGAGAAAAAGCAAACGACGCAGATTGATTTCCGTCTCTGTCTAAAGTAAAATATTATTCTATTTCTTTTATGCGGGTTAGTTACTAGCAACGAGTAACCAAATCAAAATACTGTCGTTGACCTGTTGCGAATAAAAATCAGACTTAGTAGTCAAAACATCATCCAATCTGCATTAAATCGTGAAGTTTGTATGACTGTGACCTACCTTGTATGATGTCTCTTTGTAATTCCACAATATCATGCACTACATTATTTCGGAGTTCTTTTCTCTGTGTTGTCAAATCTTTATGCTGGAGTAAATATTCTCTCATCAGCGCTACAGACTCGAGCTCAACATTTCGAATTTGAAAGTCGTGTATTTTACATAACGCTTCTAGGATTTCACGCCGGTCTTCATTTGATATTTTATTTTGAAAGGACTCTTCAAGATATTCTTTCTCCCTCTTTTGTTCATCAAGTTTTTCAGTTAAATTTGTTTTTTCATCTTCGATTTCTTCAAGCCGTTGTTTTATCGTGAGTATTTCGTCTCGCGCTGCAGTAACATCAGCAGGCTCCGAAATGTTTTTATTATTCTTATCAACAAATTGTTCATGGCGCCGAAATGGACTTGCATGTTTCGCGCGGAAATTTTCTTTGATAATTTGATTAGTTGTTTTCATTTTACCAGTCTCGCGTACACGCCTTCTAGATTCTTCTTGCTCCCATCTACAAGAACAACACAGTTGAAACTTTGAAGAACCTTAATCTGTTGATTATAAAATGAAACCTGATATACCGCGCGGAAAGCGTGAAAAAAGTATCGCTATTTCGTGCATCTCCAGATTTGGTAGCCATTTTGAACAAAATGTTGCCATTTTGGAACTTACTCTTCTATAGTCAACAGATGTCTTTGATATTCCACGCTGTACTGAAGTGCAGTGTCTTCTAAATCGATTATTTCTTTCCTAAGAAAAAAAAGTTCAATGTGCAATAAATTTTTTTGGCGAATTCAAGATTTTGCCAAATAAAAAAAGAAATTTATAAGAGGGCGGGTTAACCTCACCAAGAACATAACTCTCCTCCTTAGCCATAACTCTCCTCCTTAGCCATTTTGGTGTATTTTTAGTGTTTCTTTTAAATTTCGTGATACGATATTAGACACAAAAACACACACGAAATGTTGAATAACAACATCACTTTAGTACCTTTGTATCTTTTTAATTAGTACTATCATAAATATTCTTTTTTTTTTATATTCCCTTAATCCTTTTTAAATATGGAAACAACTGCGGGATCCCGGACCCACTTTCCCTGCACGCCCATGTCCATGAGAACGCTTCTAAGGTGCAGCACAGGTAGAAATGGTATGCAGCATTCCTGTCATCAGCATAAATTGTCCAATGTTAAAGCCAATACGCTATTTCACGAGCCTTCTATCACGTGGCATAAAAAAGTGTTGGGATTGAGAATGTGATAGGGTTTAAACATTGAGTACTGTCCATTTAGCTGCATTTCTCACGTACTAAGTACAAACTTGCAAAGAAAGGTTTATTTAATCGAAGAAGCCTCAAACAGGCTTTTGAAAATTTGGGGATTAAAGTACTTCAGAAGTTTAAGGAGAAATCTGTGAATTTCCACCAGTAAGGAACTGTTATTACAATGAGTCATAATAATTTAAAGCTGTACCTTAATTCCAACTGTTCTTGGAAAGTAACTTTCAATTCTTCTTTTAATCTTTCCATCACATTCGCACTTTTCGTTCTGTTGACAACTGTTCCTGAAAAAAGAAAAAGTTTTATTGTTACACATTTTTTACTAGAGCTATAGAACACGAGCCTCGAGTCTGCTTATACAGAAATACAGGTTTAATTCTCAAGTATAACTTTCGGGACAGAGAAGGTTTTAGTTTAAGTGTCTCACGTCAAGCTGTTATTTCACATCACAAAGAAAGCGTATACAATAGCCCAAAAAAAAGAGAAAACAAACAGGAAAAAGGTTTAAATGTTATGACTGCTATAGCTCCGGTTGCTAATAAATATTTGACATCGTAGCGACACTTGTAAACACTGGTTTTATCATGGTTTCATCAATGTTGCGTGCTCCATGTCAACCTTTCTATTTTTCCCTCACTTTAGTTCTGACCTTAGGTTGCCTGCGATGCTTACGTCTTTGAGAAGATATACAATTTTCATTTATTCAGCTGGCAAAATATACATGTGCTACTAATAAGATTGTGGAAACCATGTCAGGCTGATAAGACCTGGTATTTATCAACTTACTCGCACTGCTATGATTTATTGAATCAGCTTCCACCAGTTGAGTTTTTAGTAGAATTATCTCCTGACGCAAATCGGATATAATGTTTTGATACTGTGCGACATGATAGTTCACGCTGTACTGGTTTCGTTTAGCTTTAACTTTTATACTTTTTGCACGGTCAGCATACGCCAGCGTATTTCTTGACTCTTCAAAACTAAGACTAGCTGGACTAACGTGAGCTATCATAACGGTTTTACAGTTCCCGCCAAGCGAATCCTAAACCAATGAGAATTTGTCAATTATTAATTTGTTTTCAAAAATTATATCAGTTACCTAACCTCTATTTTATTATTTCCTTAAAAAGAAATCCTTTTATAAGAAACTAGAGGGTGAAGCTTCCTTAAAAATGAAGAAACTTTCAGTACCGGATTTTTTAGGCTTAAAAATTAACAAACTAATAAAAGTAATTTTCCATGATATATCTTTTCACGAACTCTTTGTACAGTCGATGTCAAGAAACCCAATAAGAAACTTTCAGTACTAAAACTGCCAAAATATTAAGTAGCAGAGCCTTTCACTGGTTTTCTTAAATAAAAATACGTGTATTACATTCATTTCTTATTACATAAGTTTTCTGTCAATTATCATCCCTTTTTAGATATTCGATTAGACTTTTCATCGAGTGTCATGTGGAAACGTGACGCTATCAATGAATCTCACAGAAATCTTTGAGAAATTCGAGGATGCAACCTCAACAACCTTGTTATATGCAAACAATCAACTTAAGAAAGTTTACCTTCAAAAGTCTTGTCAACTTGCTGTCCCTGTAATTCACGTAAGTACTTTTCCCGCCTTTCTCGGCTATAAAAATGAAATGAAGAATTTAATTTTGCGTTATGTTTATAGCACACACACACTGTACCATACAATTTCTTGCGGTGTGTAGTAAAATTCAACAGACATTTCGTGTTTGCCTTTAAATTCAAAAATCAACGGTCTGTTTAATAATGTTACGTAACAACCTTGTTCTCAGGGCATTTTGTCTTTTTGATGAATTTGACCGTAATAACGGCTCAGGGGCACAAGACCCTGGGGACAAGGTTGGTTTCGTGATAACGTGTTACCGTGATGGTATACAAGTATTACTTTCATTTCAAATGAAAATATTGTGTAAGTGTCATTCTAAACCCCAGGGCTCTTTAAGATAAACTCGAGGTTTTAATCTCAAAGAGCTCTGGGGACGAGAATGTGTAAATGTGATATTTTGTTTACACATAGACTTACTTAGGGTTGCAAATTAAGTTTTAGAAAGAATCCAAGCAACTTACTCAAAGCGTTGATACAATTTCCAAGCGCAAGTAATGAACGATTGATGTGCGCGCCTTCAATAAGTCTTTTCCCTTTGTTCTAAAAGAGGTTTGGGAAGAAGGTTAGTAGGGATTAGAACAATGAACAGGAAAAAAAAATCAAAACAACAACACACCTGGGTTTGAGACGCTCTTTCGGAGCCGGCTAAATCGATCATGAAAAGTTTCGCGATTTTTACTTCATCTGTAATGTCACGCACTCGACTTCTTTGTTCAACAGTTACCTGTGAAGTGAACACAGAGCTCAAAGGATTTAGCAAGTTTCATGGATAGATTGTGTATCAAGTGGAAATCCTCTTTTATAGCAACAAAAGTATTTGAATATTATAAGAAACTTTCTAAAGGTCAAAAGTAATCTAATCTTCTATTTAAAACAAACAAACAAACAAACAAACAAACAAACAAACAAACAAACAAACAAACAAACAAACAAACAAACAAACAAACAAACAAACAAACAACAGAAAATTGCAGGTATTGTTATTCCGCCTTACTTGCAATATAGCATGAGATCTCGATGACGTTTCATTGACAGCGGTTGGTTCGCACATGCGCTCTTTATTACCACGTGACAATAACTCCATGATTTCTGACGTTGTTAGAGCTTCATATTCAGTGAGACCGGCTACTTGTACGCCCTTTGTGTCTTCTCGTACATCCAGAAAATCTGAGGTTGGATTTAAAAGATCGCGTACCATCTCGTTATAAATCTAGAAAGATGAAAAAACATTAAGCCTGCAATAAATACGCGCGGTTAATGCAACAAATATTTTGAACCAGGTATTTCTTATAATGTTTAACGTGACTCTGGATAACCGAAGCTATGAAGCTAATTAATCGATATCATCGATAACAACAACGCGAAATTATTACTATATTTTCTATTTTTTTATTATGATAACTTACTTTATATTCTCTATATATTCTCTATTTTTTGTTATCATTTACTAGTGACAGCCAATATATGTTTCTTTTATTAGCGGTGCAGGGGAAGTCTTAGTAGTACAAGCGCGATAACCGCTCCAATTACACAATAGTCTACGATCTTATGATGATGTAAACTTTACTCAGATCAACAGATTGTACTTTATTAAAACTGGACCAATTTTCAATTTTAATAATTATATTCGGGTTCAGGAGGGGACGGATTCCGCCACCTTACTGTTTTCTTATTAGATAGATGTTGGCCATTACTTGAGACCACCCTTTAAATTTCCCTAAAATCTCTGAATCAGAAAACGTTTTGATAGGATTATCCTTAGAACTTGAAACTTCACCGCTTAATTTCATCAAGGAGAATCGTTCTGTAATGTTTAGAGACGTGAATAACCCGATTTTTTCAGATTTTACCCGAAAACTGTGAAGAATCGGATTTTCGGGCGATTTTTTGGCATTTTTTTTGTGAATTATGTAAAAACGGGAACTAGAAATTAAAAAAAAGGTTGCGAAGCATTACGCAAGTTGCAAGCAAAATTGAAACTAGCCAATAGTTGTCCCTAGTGCTTTTGTTTCTCTTTGATATAATATGGCGAGGTGCTTACATCTTACTGCAGCTGATATCTGGGAATACACCAAAACTGAATATCATAGACGTAGAAAACCCTGGGGACAAGGTTGTAAAATAAACTCACCGAGGAACAACAACAACTCGTTGCGCAAAAGTAGTGATTTTTTGGCAAAAATACAATATATATATGCGGAATATTTCTTTTCAGAAGGTACGAGAAATTTAGATCGCGCGAAACTAAACAAAAACGATTACTGAGAAATTTCGTAAAACCTCTTACCACAGAATTATAAAATTAAATATTGATAATAATCACAATATTGTCAGTGTTGGCCGACGTAAATCCAACATTGAAGTTTTTAGCGCCAAAAATCCATGCAAAGTTATACTTTTATAAAGTTAAAACCCTTATTCTGAAAGAAATGCAATACATCGAGTTGTACAATCCGTAGTGTGCGAAAATGTCACGAATTAAGGGGATGCGCGTCGTAAGGTACACTCTTTCAACCGGAAAATAATACCCGGAACGCAGATAATAATAGACACTTTCGCGTTAACGATTTCGGAGATGAGAAGGCGAACGAAGCAGCTTGTGGGGTCGTAAAAATAACGGCACTAGTTATGAAAACCGATTTCTTGAAGCCACGGAATCCACAGAATCTGCTGCAATGAATTTCGAAAACTCACGGGAAACAATAAATAAAAACAAACAATCTACAGAAACGAAAACAATTTAT
The DNA here is from genome assembly GCA_030067915.1 of Hydractinia echinata. Taxonomy (NCBI): domain Eukaryota; kingdom Metazoa; phylum Cnidaria; class Hydrozoa; order Anthoathecata; family Hydractiniidae; genus Hydractinia; species Hydractinia echinata. The sequence goes on along the minus strand of JASGCC010000182.1, from coordinate 123,232 downwards.
TAACTTTATCAAGATTTATAAAACAGCTTCAAATTTTTGACAGAAAAACAATAACAACGCGGTGTGAGGTTTCGCTTTCTTCTTTTTATCTCACGTATTGAAAGATAACATCTCTCGCTCTCATTGTACGCAATCTAAAAAGAAACAGAAAACATTTTTATATAGTATATTAAATTATATATATAGTAAAGTCTCTAAATACATTAAAATCCAGTGCCTTTGAGGGACGATATTCAGAGCTAAATTTCTAAACTACAAATATATATCATTTTTTGGGACAGAGTGCTCAAAAAGTGTTTACTAGATACAATATGCTTGATATAATTAATAAAGGCATGCAAATCTGTTTACTTTAAGGGGTTGGTAGTTCAGTCGGTAGAGCGTTCACTTCATATTCATATGGGTTCAATCCCACATAACAGTTGTTGCTTATTGAACAGAAATTTAAAAGGTTTTTGTAACTCAAATGGAAGCTTTTTAACACTCTAGAACCGTCTATGTTGTCCCTTCTGGAAAAAAAATGACAGGGTAAATATATTGGAATTAATGAGGCTAACCACATAAAATATAGATCACTACTTTTTGTGGCCAAGACAACAAAATTGAAAGCACTGTTCTTCATTTGGGAAGTACAAATTGTATTTAAATATTTGCCCAAGCTTGCCCTCATACTTATGGCTTTTTTGGCCAGTTGACACGCATACTAATCTACCATACTGAACACAAAAGTTACGAAAAACACAAAATTTGATTAAGGTCTATTATGTGGTTTCACATTCTTAAAGGGTCATTCAAGAGTAGTTTTTACGTATCATAACTTAGCTATATACCTCATTATTGTAAGCTCATGAAACACAATGCAAAAACATAGGGTAGTAAAGAAAATGACGAAGCCCTAAATATCTTTATATATGTCCAACCTTAATCTTCCAAAAACAATAATTACATTAACGGTCGCCACAATTATCGAACAAAAGTCCACTTGGTCATTCGTGACTTCACACGTCGTACATAGCTCACTTCTTGAAAAATTTATTGCAAGATTCGAGTGTTGAAGAATTTAACATGCGAAAGTAGGTAAACAAAGTAGAACTTCCAGGTAAAGGCACCGTTTGATAAAATAGTTTATATTTAGAACATACATCAGTAAAAAGAGGCTAGTACAAAAGTTTTTAACCACAAATGAGCAAATATATACCTTAAAGAATGAAGAGGTATATTTTCCCGTTAGTTTTGGATTGGTGACTTAAATTTATTTCCACGATGCAACAAAAAAAAGAAGCAACTTGAGTTTTAGGAAATATTTAAAAATTGTATAATAAAATTTAAAAAGAAAGAGTTTTGTTAATACTTTACGGATTGAATTTTCTTCTTCTGACTGTAGCTAGAGGTAGCTAGCTAATGATGCAATTGAAGGATGACAGCAAAAAATATTTTCCATGGTGGTCACAGGCACCAAAAAGTAATTTAGTTAGCTAGCTAGCTACATCAAACCAAGGAAAAAACGTAAAATAACTTTCAAATCATCCATACCTTCGCAACTCACTTTTCTTCTGCTGTATGAAAAGGATACCACAAACATGCCAATTCAAGCTGATAATTTGGTACTTTAAAATCTTCTTTTTAATGAAGCCATAAATATAACACGTTTTTGCGCATTATAAACGTTCAAATTAATATAGTGTGTCTTCAAAGAAAAGGTACAAGCTTTCCAACTCGAAATATTAAGAGAAAAAGCAGGCCAGCAAAGCCAATTATTATCAGGACTTGGTATAAACTATGTATTTGTGTTAGGTCTGTAAAATACACGATAATTCAAATTAACCGATAGCCGTTTTCTGATTGCTTGAGTGTACTTCCCAGTCTTTCGCTTCCGGCAAACGGAAAATCGGGAAATAACGGGGGGGGGGTACGAAAGACGGGGGGTAGGGGGGTACAAAGCCTATTTATTGGCATTTTTAGCTAACTTTTATTACAGCTGCTCGGTCCAAACTTATTTGTTCTAGTAGAGAAAAAAATAACCTACTCTTTTGTGAAAAAATATCAGTCATATTTCCTTACGCTGATTTTATATGATTTTTTTTCTATCGAAATTTTGAGAATCTCGATAATTCTCTTGGTATACCTCGCGTGTAGCAAACGTGCTCCACAATTTCGCTTCGCTCGCTTCGCTCGCGAAGCTCAATTGCTTCGCAAAAATTGGTAAATAACTTTAATTTGGAACTTCAAACAGAATGTTAAAATTCGTTCCTGAATTAAAGTGATTGAATTTTAAGCAAATCAGCTAATTAGCAGCTTCCGTTGACGTCACAGAAAAAGTGCTGACATAGACAAAAAATTACTGCTAACTTTTTGTTCTTTTTATGACGTACTATAAGTATGTTAAATTTGATTTCATTTGGAAAATCGTATTTAAAGTTATGAAGGGGCGGATTCCCTCGGGCGGATTCCCCCGGCCAAATACCCCGGACTAAATAATGTTAAGATTTAGATTATAACAGAGTTACGTTGTTGTCTTTTTGTTGCAAATATCGGAATGTACCAACCGAGCGTTTATCAACCTTTTTTTATCTTTAGGCGCTTTCCACTCAAACGAAAATGATCAAATCGATCTGACGTCAAACAACGAAAAGTAGGCGTTGCACATCGAACAGTTCAATCAATTTCTTTTCAGTGGAAACCGGCCTTTAGAGATAGAGCGCCTAACCGACGCATTACGTTATAATTAACTTTGATGTAATATATGATGCGTACCTCTAAATACGACATTTTTACGCTATATTTCTGGTCATGACGTGTTCGATGCATTTCTTGATAAAGATAGTTTAATGTGAGGACCATTATACCAGGTTCAACATCTGTTCCAACCATTGTATATGTTTTGCCAGCTCCTAAATAAAGACAAATTTTAATTCAAGAAAATTGCCTGGTCACACTTACTTTGGTCTTTATTAGTCTTTTAGGAACAAAAATATGGATTTGCTATTTTTTTAACGTTACATAGTCACACCAACAAAAGAGAGTTATGTTTGTTCGTGTTTGTTTTGTTTTTTTGGAATTCCATTCTAAATTTATTCATATAATCCGCTCTGTTTCCAACTTAAAAAAAAAAGCAAATTACCAGTTGGCCCGTAAGCAAAAATAGTGGCATTGTAACCATCTAATACAGATTCAACTAAAGCTTTTGTCGTTTGATTGTATACTTGACCCTAAAATAATAGATAAAGATGTAATGTTAATCTTCTGAAATAACTAAATAACTAAATCAATAAATGATGATTCATTTTGAACCAAGAATAGTACATGTTGGGTGCAGACATTTCAAAGTTTTATTGCTACACAATCAGACGGCTAATTTTGAAGTTCGCCGCCACAAGTAATTATATAGGCTAATTCTATATCAGAGTCGCGCATTTTGAACTTATGAACTTGTGACTGCGGATCTTAGGTTAATTGGTCAAACCGAAACTCTTAAAATGTGCTAATTGTTGCTGACACTAGCATAGTCATTTTCCACGAATTTCGACGTGGCTTATTTCGTCGTTTATGCGTCGTGTGTGCAACTATTAAATTTCAAATGCTCCCTACCTGACCCACCTGTGTGCAAAAATAGCGACTTTGCAGCCTGCCAGCTGCAGAGCATTGACTGTTAGATACCTTTTGTCCATATGTGAAGAATGACAAAAAAAATTTTTGACCAGGATTGCAACATCATTTTCTTTCATTAAACATGTTGTAACATACGCCAACTTTTGTCAAAAATAGTAGTGGGATTTTTATTGCGATTTCACCATAGTATAGCATTTTTAAATTGGCTGATTCAGTATTATATAAAATATTTTGCATGCGTTTTCTGTTTGTTGTTCCAACTTTGATTGAAGAAAGTATTTTTTATTTTATCTCAGTTAGACCATAAGTGACTGTAGATGTCAACTTTGCTCTCGGCAAGCTTTCTTTTATCGCTTTGTTTAAAAAGTATTTCTTAATCATGAAAAGCCCATGAGGAAGGGCCGTTGTAATAACACCACATGTAAATCAGGGCCATCTTATATATGGACTAGTAAGAGAATAGCTAATTTTCACTGACACTGTAGTTGTTTGTAAGCAACAAAATGAATAACGTATTTAAATAATGAACCTCATAAGTTGTCACGTTGTAATTTCTTTCACAAACTTCATCATGAAAAACTTACATGTATTTTTTTATAAACATGACATTTATAAGCATCCGTTAAATTATAAACATGACATTTATAAGCATCTGTAGGCCTAAATTTAGTCATTTTTTAAGCAGATGTTAAGCATTATGTGAAGCCTAAGAAAATGTTCTGAAGTTTTTATGTTTTTTGTTTCGTGGGCAGTTTTCGTGGGCAGTCTTTTTCTTTTTATTCTTTATGTCTGAATTAAGCAGTATGTAGTAAAATTTAAATTTTAATTACTGATGTTTAAAATTCAAATGCAATAATATATTTTTTTCAAATAAGCACATTTTTGAGCTTGATTATGTGTTTTCATAAGCATATCCCAATAAATCTTTTTTGCTATAAGCATAACCTAAGCATATTTTAAGCCTGAAAAAGTACTTTTCATAAGCATCCTTAAAAGAGAAAAACATGTAATAAAATGAAAATCTACGTGGATGAATAATTTATTGACGTGTAACTTGAAAGAAAATTGTCAATGGGGAACATATTTATATATGCATTTATGTATAAATGCATATATGCACAATTCAGCATTGAGTGCGTCTGCTTCTTTCCGCCAAATGAAGCGCTGTGCAACACACCGCACATTATCGGTAACATCATACGTTATCGACAACATCGTAAATTGTCGGTTACATCATACATTATCGACAACATCGCACGTTATTGGTAACACTGTATGTTTCGACAACAGCGTAAATTATCGGTTACATCATACATTATCGACAACATTGCACGTTATCGGTAACACCGTACGGTATCAATAATACCGTAAATTATCGGTACATCGTACGTTATCGGTAATAACATACGTTAGCACAACATCACACATTATCGGATCACCATACGTTAACAGTAACAACATACCTGAGAAGAATAGGGGCCAAACACGTGGTCGAAAACGAACGTCTTTTCGCGTGATCGATTTACACGAAGTATATCGTACTCGTTATCAGACGGATCAAGCATACACACCATCTTAAAAAAAAAATTCGATTGTTAAATATGTTGCTATCACACAACCTTGTCCCCAGTATTGGTTTTAGTATCAGGAATATATAAGAACATAAGAGAATCTGGGGACGACGCTGTAGAGCGCGCTTTTTATAAACAGCACAACTATTCATACTGCAAATAAATGTATAAAAAATTGTATAATAATGTCATAAGAAGTGAAAAAGCAAAGTGGAGATAGGAAGTATATAACAAAAATAGATCGAAATCAGTAAAATAGTTTGAAAATTAAAACCACCTACAACGCTGCGTGAAATTAGAGACGGGGGGGGAGGTACTTATGTAAAATACCGTGTACAATCACTTAGTATCGACGAGTGATGATTCATCGAGGAAGGATTTCTAAGTCATTTTGGATAAACAACATATGCATAAAAGTAATATCCAAAAACTTTTCTCGCCGGTAAAGCGTTGTTTTAATTTTAGAACATTTTTTTAAATCAACGTGTATATATTATCGATTCTCGAAAATACGTCACTCACGTTATTCTCAATCGCACTGATGATTTCTGCACATCCCATGGAGACCTCAGCATGGCTGATTGGGCGGATCCTTACAGCGACCTGTAAGGTAAAGAAAATACAAAATAGATTAACACAAAACAAGCAAACCAAAAACAACATATAAATAACCAACCAGAAGATTTTGACTGGTGTCTCTATTCTTAACTGGCATTCCTGCTTTCTTTTCGTTTCATTCGCCTGATATCGTGTTTTCATTTGTGGAAAATACAAATGGAACCTCATTTCATGGCAACGAATGTATTATTCAGTAGTGAAGCTTTAAAACATATGCATAAATTTTTTATATCTTTTATTTGTAACTAAACATTCACGGAATTTATTTCAAAACCTAAAACGGAAAACACGAATCTTTCATGGTCAAACTCTCCTTAGGAAGTCTCGAAACAAAAAGATAGATTTTAGAATACATCAGTAAAAAATAACTGAGAATGTAATCAGCCTTGAGCGGGTTATAATGGTTGTACATTACATATACTGAAACTGATTGGTTTAAAATTTAGTATACTGAAACCTGATTGGTTTAATTTTTGTTTATGATAAACGTGACGAAGGAAAATTTGTTTATGTAACTAATTTTAAGAATTTGAAAACTGTGTTTACAAATTCGATACAGATATCCAGTATTCACAAGTTCTGGAAGGAATTACTGTGCATATTTCAAAGTTTATAAGTTGCTAACTAAAACAATATTTTATTTAGTATCAGCAGTACATAACTACAAAAACAAAACCCTCTGTACGGGGTCCGGGGTGAGATTTCCGGAACACCCACCTCTCAAAACATATTTTTATTTTAGTGAATCGTAGGCAACTCCGTAACCAGGTTTTTGTTTTTAGCGCGTTCCTGGGTTTATTTAAACCTCCAAAAAACCTCAGAAGCCTAAGAACGAGGTCGGAATGTGGGAAATTAAGCAAAGTGGACATAAACGTCGCGGTTTACTGCAAGTAGAAGAAAACGTACCCTCACAACTGTATAACAGTAACCTTCTTTAAGTTCATCCTGCTATATGTTTTCGTAGGTGTCTATTATTTATTTAAACTACGAAGAACTGGTAAGGCTATCGTGCAGCAGTTTTTGTATTGCTTAATACACTACTCTATTTTCAACCAATGAGATTGCTGCACGTTCTTCGTCAACCAATCAAATAGCTACAACCAACTCACCGCAATTCTGTCCCTTTTTTTAAATCTTGTGCTCTTCGAAAATTTCCCAATCATTACTGTTGAGAATTATTTTATTATAAGAGAAATTACAAAAAAAAATTCTTCTTTTTACTTTAACCAGATATGAATATATATATAAAAATATTTCATACGATACACACTTCTAAAAGCGTTATTTCTTTACTTTCAAACGTGTTTTTATTTTTTATTTTATTTTATTTTCTATTTTCTCTCTATCTCTCTCTTTTTTTCTCTTTATTTTTTTTTACGTTTCTAACAAGTCTGAACAATATATCTACAAAAAGAAAGATAAAAACAAAAATCAAACACAATGTATTCACAGCTAGCAAGAATATCAAAAAACGAAGAAGAAGCTGATAAGAAACAACCTTGTACCCAATCTAATTCTCTCTCTTTATCCCTGAAAAGAACCTTCGCCGCTTAGTTAATTATATTTTTATAAAAAAAACAAAAAAAAAGAAACCTTTAGAAAGCTTTAAGGGTAGATATATTCAAAATATTTCATTTACGTAAGATCAAAGAAGAAGCACGTTCAGCGATAATGTTTTATGAATTATCAACCACTCTCTGTACGTTAAAAAAACATGACACTCGGTGTTGAAATATGGTTGAAAATGTATATAAAAATGTTGGCTTTAATAATCGACATAACAAAGATGCCTGGAGACAAGGTTGGGGTTTTATGTCAGCAGAGACTTCATTAAAAAAGGCATGATGTCTGTAATTTTCCCTTCTATGCACTTTGAACCTCTTATTTGGTTTCAATACATCGTTGACAACCTGCTTAGTAACAGACAACATAATCCATTAAAATATCAACCTTGTACCCAGGACTTTATCGCTTTTTCACATAGAAGGAGGGGGGGGGGGGGGTTATCCCACAATCAATACGCGATCTCAAACTTCTTGATATGTAACACAGGGATCAAGATTTAATCCTATAAAAAGTTCTGGGGTCAGAGTTTATAAATTATGAGAAGAAAGATTTCGTAAAAATTCTTAATTTTCTTATAATAAAAACAATAGTCGTGTATGAGTATGTGTTCAAAATGGCTGCGCGTAACTTCATTCTAGGGCTCCTGAAAATTAATTTATGTTGACGGGCGAACCCATGAGTGTTAATGGTTTTGCGGTAATGCATGCAACTCGAAATAAGAGGTCCGAACTTCAGACTTGGTGTTTGAGATGACCAGTTTTAAGAAACTAAAGATGTCTTTCTCCAATAGTTGGAGGGTGTATGCAGGATAAATTCTTAAGTGCTTAAAGATAACTATCGAGATCCCAACAGGTTTTTCATGTTCATACTGACAGTAGTGATATAAAAAGCGTCAGAACCTATATAGAACGTGAGTTATTTCGGTGTGCGGGCGTGCTAAAGAATGTGACTAGCAGCTTTTCAACGCTCTCTGCCTGGCCTACTTGTGTCCAAAAGTAGCGACTTTGCAACCTGCCGGCTGCAGAGCATTGACTATTTGACTGTGTTGTCCATATTTGGATAATGAGTAAAAAACTGCCTTAGTCTCAATATTTTTGTCCACGATTGTAGATTGCCTGAAAATGCCCTTCCAGACGTCAACGATCTCTTGGTTCAATGTTAAAAAACACGAGGAATATTTCGATATTTTTGTAGTTTAGAAAGCTGCATTGTTTAATTGGCATCAAAATTTAGATAAAAATTTCCATCAGAAACCAAAAAGATAGAAAGAGATACATATTTACATTACACGACTACAATAATATTAAAAATGATAAGAACACTAGAAATTTTAAGGGTGCTGGCACTTTTTAGAAAATTTACATCGCATTTGGACTTTTTAAAATGTGCTGCCACCTTCCTTAAAACATTCAGTGATTTTGACCATGAGTAGAACATCTGTTTTATGTTTTTCATTTCTCTCTGTCTCTCTGGCTCTTTCTCTTTCTCTCCTCCTTTCTTTTATTTCTTTCTTTCTTTCTCTCTTTCTTTCTTTCTTTTTTTTTAGTAGGAGAATTATTGGGGGGGGGGGGGGGCTGTGCCCCCCTGGCCCCCCCCCGGCGGTTATGGCACTGGATATACGTGGCGTTTAATTAGACTGACCAATTGTAGCTAAAAAGAACGAAAAATTTGACCTTCTCAGTTCTCAAATATAATTTTTTTTAAAAATACATGGCATTATTGTCCACGGAAATTCATAAGATGAACAGAAAGTAGCAGAGACCTGGGACAAACGTAAGAAAGAATTGTCTGTAATTTTCAACCTCGTTCTCAAGGATTTTTGTCTCTTACTAGCGCTGCGCATATTGACCTCGTTGTTAAAATTACAGAAGAGAGGCAACAGACTCTGAGATCGTGGTTGTGTAATTTCAATAAAAATATTTGCGTCACAAAATTGGCAGTTTTAATTTTTTTTGGTATAGAAATAAGACAGATGCTATAATTTTAATAATGTTTGCCTTATTATCAAATTTTAATTCTCTTATAGGGCGGTATTCATGTAGCCAATATAAATAGCCAACGATCTCGTGTGCTATAAGCATATGTTTTTGTAAATATAGTTCGTACTAAAAACAACAGTTAAACAACAAGTTATCTTACTACACAGAAAAGTAAAACTCATTACCATTCGAATTCTGGATAAAGAAAGCTTTATAGTGATTACAATGTGGAATTAGCTTAAGAAGTTTTATGTTTTGGGGCTATTTGAAATTTTCTTAAAGTGTAGCCAGAACCTAATACTGAATTAAGTATAAAGATTTACAGTATCCGAATTTCAATTCCATGTCTTGAGAATATACAGTAAGTATTCTCTGAATCACAAAGATTGAAGAAAGATTTCGTAATATATAGGAGAACATAATTATTGAACCAGTTTCGTGTTTATGAGCCCTTTCACCTGGTGGTCGTAATATACATCCAGAAAAATCAGGTTATTACTTGGTCGTAGTGTAAATAAAGAACACACACCGTAAGACTGTCTTCCTTGTTCTTCATCTTCAAGTTGTGAACAGGTTAAACCAGCGGAGTTTTTCTTTTGGTTCATGTGTCATTTTAAAAATTTATAACATTTGAATTTAAAATATAATTCTTTCAATATTTCGATAGTAAAATGAGTGTGGAAAGAAAAGTGTCTTAGATAGTTAACATATATTTACTGTGTAATAATAATCATTTTATTTTCGCCATTTTATCCTAGTTTTACATATTAACTATTTTTATTTGCAACTAGTGATTTTATTTTTTGAAAATACTCCATCGCGGATCCTCAATTTGTGTGAAATTGTAAAATTAAATTTATTTTTGAAAAATTTATTCTCCAGAGAAAATCTATTTTCTTATAAATTGTCGATAAATCAATTTTTAAAATTTTGAAAGCTTTATTATCAACGGAGAAGGGTGTTTTCTCTATCAATGGAGAAGAGCGTTATGTTGCTATTTTGTCACTTAATTATTAAAAACACATGCCGACTCATCAGCAAAGAATCGAGCAGAGCTATAATATATTCATAATAGTTAATAAACCACAAAAAAATACATTATACGACGTTGGGTACGCAACAATATTTGTCTGTAGATATATTGTGGTTGATTCGCATAGTTGAAAGTGGTTGCCTATAGCACTAAGTTTTGTACCACTGTGACCTAACCAGATAAGATAAGGTCATCACTTAGCAACAGAGAAATATCAGGGGGTAAAAGGAAGCCAAGTTAAAACATTTATTTTTTCGAATGGAAAGAGAAAACTTAAACTTTTTATACTTTTGGTATAAGTAAAACATGACGTCATCATCATGACTCTTCTTTATTAACGTGCGGCACGATGTGCACAGATACCGATATTAATAACACATGTTCGCTAAACACGTGCGTAAAACCAAGCTCATTTTTAAAGGACTCTTTATCGTTCCTGTGAAGAAATTTCTAAAAATGTTAAAATTATTATTTACTGTAGCCCAGGACCACTCTATCAAACCTCGGCTCTTTTGATATCAGAAAAACACACCTTGAATATGTCAAAGTTCAATTAGAACCTTATGTTATCTTAAATGACAACCTCGTCCCCAGGGCCCCTTTTCGCTCTTTTATTTTGGTGACGGCGCAAAGAAGAAGGTCGCTCTTTGCGTCGTTCCCAATATATAGAAACGAAAAGGGGTCCTGGGGACGAGGTTGCTTAAATGATACTATAATTCTCGCTGACCTCAACATGACCCCTTTATGTCTTTACGCGCCCTGATGTGGATTGTTTTGTAGAGTAACAAAAGGCGCGACATCTTAGAAGTTGTTTGGTTGGTCTCTGCCAATCAGCTGTATTTGTTAATTCATGCTATTTGTCAACTTTAAAATTGACTCGTTCCGAAATTTTGTCAAATATTTATAGAACTCGTGTTAATCCCTAATCATTTCAACAGTTCGGGAAGAGTAGCGTAAAGATATACCAAATATAAAGTCTTAAGTTTGAAAATTTGATAGTTAATTCTGAATACTGATTTTCTTAATTGAAACTAATCAGGTTCAAATCCTGCAAGGAGAAGATTCTACAGTCTTTTTAACACTACTTAGCTGGTACACTCTTCATTTTGTTTGAAAAAACTGCGTTTCTATAGCCATCTCCAAATCCTTGATGAATCAGTGCAGATGTGCAAAAGAATGGCATGGTGAGAACAAAAAGTAACAAGAAGCCTTAAGGCTTGAAGATTTCCGCCTTGTCAAGAGAAACTTTCCTCAGAGCAAAACGTTTAATGATCGACCCAAGGCTGAGATTTCCAATTTATAAACAGGATAAACGATTGAATGATTACGCAAAACTATGTGACTTAACCGGTTTTTGAGGCTTTTTGAATATTCCATTTCTTGAGTAGTTTTAGTTTGATTGCATCGTGATCACTAAAATAGACATTTTTAACAAGTCAATTTTTAACAATTGTCATGGATATAAATGCTATCAATAAGTGAACCTGAGATATGAGTTAGAGAGGTTACAACTTGTTTATATTCAGTGAGGAGATGAAGAAAGTAATTTCCGTCACTCTTTTCTTTCATGAACCATTCTCGTCTTTCAATAGCTTAAAAAATATTGCACCGGGAATTTTGACAATATCAAACAACTCTACTGTTTGTTATGTCCAACTAAAAGACTGGAAAATCTATCCGCATCGTTGTGTGCAATTAAAGTAAAGGTGTCTAAGTTTTTGTCACACTGTGAGTCTAATGGTATAATGGTATTCGCCACTAGAAATTGATTGTTTTATTTTGTTCTTTATGGAAATTCCAATAATTGTGAACAGCGGCGCGATCGATCCAGTGCGAATGTCATTTCCCACTTGTTGTATGCGAGAAAAGAAATGATTACAAAACTGGGGTCGTTCTTAGTTGTAAAAACAATGATTTGAGTCTGGGGATGTTCTTATTTTTTATATGAGGTTCATGTTCTTATAACATTGTTCTCATATAGGGGTTAAAGTAACCTGGCCTGAAAAGTATTATAATATGGGCGAAAAATAACAAAATTTATATATACTAAATATATTAAATTTTAATTACATCTGAATAAATAACAAAAATATACAGATTTACACTTAGTTCTAAAAAAGTAAAAACTGCGGATTTAACTGGAAAGTTTTAAAAATTTCATGGTACAAATTCTGTAAAATTGACAAAGAAAACCATAGAAGTCTGGTATACCAGAAAATTATGTGAAGTAAATACTATTAAATAACCAAAATAAGACTAAAATAAATTATATAAATATACATTAGTTTTAGTGATGGTTTATTTTTCACAATTTTATGTTTGCAGTTTACTCTGTGAACATTTTTTCGAAATGCTGAAGATGGCTGTGTTAGATTATGGCTGACCTAAAAAAATGAAAAAATACTAAAAAAAAACAATAAAGAACTCGAAATAATCTTAGCACATTAATGTTATATTGTTCTGTGCCCTATATATTTAAAGATGATAGGCATAAATGCAAGGTAAAATAACATTTTTTCACCATTTTATGAAGTTTTGATAAAAAATCAGGTGATACTCTGAATCGCCAAATATTTGTGATGTCTGTCTTTCCAAGAAGAATACCTGCATGTACAGTTTGCAAAGACAAATTTTGGCAGTTTCATAAATATTTTAATTTATTTTGAAAGTTCCTAAACCTGCCTAAAAGCATCCCTAAAATGTTATATTCAACAGTGACCAAGAATACCATACTTACTCTATATCACTTCTACCACCGGATTAGTGTTTTAACCTACAAAATAAGGGTGGGTTTAGCAGGAATCAGATATTGCAGGATATAGGCTGGATAAGTGGGATTATTTTTGGGTGAAAAACCTCGGTGTAGTATTGTTTCTAGCAAGACTCAACAAGTTTTTAACAAAGTTTGGAAATATGAAGCATAAAAAGTATAAACACACATAGGTTTACCTCAAATCTTTTCCAGGCTATAAGCAACGCAACTACCTTTACAACTTTTAATTGGAATTTTAATATGCATTCAAAATTGTTGTTAGAGCCTAACTTGCCAAGGGTACAAATTATTTACACAATAAGTTTTCCTGAAACTTATTTTTTTGTGAATGAGTGGTACAAAAATGCTTCATTTTGCAGAATATATTTGTGCAGATGACAACATTTTCACGAAATGTGCGGTATATATTAATTTTTGGGTGCCTAAAGTTCAGTTATTTTTTAATAGAGGCAAACTCAGTATTTTGCTAACATACTATTCAAAAGTTAAGGCATTTACAAATGAGCAACATAGAACTCAATGACCTAGGTCCTAAAGAAATCAAAGTATGAAGAAGTGAAAAATTTTGCAGTAGAAATTGTTGCAGCTAGCTGAAATGGAAAATTTTGCAGAAGAATTTTTTTGACCGATTTTTGACTGATTTCTAAAATTTCTGTGGAATATTTTTGCGGATTTGGCCCAAAGTTCTGCAAAAAAAGGTTCCACAAAAAATTCTTCCACAGATAATGTATGCACATTTTGGAGAGGCAGAAATATATATATAATATATAAAGCCACATGTCCTGATCAAAATTGTGAAGCTACGTATATAGGAGAAGTAGGTAGAAGATTTGCAGAACGCATCACGGACCACCATGGACGTGATAAAAAGTCACATTTGGTTGAACATACACAGAAGTCTGGCCACCAAAGTGTCACCATAGACGATTTCGAAATTCTGTCTGGTGGCTATAGAAAAAACAAATTCAAAAGAAAGTTGGCAGAAGCATTATATACATATTAAGCACGTTAAACCAACCTTGAATGTTCAAAAACAATCAGTGCCATTGAAATTGTTGAATTAGGTCGTTATTATTTATTACTGTTTTTATATAATATATATGTATCCATAGAAACGCTTACTTACTGTAACATTTTAACTTTTAATTTGTAAAAAATAAACACTCTGATGATGTCTACTGGAATGTGTAGACGAATATATAGTTTTTAAAGAAAATCGTTTTACATCCCTCTGATTTTCACAATGATTAAGCTTCTGGTTATTTTATTTATAAAGAGGCAGAAATATTTTTTACAGTCCATGGCAAAAAAGGCAGGATTACTTGAGGTGGGAATAACAGGGAAGCTGGATAATAGAGTACATACAGTATACTTGATGCTTTTTTAAAGCTACATTCACATATGTTTTTGTGCACATCAGAAAGAATTTTTATTCAGTGACCCCATTTAGATAAGTTACGACACACTTACATGCAACTAAGCTCGTATGTCAGGTTTTTTAAGAGCATAATTTTTTGCTTGTATCACAACGTAACGGTCCATAGGCCAAAATAAGAAAAATGTTTGAGTTAGGATTCAAATTTGAAAAAAATGTTTTTTGAATATTCGTGTACAAAACAAAATGGCGATTAATGAAAGTACACAGCCCTTTTTCATAAAGTGCATAAAGAATTTTATCGGAAAAATGCACCGTAGATTTGCCTGTCAAAGTTTGTAATTCTGATCAGCTGCTGCTGCATTTTAACGATGATAATGTTAAAATTATGAGACAACACTTATTTTACGTTCTTTACGTTAAACTTTATATGCCATAGTCCGTACATGCAAATGTAGCTTTTATAGTTGGGCAGAAATGTTAGGGAATTGCGTAGCTTAAATAAGAGCTTTAAACACTCTGAAGAATCGCAAATGTAAATCACTTTATCATAGCTAAGTAACGAACAAACTAGCTAGCTTAAAAGATACAGCATTTTTTACCTGAGAAGTTTCAGCGACCAAACATCCTGTTTTGCAAAAAATTGATTTGGAGTTCCAAACATATCAAGAGTAACGGTAACCGACTGTTTTGGGCAAGAAACTTTGGCCTGTGGGACCTGGAACTCGAAGAACTTCGAGAGAATAGCTCGCAGAAGGAAGCCATGAATATCAGATTCTGACAATCTGAGTTCCTATTGCCTAAGAAATTAACTAACGCATTTCTATTGGCTTTTAAGAAATTGAACAATTTCCAAGCCCAGGGTAAATACTTTATCCTGGACACCGCGCGTCCAGGCTCCAGGTGGTCCCTATCTCTCATGAGAAGGTTGAAATAAAATGTGGCCAAATACAAACAAAATGTTAAACGGAGAATAAGCATGCAGAGAATCCTGTTTTCCATCCAAGTCTTTAACTGTCGTGCATTTGGAACGATTAGATTTGAAGGTGCCATGGTTAAGCGCCAAAAAATTGGATTACATGCCCTAATGGTCTAAAAGTGACGATGAAACCATTTTAATACCTTCCATGTTATCTTCTTAAAAACATCATTTTTAAAAAAATTATTGTAGAGCACTCTTAAGATTTAGTTTGGGACTGATGGAAGATTTGCGATATTCTAGGAGACAGGTTAATGCGTGTACCCTTAAGGGGGATTTTCACGAAGCGAATTGAACGGCGAATTCGACGGCGAATTGTATCTAAGCATGCGCAGTTTTGTTTGTTTTGATTTTGCACAAAACTGCGCATGCTCAGATACAATTCGCCTCTCCCACACAAAGTTTATTTATTAGGAGCGTTTCATAGGGGGCTGAGACTGGTGTCTAATATTTGAAGGAAGTCCTGAGATTACCGGTAGATTATTCTTTTTGTTAACAACATTGTTTCGATTAACTTTTGCTTGTTATGCGTTATTCCTATTTTCTTGGATTTATTTTGTTGAAAAATTCCTGGAAATAAAAGTTTATGGTAGTCTTAAAAGTGTTTAAGATCGACTATAATCAGAAGCGAAATTAATTGTCCACTCTTGAGTCTTCTTTTTGGTCCAGAAAAAACACTCATCGAGGGTCCATTATGGTACATATTAAAAGACTTTATTTTTGTTTATTATTTTAAATTCTCGAATAACATCCAGGTGCAATAAAGTTTGACCTAGGAGGATAGGTTTGACGTAAATCTCGTCTCCTGTGATTTTTAATTTCTTTGTATTGGTTCTGAGTGCAAGAAACTAAGACACCCGGGGAGGAGACTGGTTTGACGTTTAACCCCATGAATCACTTTCGTAATGAAACATAAAATTAAAAAGCAAAAATTTGATTTTTAGAGCCTGATTATATGAGGCGAGTTGGCTCGGTGTTGACCCGGTTGGCGGGTCAACCCGTTTGAAAAAATTACATATTATATGGGAAAAGTCAACCCGGGTCAAGACCTATACTGCTGCCGGGTTGAAAAAAAAGCGCGTAATTTTTTAAAAATGGCGGATGCAAGATGTAAACAAACAAGCGAAATTAAATCAAAATTATCAAAAATCAAAATCATCCACTAATTTTAATTTTTGACTTTCGAATTGAATTGAAATTTAACAAGAAGCCCAGGGGCTTGAAGATTTCCGGCATTAGCCTAAAAGATTTTAAAATTTGAAGTTGATCTTGAAAACGGAGAATTATGGGGTAAACAAATCATTGAGTATTCTCAATTATTATTGTAACTAACCTGCAATGTTAAAATACAACTCAATAAATAAAAAATAAAATTCATGAATAATTAATTAGTTCTGCTGAATATAGCTTTAGTCTACCACGGTCATTCAGTTCCGCCTATACACGGGAAATTCAGTCTGCGCATGCGCTAACTTTTGAAATCTCAAAACGCAAAAATTCCGTGGCGATGATGACGTCATAATCTCGACATACCTGACTTAACATGCTAAATTACAAGGCATGGTGCTAAAATATTGTTTACTTTGTATTTTATTATAATAAGTGTGGCCAAGGCTCCGTATAAACACTGAAAACGACGGGTTTGCTTTTGTTGTGGCAACGTAAACGAAAGGGTTTTTTTATCCGACAAATTTACAGAATTCCTATATTCTACCAAAATTTGAGAGAGAACTAAAGTTTTTTACCCAGTAAAGTATATATATTTTGAAAAGCTACGGGATTTGTCTTTCTGCTGCAAAAAACCTTATTTTGCTTACATTTTTTTACTAAAAGTTTTTAAGCATTTTCCACGGTAAGGGTGTTTGGCTAGCTAGCCTCCTTGAATATCAACAAACATGGCCGACAGATCAACATGCAAAAAGTTCTATAAGTCTTAGATAATCGAAAAAGGTTAAATTAATCTCATTATTACATTTAACAGTTCTTTTGATATCACTCTGATTTGCAAAATCTAAGTATGAAAGTGTGGTAGATCAAGACCACCTAGATACAGTGTAGAGCAGGCCATTGGGTAGCTAGTCATAAATGCTAGGACAGGGAAAAAAATGCAGCAAAACCTTAAGATATAGCAGATTGATATAGGTGGCCACACGATTGCATTATCTTCAATTTAATAGCACATGGGTTAATTTTTGGCCAAAGAATACAAGTCTTAAATTTGGATGAAATAATAGCATGTTTTAAGAGCACTCCAAGAGTGGCAGTTTCGGTTTTATATTTAACTAGCTGGCTGTTAATTAAACTGTGAAAAATTAAACCAAATAGAGCCTTATGAATGCTTTAAACAATAATTACTGCCACGCTTTTGCTGTTAAGTGCAAAATGTCATATTTAGGGACTGTTCATATCAAATATTTCCTCTGATAGCAGGGAAATATTTCAGCATGATATAATTTTTACTTTCTGTTCATATGGCATGGGCGAGAAAACTTTTCCTCGGGTGAGAAAATACCATGTGATAAGTTTCTATTGTTTATTATGATAAGAATCTATTGTTTATTTTTAAAAATTATGCCCAATCGACATAAATTTATCTCGCCTGCCGAGGAAACTTCTGTTTTTTTGGGAAAATGCATTACCCGCTTACCGAGATCTCGATCATGCGCACCCGAGATCTTGGTAGGCGGGTAAATGTTTTTTCTCATATGAACGCAACTAAATTTTGTTAAGAGTTTGTTAACAACCTGAGATCTTGACCTGATATCATGCTGAAACATTTACCCGGTTCCCGAGGAAATATTTCCCATATGAACATGCCCCTTAGAACTCATGAAGAAAAGTCTCAAACAAAGATAAAATAATCTAAGTTACAATATAATTTGTGTATTTCATTTAGCAAACATAAAAATAAAAACTGTACATTAACATATATAATTCTTTAAATAAGTCTTCCAATAAGAACCATATAATGTGCATAGTTGTGTTTGCAACAAAAAGCATCCCAAACGATTGAAACCATACAAGGAGTAATCCATAAACACTTTAACAGGTTGTTGACGCCACATGGAAACTAAAAAAAATATGACAGTGGATTTTTAATATTTACATTACCTTAACAGGATAAATTTTGAAATAAATTTTTTGCCTTGGATTTTCTTTTTATGTATATATTTCATAAACATTTCATAATGACTGGAATTTTAAGCTTGTGCAGGTAAAAAAGACGTGCATATAAATTGTATAGGAGCAAATATAAAAGTAAAATTAAGTTATTTTAAGCGAAATATATTTAATCACTTATTCGCGAATGTAAATCCTCATTATTTCGCTTTTTTTTTCCTCGCGGAACTTTTCCCCGTGAAACTTTCTCCCTGTAAAGAGTATATACACATTTTTTTTTATAAGAAATAGTTTTCCAGTCAAATAAACAAGGCCTTATCCTAAAAATAACAAAAAATAAATAAAAATAAAAGATGTTTCAAATAAAATACATAAAATAGAGAAATAAAAATTAAGAAAATTTCAGCCTATATTCAGTCACCTTGCTAAGAACATTTAGGCTTAAGTCAAAAAAGGGTTTTCTTATACAAAAAGGTGTATGCATATATACTTTTTTTTGTAAAATTCACTGTTCAATCCTAACATATTTTTACACAAAACTCTCTGACAATAAGTATTTTTAATGTGTACATTTCATTTGAATTTTTAAGTTCTTGTTCAGGGGTTTTTGGCAAAAAACAAATTAATTTTTCAATGATGCTCTAAGGAATATTTTCTGTGAAAATCATTAGCTTTTGTATAAAATATACTTATTATATATACTTATTATAATAATACTTATTAATGAAATGCAATAATTTTTTGCCACAAAAGAGGTCAAGAGGTTCCACAAAATCATTTTTTCCACAATACACCTCTTCACAGTTTAAGTCGTTCACTTATGTTCTGTATTAAAAAAGGGAAGTAAACAGAGTGAATTTAATAGTTAGTTATTTATTTATTTATTTATTTTCCATCAGACAGTATGAATACAATAATAATAATAAAAATTATTCATGCAAACTCATTAAAATCACCTAATGGAGGGATAACCACCACGAATAAGGCTTTGACCATAGGCATTATGAATATTTCTCATTTTCTGAAGAAATAATTAGTTTTTCTTTTTAATTCTCAATAAGACGTGGTAACAAAAGAAAGACTGTGAAACTGTGAGCATCTTTTCAACACTAAAAGAATGGGGGAGAGGTTTTAGCAATTCCTAGGAATCGTAAATCCGAAATTTAGGTAAGAATAGAATAACACGTCATAATTGGTGATAAACAATTGTAAACGCAATAAAATAGTTCTATTCACACTATATTTTTTAAACAACACAGTGTAATACACTCTTTATTGACTACCCTTAGGTGTTTTACTTTAAGGCTACCATGTTTATGCATAAAGTTGTAAAGCTATACACAGTACTTTAGTCATAATTAACAATGCGTTGCTAGGAGAGCGGAGGCCCAGCGTTGAAAAGATAAAAAAAAACACAAAATATAGTTTACTAAGAAAAAACATTCATATCAGTAATCTTTGTTAGTCAGTAATAACAAAATTATACTTACAATTCATTATACTACTCATAACATCATCATTCAAGTGCCATTTATAGCTAGCTACAGGTCACCAAAATATCTTGACTTTGAAGGCAAATTTTTCAGAGCAAAAAAATGTAAGCACTAGGACGTTGATGTCTTCTGGTAATACAATGTTTGAAATTAATAAAAATAACTATGAATAGGCTTGGAAAACTTTAGAATGTTAGTTTTAGGCATTTTTATATGCTCCTTTTGCCCCTGTCGGAAAAAAATACGTTCTTGACAATGAAATGTTCTACTTTCGTTTTCTTGCTTTTCGCCATAGCCGCCAACAATTTTTTTGTCTTCGCAAACATGTTATCAAACATTATAAAATTAAAACAAACGCTTTGTAGTCACGAAAGTCAGCTTTTGTTCAAAATCAGTAGAGCATCCGATTTGTAAAACAATGTTTGTCAGGCATGCGACGACGTCTACCATCTTGAAAAAAATACAAAATATTTCGCGAATTTTGCGCACGCGCATTCTGAATTTCGCATTCTGAATGAACGTGCTACGTGCTTGAAAAATTGTACAGAAAGAAATGACGTAACATCAAAGATGGCGCATTATAAGACGATCTTCATTATGCTACACTGCACGAGCTTTAACTTTCGATAGCATATAAACTTTAAAATAAAGTATTGTTCATTGGATAATAAAACAATCTGTTGCACTGTTAGGATTCTTATTGGCTTAAAACTCATTTTAGCCTCGTTCTCAGAAAAAAATCTTTAGCCTGGATAAGTTTCGGGCGTCCAGCCTAGCTGCGCTGTCTCTATCTATCTCTCTATCTCTCTATCTCTCTATCTCTCTATCTCTCTATCTATCTCCTCAGGCGATTTTAAAGATTCCGCCTTCGCTGGCGGAAATAAAAAATTATCAAATAATTTTGATTTTTGATTTTCAAATTATAAATTGAATTAACAACTATTTCTGATTTTTAATTTTCAATCAAATGGCCTTAAGGGTACACGCATTCAGGTTTTATTTTGTTGAAAGAATATTTATCAAGAATTTAAGAAGTTTGGAAGTATTTATTTAATAGGACAAAAAGTCAATAGAACAGACTTAGAAAGAAAAGCAAACTTTCTGTTAATCTTAGCTATGCTCGGTTTAATTACTTCCACTTTGAAATTCAGGTTTTCTATCTGGCGTGTTTTTCTTCACTTGGAATAAGACTTGTGGATCGAGAAAAGCGTGAATATATCTCATTATTTCGACCATCTAATGACTATAAATCTCAAGTCTAATTGGTGATGACGAGAAAACTCTGACAAGTTCACTTTCTGATTCATTACGCAACGCAATATTTAACATTCACAACTGTAATATATTGCCTGGAAGGGCTTGAAAATATCGTCTGGCGATCGTAAGCACTTAACATCGACTAAGAGTTGGAAAGCTCTCAGAAATGAAAAAAGTTTTTGTTATGCACGTTGCTATGCTGTTATTTCTGCTTTGATTGCAAAAGTGAAAGATTGCACCATCTTAATTAAAAATTTATTATGTGAATTATTAGCAACCATATTTTGAAGCAAATTTGGTTGGTGTGTAAAAATATGTACACGTTTTTTTTTTTAAGAAACCTAAGAATTTGGTTGAGCCTGGAGTTTCTTAAAATTTCGATAACTTGAGTCTGAAATGTTTCTTAATTTTCCTTATTTGAGCCTGAAAAGTTTCTTAAAAAAATCTTTTATTTACAATGCTTTTTTGAGGTATGGGCTATGGTATGTTTGCACAGTATCGGAAGTTCATTCATTCATTCGTTTCTTATTTCTGACGTTAGTTCCTTTCTGACGTGACTTCGAACGTTTTTTTTCTTCCTTCGAAATTTTATTCTGTTCCCCCTCTTTTTCTGTTATATGTATATAAGTTTCCTAATGTTGGAGATTTTCTCAGCCTGCTCAAGTTTCTTAAATGTTTCTTAAAATTTTGACTTTCTGAGCCTAAGGTTTCTTATAGACTGGTTTCTTCTAAAAAAAAAACGTGTAGGTGATGATGGTTGACTTTTAGCCTTTCTTTTCAAAGAGCTTTTCTAAAATTTTGGCCTATCAAATTTTCTCAATATTTTGTTTTTTAAAATTCCTGCTGAAGAATTTGCAGGGATTTTTTTCAACGGTTAAAATCCCCAGATAGCTTGACAAGAACTTAAAACAAGTTAAGTTATCACTGATAATTTTAATTATGACGTAATATTGCTTGGACTTAACGATGTCATTAATAATAAAAAAGATTACGCTGATTAAGCCGTCTCATTTATGTCTATTGTTGAGAAATCGTGACTCATATTTTCAAATTCGTACATAGACCTCTTTACTTGGCGTTATATGGTAAAAAAAAACAGAAGCCCTGGGGCAAGGATGCTACATTTCACCACACGGATAAGCATCATAAGCAATCTGGTATTTACTGCCAAGCCCTTTTTCCGTGATCTACTTATCAGCTGCTATAAACTTAGTATAAGCGACGAAAAAAAAACCTTCCTGACACATCATAATATCCTACTGTTATCAAGCTTAGTGAATTATTGTTTATATAACTTACATAAAGCAAATACCACCCTTCGATTTTGTCTCTTCACCGCAGAGGTTTTTTATAAGTTATCTGGGATGCTAGGACTTTCCAAGTTCGTTGACTCAAAAAAATAACCAACCCCTCCTAGAAAAATGCCTTTATATAATATCCACAATGTTATTGCTTCAAACATCAAGACAAGCGAAAAATTATAATGGCGACTTTATTATTGGGTCACAAAGAGCAGCTAAGAGAGGTAGGGACTTTAAGTAGTGATTCTGGACCAAAATGATGAGCTAACATTCCACGAAAGTAAATGCAATTTTACGGCGTGTCGTTCTTTTTTAAACATTGCTTTTATCAAATGTTGAGCAGTTGATTCCGTTCTTTACGGAAAATAAAGAAATCTAGTTGTAAAGTTTGTATCGGCTATAATTAAAAAAGGCTGGACGCTAGAGAAACGTCATGAATCAACATCTTTGTCTTATTTGCTTCTTGAGAATACACATATTGTTTTATAAGAAACCCGTTTATAAGAAACTAGATGCTAAAGCATCAAAATAATCAAGAAACTTTCAGTACTGAAAATACACACAAAAAAGGAACAATGAGTACTAGGGCCTCTCATTGTTTTCTGTCGTTATCTAGGTCTATATCAGCTTGTGATGATTTCTTTTATTTAATTGTAGTTACTCCAGATCAACAAAGCTTGGAAGGAAAGTTATGACAAGCTGTCCGAAGAAAATCAAACACTACATAACTTATTATCAACTTTGGTTTCTGCAAAAGAATGTGACGGGGAGCGGTATAGCAGACCAAGAAAACCCATACTGTCAAAACGCCAGATACTGAAGCAACAAGAACGGGTACGTTTAGTAATAATGGATGGAAACGCCTTTAAAGTTATTAAGTACATCTTAAGATGAATAAGTAGTATGGTTAGTAGATTGTGGTGGACTGTACAACACATTAACTATTTATATTGTCATCTGGTTGACTGACATTGTAATGAACACTGTTTCTTTCCAATCTTATGCATTGCCTTATTTGTTTCACATAAAAATTTCAAATGTTTATATTTTTTAGGCAATTATGTTGCACTCGGTTCCAGGACTTCATATTCCAGGCACATTTATTGCTACAAACGTGGAGAGAAATGGTATAAGGAAGACGATGTAGCTATGAGATTCACATCAAAGCAGATGGAGGAGCAACATAATATTGTGGCTTATGATGAAAAATAACCTTTAAATGAATTTATGTGTAATATATGTTCAAACCTTCTGTCTGTAACTTATTTAAGAATTTGTAACCTGAGTTTTCCTGTTTTTTGTGTGTATTGTGTAATTATAAGCTTTTAATAACTATTAATAACATCGCATGCAATGAATACATTAGTTGTCATGGCAGTTAGTTAGCATTTGGTAATTCCTTTTCATGGTAACCGTGGGTGTGTCAGTTGTTGTGTCAGTTGCTAATAGTATCTGCTGGAAACGTGGCAGGAAACTTGATATGAAATGGAAATTAATGCTGCTTCATGCACTTTCTTTGCAGCGAACATTTCAGCGGCTTGTCAGAATATACACGTTTTATTTTTAAAATTTTTTTTTCATGTTTTTTTAAAAAAAGATTTATACCCTCAAGTGGTTTTCTTCAGGAGCCCTATCAATTTTACCCAATTTACTTTCTTAAGTTTTTGCGAGTGGTTTAGATAGAAAAATACCAAAACATAAGCACTACAAAGAGCACTGGGTACGAAACTGTTTATACATTTACATTAGGTGTGAAAAGCAGAAACAAAATAGATATAAAAGTCTTCTATATTCACTAGTTTCAATTTCTCTTCAAAACACGTACATTGAATTTTCAAATTCGTTAACAACTTTCTGAACGCAACAAAAACAATCTCACTCTACGTGTCTATTTTACTGTTGTTAAACACCATTCTCAAAGAAGATAAACCTCTCAGAGACGTCTGGGGACGAGAACGGTTAAACACTTTCTTGTTAGCAAGGAGAATAGTCTCCTTGTTGTTAGTTAAAAAGACATACGCCTGCAAAAATAAACAAACAAAACATATGCTTGCAAATTTTGAAAACATAGGTATATATATTCAGGACAATTTTTAGGGCCTAGATCTCTTTTTTGTACGCATGCTGCGAACAAAATGTGAAAAAGACAGCACGTGTTTCGTTCGTTCCTTCGTGTCTTAAAATATCAAGATTTTACAATTGTTACAAATTTCAAACACAGAAAACAAATCCCACCTATGCAAAACACAGATTTTCCCGCCCTGTTGTGAAAGTGTTTTTGCTAAACGCGTCGACGAAATGTAAGATGGTACATGATTAATTTCTGCTAGCTATGATGCTGTCGAATCGATTGCTGTTTTAGGGTGAATTCCTAATACTTTAGAAAGAAGTGTAAACAGAGTGAAAAGAGAGAGGAAAGTGGTTCCTACGGTTTTCAAACGATAAAAAGAAAGCTTTAAACAAACTGTTATTCTTATAACATTGTGACCAGAATTAATTGTGCTGTTATTGGTTGTACGAACAGCCAATATAAAATTTGAAATTGTCACATACAAAATGATGTCGTCAAGGAATTATTTG
Organism: Hydractinia echinata; assembly: GCA_030067915.1. NCBI lineage: Eukaryota > Metazoa > Cnidaria > Hydrozoa > Anthoathecata > Hydractiniidae > Hydractinia > Hydractinia echinata. The sequence continues at coordinate 97,978 of JASGCC010000182.1, read as the reverse complement.
GCAATATGGGGAAACCGCAAAATTTTTTTCGTACATTCAACAAGTGGATCGAAAGTATTTTTTTGTGTTAACACTAGAGCCTGCATTTATTTGAGGTGATTTTAAAGGTAACGTCACGAGTAAGGACAAAACATGGCTGTATCCATTTAACGTTTCTATGCATTTTGAAAATAAAAACCATGTGACAAGCTAGAATCAGAACATTCTTATTTTTCATCATCTTTATCTTAGCAATATGAGGAATGCAGCTAAAAGAAAAGTGTTATCGATTGTTGTATCATAAATGTAACTTTTTGTGGAATCTGTTCGTGTATACGAAATGTCTAACCTAGAAGGCTAGGTTAACACATCTTTTATACTAGGAAAGCGCTTGGATTCGTTAGCTGAATAAAGTTACAGTCAAAAAGTGTATCGAAAGTCTCTTTTCGTGTTAAAACCAAAATATTGTCGAGGTTTAAATTCATGTCTCTCACTTTCATGATAGTAGATTTAGAAACCATTCATAAAGCTTCGGGGACACGGAAACATTTTTCATGCAATTGCAACAAAAACATTTTTGTTTCAAGCACATGATTTTTCTCCCATGTCGCGTGGGTGCTAGTTTATGAAACAAATTTGCATGCAGCTACAAAGATGGGGGCTGTAAAAAAAATGTGGGTAAGGCTCCAATTAAGATTTTTTTTTGTTTAAGCTTTTCATTATTTCAATCAACTAACACAAATAAGAGAACTGTAGCAACTGCTTCAGTTACGTTGGCCGCCATATTTGTTGTTATCTGAACTTAATTTCGCAGTCAGAATGATTGATATTTGCTTCCAACCTGGTCAGCATTATATTCCTAATACTCATTGATCGCCAGGACAACCTTAATAACCACCCAGTAAACAAAAAAATCTTAAAAGGAATATCATCCAACATAATGTCAAACAACACAACCTTGTTTACAAGGCCTGTAGCGTTTTTTAATATGAGGATGAAACGCTCGTACGCGTACGAGTTTCATCCTCATATCAAAAAACGCTACAGGCCCGAGGATCAAGGTTGCGAACAACATTTCTACATTAGCGACAGCGCTTTTGAAATTCGAAAATAAGTTTTTCTTGTTCCAAAAATCCACTGCAGCACATAATTAAAATTAGCAAACCACAGAATTCAGCACAAAATGAGATGCACAACCAAAGTTATGCCTAGTCAAAGATGCAGCGTGTACTTTGTGACCCTCTCTCACAGTGCTATAACCGATTATTGTAGCATACGAAAAACTGAATTTTCTGATAAATGCAGAATTTTGACGTTTTAAAAAAAGCATTCATACAATGCCTTAAAAGAAGGGGTCGTGTGAAAGCGGAACGCTGCAAATTGTTCTTATAACGTTTTAAGTTCATCTTAAGTACTTGTTTTTTTCTGTTAATGACAATATCAGAACTCACGATAAGTAGGTTTAAAAGACGCTGGAAACAAGGTTGATTGCCTGCATCGATCTACTGATTAAAAATCGGGTCCGTCGCAAAAAGGGTTAAGCATTTTTCTTATCTTATTTTGAAAAAAATGTTAAAAAAAAAACAAGTTTGATAATCCATAACGTGTATTGTCTAGAAAATTTTATTTAAAACAACAACGTTTATAGTACACTTGGAAATTCCCAGAAGATTTTATTATTATTAAAACAATTGACATACCACAAGCGGAGACTGCATCAAAAGTGTAGTACTGTACACTTCCTATTGCAGGGCTCTTCTTCGGATAGTTCTGTTTAAAAAGCACTACACCTTTACAACAATACAATAGTAAAACCAGTACTGTCCATGTAACTTAGCGGAGCTAAGTGGAAAGGACAATTTTTTCTGAGAAGTTTATATAACTTAATTTATACTTAAAATTTAACCAAAAATTAAGAGCATATTTAGTACAAGCTGAGTTTCAATCAAATTTCAAGTTCTCTTTATTTATTTTCAATTTTAAACATATATTTCGGCATCCATTATATGGTTCTTCAGCCTAAGTTCAAATATAAATTAGGAAAAAAGTGCTCCACGCGCCAGATTTCAATATATCAGCCTTGTTGAATGTTGAAACATAAAAAAGAACAAAGCATTGACAAGCTTTCGAGTTTATTACTCTTCATTTCTAAAAAAATTATTGTACAGCGCTCTTGAAATTCAATTTGGTACTGATGGAAGATTTGCTATATTCTAGGAGACAGGTTTCATTTTGTTGAAAGAATATTTATCAAGGAATTAAGAAGTTTGAAAGTATTTATTTAATAGGACAAACAGTCAATAGAACAGACTTGAGAGAAAAGCAAAATTTCTGTTACTTTCACGTGTTCGATAACATTTTCGCGGGATGTTTTGGATACAATTCTAATACAAAAATCAGTTAAGCCTAAATTTTAGGGGGTTAATTTTGGTGTTTGTAACGACAGAGAAGAATGGGCACTCTGAAATTAAGATTTTCATCTGGCGTGTTTTTCTTCATTTGGAATAAGACTTGTGGATCGACATGAGCGTGAATATGCGGCTTTTCCGATGTTTGCAAGATACTCGGAAATAGAGTTTCGTTTCGGCTCTGCGAGGAAGGGTGTATGGTGAGCATGGGCGGCGTATAAAAGAAGACTGAAAAATGCGGTAATTTTTACCTTGGTGTATAAAATTGACCGACTCTTTACCAACAATCTTTTTTTCTTATTTTCTTTATGTAATTATTGTCCGGAATGGTACACCATACATGGTAAAGAAAGAAGAAGAGCAAGACAAATAAAGATCCTTAGTATATATAATGTCAAGGTTTTTCCAACTGGAAAATAGCTGCGAGGACAGCATTCTGTTTTCGCTTAAGGAAAACGGTTGGTGTTTTAGCCCAGACATTATATATATGGTTGTAAATTAGGCGCATCACACGAGCTAGATAATTGAGGCTAACTGTACCCTACTTCTGTGCTTGAGTACCGTAAAATATGTAACTAATATCTCCGATATTTGTAGTTTTGTATTACCCAACTGTAAGAATGAAAGGAAAGCATTATTTTGGCTATCTAATGCCTATAAATCTCAAGTCTAATTGATGACGAGTAAACTCTGACAAGTTCACTTTGAATGGTACACCGCTTTCTGATTCATTACGCAACACAACATTTACCATTCAGAACTGTAATATATTGCCTGGAAGGGCTTGAAAATATTGTCTGGCGATCGTAAGCATTTAACATCGACTAAAAGTTGGAAAGCTCTCAGAAATAAAAAAGTTTTTGTTATGCACGTTGCTATGCTGTTATTTCTGCTTTTGATTACAAAAGTAAAAGATTGCACATTCTTAATTTAATAGTCGGTGACCCGTGGAAAAATGGGTTCGCCCGTTCTTTTAATACCGCATTGCGTGTTTCTCGCTACTTGCGGTACCATTTTGCGTGACAGACGGACAGACGTATACGAGTATTATAATATAGATGAGAAATTTATTATGTAAACTATATTAGCCACCATATTTTGAAGCAAATTTGATTGGTTTGTGAAAATATGTAGGTGATGATGGTTGATATTTAGCCTTGATATTTTTCTAAATTTTTGACCTATCAAAGTTTCTCAATATATTTTTTCCTAAATTTCTGCTAAGGAATTTGCAGGGATTTTTTTCAACAGTTAAAATCCCCAGATAGCTTGACAAGAACTTAAAACAAGTTAAGTTATCACTAATAATCTTACTTATGACGTAATATGGCTTGGACTATTTTTTATATTTCACCACACGGATAAGCATCATAGGCAATCTGGTATTTACTACCAAGCCCTTTTTCCGTGATCAACTTATCAGCTGCTATAAACTTAATATAAGCGACGAAAGAAAAACCTTCCTGACACATCATAATATCCTACTGTTATCAAGCTTAGTGAATTATTGTTTATATAACTTATATAAAGCAAATACCACCCTCCGATTTTGTCTCTTCACCGCAGAGGTTTTTAATAAGTAATCTATGATGCTAGGACTTTCCAAGTTCGTTGACTCAAAAAAAATAACCGGCCCCTCCTAGAAAAATGCCTTTATATAATATCCACAATGTTATTGCTTAAAACATCAAGACAAGCGAAAAATTATAATGGCAACTTTATTATTGGGTCACGAAGAGCGGCTAAGAGAGGTAGGGATATGGTACAAAATATTTTGACTTTAAGTAATGATTCTGAATCAAAATGATTAGCTAGCATTCCACGAAAGTAAATGCAAGTTCTTTTTTAAACATTGTTTTTATCAAATGTTGTGCAGTTGAATCCGTTCTTAATGGAAAATAAATTGAAAGGAACATAGTTGTATGATTGACTAGACGCTAAAGACTAGACGCTAGAGAAACGTCATGAAGCAACATCTTTGTCTCATTTGCTTTTTGGGAATACACGTATTGTTTTATAAGAAACTAGATGCTAAAGCATCAAAAATAATCAAGAAATTTTCAGTACTGAAATCACACAAAAAAGGAACAATGAGTAAAAAGGGCCTTTCATTGTTTTCTTATCATCATCTGAGTTTATATCAGCTTGTGATGAGTACTTTTACTGAATTGTATTGTAGTTACTCAAGATCAACAAAGCTTGGAAGGTAAGCTATGACAAGCTGTCTGAAGAAAACCAATCACTGAAGAACTTATTATTGGTTTCTGCAAAAGAATGTGACGGGGACCGGTATAGCAGACCAAGAAAACTCATGCTATCAAAACGCCAGATACTGAAGCAACAAGAACGGGTACGTAATGGTTGGAAACCTCTTTAAAGTTATTAAATATATCTTAAGATGAATCAGCAGTATGGTTAGTAGATTGTGGTGGATTGTACAACACATTAACTATTTATATTGTCATCTGGTTGACTAACATTGTAATGAACACTGTTTTTTTTTCAATCTTATGCATTGCCTTATTTGTTTCACATAAAAATTTCAAATGTTTTTTATTTTTAGGCAATTATGTTGCACTCGGTTCCAGGACTTCATATTCCTGGCACATTCATTGCTACAAACGTGGAGAGAGATGGTATAATGAAGACGATGTAGCTATGAGATTCACATCAAAGCAGATGGAGGAGCAACATAATATTGTGGCTTATGATAAAAAATAACCTTTAAATGAATTTATGTGTAGTATATGCGTTCAAACCTTCTGTCTTTAACTTATATAAGATTTTGTATCCTGAGTTTCCCTCATTTCCTATGTTTTTTTGTGTATGCATTGTGTAATTATAAGCTTTTGACTCAACTATTAATAACATCGCATGTAATGAACAGATTAGTTTCTATGGCAATTAGTTAGCATTTGGTAATTCTTTTCATGGTTACTATGGGTGTGTCAGCCGGGGGATGTGCCAACTGTTGTTGTGTCAGTTGCTAATAGCATCCGCAGGAAACGTAGCTGTAACAGCAACGTGATATGGAATGGAAATTAATGATGTTTAATGAACTTTCTTGCAGCGCACGTTTCAGCGACTTGTCAGAAAACGTTTTATTTTCACTTTTTTTTTTCGCATGTTTTTTTTTAAAAACTTAGATTTATAAATAACCTACAGTGGTTCTCTACAGATGACCTAAAAATTGTACCCAATTTACCTTCTTAAGTTTCTTAACTTTTTGCGAGTGGTTTAGATAGAAAAATACCAAAACAGAAGCACTACAAAAAGCACTGGGTACGAAACTGTTCATACATTTACATTAGGTGTGAAAAGCAGAAACAAAGTAGATATAGTTACGAGACAGTTTCAATTTTTCTTTAAAACCTTCAAAAAAACACGTTCATTGAATTTTCAAGATCTCACTCTACGTGTGGATTTTACTGTTGTTAAACACCATTCTCAACCTCAGACCTCTTTGAGATAACAAAGAGGTCTGGGGACGAGAACAGTTAAACACTTTATTGTTAGCAAGGATGATAGTCTCCTTGATGTTAGTAAACAAGACGCCTCCAAAAATAAACAAACAAAACATATGCTTGTAAAACATAGGTACAGTCGAATCTCTCTAATTCGAACCTTCTCTAATTCGATCAAATTCAAAGTCACCGTCAAATTTCCTTAAGAAACTCTCATAAATGAACCTCCATAATTCGATACTCTCTAATTCGATAAACTTTCTAATTCGATCTAGATTTTAGGTCCATACGGAGAAATTCTTGAGTGTAAAAAGGCCCTAAGCACAGTTTCGAACCATATTTCGAATTTATAAGATGTAAATAGGGTCGTTGATTTAGAAAGTAGGCTAAATAAATAACAGTCAAATATTGATGACTATTTCCAGAAATCTTGAAAGATCTTTGGAAAAAGTCTTTAATATTCGGTACTGCACTGGTCATATTAAAAACGTATGTCTGATTCATTTTTGCAAGTACAAAGATTTCTCTCTGTAATTCGATTTTTTCTACTTTGCCGCCTATCAATTGGAATTAGAGAGACACTCCCTAATGCGATTCTCTCTCTAATTCGATAAAAATTTTACCCCTCTGGAAAATCGAATTAGAAGCAGTCGACTTGTATATATTCGGGACAATTTTTAGTGCGCAGATCTTCTTTTTTGTACGCATGCTGCGTCAGTTGCCAACAAAATGTTGAAGAGACAAACACGTGTTTCGTTCGTTCTTTCGTGTCTTAAAATATCAAGATTTTACAATGCCTACAAATTTCAAACGCAGAAAACAAATCCCACCTATGCAAAACACAGATTATTCCGCCCTGTTGTGAAAGTGTTTTTGCTAACCGCGTCGAAGAAAAGTAAGATGGTAGATAATTAATTTCTGCTAGCTGTGATGTTGTTCGAGAAGAGTCAATACACCAGAGCGACACGCTGGGCTACCATTTTTTTAGGGTGAGTTCCTAAGACTGGGTGCCAACATGGAAAGAATAATTACTTCAGAGAGAAGCGTAAACAGAGTGAAAAGAGGGAGGAAAGTGGTTCATATGATTTGTAAACGATTTTATAACTGATATTTTTATAACGAAGTGACCAGCGTTAACTGTGCTGTTATTGGTTGTACAAAATGATGTCGACAAGGAATTATGTGGACCTTTTTATTTTTAATTAAGAGAGAAGATAATAATAATTTCTAACGAAATTTCAAACACTAGGAATGCCCTTGGGTTCTCCAGTTGGGTAGCATAAAGTGTCACAACACAAATCCACTTTTTGTTTTGACACAGACGCAAATAGAGTACACTCTGGTCCTAGTTCTTGCATGGCTCTTGCATGGCTCTTGCGGTTCTTGCATGGTTCATGAATTGGCAATATGGGTAAGCCGCAACATTTTTGCGTACATTCAACAAGTGGATCGAAAGTATTTTTTTGTGTTAACACTAGAGCCTGCATTTATTTGAGGTGATTTTAAAGGTAACGTCACGAGTAAGCAAAACATGTCTGTATCCATTTAACGTTTCTATGCATTTAGAAAATAAAAACCATGTGACAAGCTAGCATCAGAACATTCTTATTTTTCATCATCTTCATCTTAGCAATGTGAGGAATGCAGCTAAAAGAAAAATGTTATCGATTGTCTTGTATCATAAATATAACTTTTCTAGAAGGCTAGGTGTAACACAGCGTTTACACTAGGAAAGCGCTTGGATTCTTTAGCTGAATAAAGTTACAGTCAACAAGTGTATCGAAAGTCTCTTTTCGTGTTAACACAAAATATTGTCGAGGTTTAAATTCATGCCTTTCACTTTTATGATAAAATGATTTAGAAACCATTCATAAAGCTTCGGGGACACGGAAACATTTTTCATCAAATTGCAACAAAACAATTTTTGTTTCAAGCATATGATTTTTTCCCTTGTGTCGCGTGGGTGCTAGTTTATGAAACAAATTAGCATGTAGCTACAAAGAAAGATGGCTGTTGCAAAAAACAAAAACAAAAAAAACGTGGGTAAGGGTCCAATTAAGAGGGTTTTTTTGTTTAAGCTTTTCATTATTTGAATCAACTAACACAAATAAGAGAACTGTAGCAATTGCTTCAAATGCGTTGGCCGCCATCTTTGTTGTTATCTGAATTAAATTTCGAAGTCAGAATGATTGTACGCGTTTCATCCTCATATCAAAAAACGCTACATACCCTGGGATCGAGGATGCGATTCACACATTGGCGACAGCGCTTTCGAAATTCGAAAATAAGTTTTTCTTGTTCCAAAAATCCGCTGCAGCACATAATTAAAGTTAGGAAATCATAGAATTTCAGTACAAAATGAGATGTACAACCAAAGTTATGCCTACTCTAAGATGCAGTGTGCACTTTGTGACCTTCCGATTACCGCAGCATACGGAAAATTGAATTTTTTAATAAATGCAGAATTTTCACGTGCAGCGTTTCAAAAAAGGCATTCATTTAGGCCTTGAAAGAAGGGGTCGTGTGAAAGCGGAACGCTGTAAATTGTTCTTATAACGTTTTAAGTTCACCTTGAGTACTTGTTTCGTTCTGTTAATGACAATATCAGGACTCGCGATAAGTAGGTTTAAAAGACACTGGAAACAAGGTTGATTGCCTGCATCGATCTACTGATTAAAAATCGGGTCCGTCACAAAAAGGGTTAAGAATTTTTCTTTATCTTATTTTGAAAAAAATGTTACAAAAAATAAGTTTATTATCTAGAAATGTATTGTCTAGAAAATTGTATTCAAAACGACTTAAAACGTTTATAAGAGTACACTTGGAAATTCCCAGAAGATTTTATTATTATTAAAACAATTGACACACCATAAGCAGAGAATGCCTCAAAAGTGTAATATTGTACACTTCCTATTGCACATCTTTTATTCGGATAGTTTGTATAAACATACCCTCAAGCGTTCATGAGAACAACAAAACAAACAAAAACAAACAAAACTGTCCACGTAACTTAGCGGAGCTAAGTGGTACGGATAATTTTTTTTGATAAGTTTATATAACAACTTTTATACTTAAAATTTAACCCCAAATTAAGAGCATATTAAGAACAAGCCGAGTTTCAATCAAATTTCAAGCTTAAAAAGAAAGTACGAAAAAAGCGCTCTACTCGCTGGGTTCTAATATATCCCACTTGTTGAATGTTAAAACGCCCTATAAAAATATCGGCCCATATGTTTCCTCTTCGTTTTAATGCAATCCAATTTAAACTGAAAGTGACTTAAGGAGAATTTTCACGAAGCGAAATGGACGGCGAATTCGCAGCCGAAATGTATCTGAGAATGCACAGTTTTATTTGTTTTCAATTTCCTTCGGAAAATTCGCTTCGCTTAAAAGTAGAAACAGTTCCTACTTTTTTGCGGCGAAATATTTCGGTGTAAACTTTTAACCAGTCAGAATGCAATATTCAGTGTTTATTTAAAAAAAAACTCATCAGTGGAAAGATTCAAAATAACTGTCTGGTTTATAATACTCAAAACAGTCTTACATTTAGTATTTTAAATTCGCCACATGTTTTTCGTTCCACATAAAAATAAAAAAAGATTTTTCGGAGCTAATTCGCCGCCGAATTCGCCATTCACAATTTGCTCCGTGAAAATCCCCTTTAGGGAGATAGATATAGAGATAGAGACAGCGCAACTAGCCTGGACGTACGGGGTTGTTATATTTAGGCTAAAAAAATTGACTCTGGTCATTGTTATTTTTCTTTTTAGACTTTCTTTTATTACCTGAAAAGCCATTAGGAAAGCTTCTTTTCGCAACTAATAAGAATACAGATTGTAAATAATCTGACCTTCACGACCTTCTAGTATTCTACGTTCCTTGGCCAAATCATAGTCGATTTGGACTATGACCAAAAAACGCACTTTAAATTCTGATTGAACTGAATCGTCTTTTGGCTGTGGGGAAATTCTTTAGGGTTGACTTGTTGGTGGTATTTTCAGAGTAGTTTATATTATTGTATACTTGATATGATATTGTCTGTTCAAAATATTGTCTGTTAAAAATCGCATAGTTTGATCACCGAGACTTATCAGGTAAGAATTATTGTATTTTGCTAAGTGAGAGAAGGTTGGTGTTTTTTACCTGATCTACACATGTCTTTGTCTAGTCACCAAGCTATAGAATAGTTAGTAGAGAGCTACTAAAACTTAGTTGGGTTAATAGTTAGCGAACTGGACTTAGAAAGCCCTTTTTCTTTAGTTTTACAAGGGTTTTAATTATCCGTTTGAGTGTCTTTCACAATTTTTTATCTGAAAGCTTGGGCACTTTGTCAAACCTGTTTGGTAAATTTCCCAACCCACCAGAAGTATTCACAAAATATTGTTTGAAACTTCGATTGGATAAATATATACTTGAATTTTGTATAAATCACTTGTCCCCATCATATAGTAGCTAGCTAGGTAGACATATTTCATCGTGACATGGTGGTGTTTATATTTCCAGACCCCAAACGCAAATCGAAAGGCTTAAAAAAATGCAGTCCATTTCAAATTTTATTTCCAAGTTTTTGCGTATTGCCCACTTACATATATATATACTATGTTATAATTGTTTTTTACTATTATATCATAACTGAGATCTATATTACCTTAACACTCTGGATCACATACATATACGTTTTTCTGTAAGTTGAAAAAATCCGGGCCACGTATGTGCCTTATTACACGAAAATAAGGTAATTAACGGGTCCATAATTAATGCGATCAAAAATTAACGCGAATTTCGAATTTGGATTTCATATTGTGTGGTAATTAACGCGAATCAACGAATTTCAAATTTTCAGATGGTATTTAATTAACGCGAATTCTTAAAAAGGTAGAGTCTTTCTTACATGTTCAAACTCAGGGAATAAAAAAGAAATAATGAAACGTAAACATACAATTTTCGTGTAATAAGGTATACGTTTAGCCTTTCTAATTCACAACGACACTCGGCAATTGCCGAGGCGAATGACGAGATGTTAACAAAAATTCTTGATTCACGTCAGCATGTATATATTCGACGACATGGTTTTTATTGCAGCTAAATGTGACTTAAACTAACAAAAGTTTTGTTCTCATTTTCTCGTAAATTTTTCTCTAAATATAACTGGTGGTCGTGTATGCATGGAGGTAGAAATATTTTTTTATTTCTACCTCCATGGTGTATGAAAGCATACGATCACAAACAAAATATAAATTGCCGACGTGAAACACAAGTTTGCCGACGTAGAGCAGGCAATGGTAGTTCATGTTGACGATTTTTTGCTGACGTGAAATAAATGAATCAGAAAAAATGACGTTTGTCTTTATATAATTAGGGTTTATTTGGATACACGTTTTTTTATAAGAACCTAATTTATAAGAACGTTGAGGCTGAGATTTTCCCAAAAATTAAAAATATATTAAGAACGTACTCAGCGTGAATACCTTCATAGACTATAAGAACAAAATAATGAGTCTACAATTGCTCTATATAATACATGAAAGAACACTTAAGGCTGAAAAAGCGTAAAAGAATAAGAACATCCATCCTCAGTTGAAATTTAGACTATAAAAAAACGTGAACCTGATGAAAGTAGGTTTAAATTTCGAAGAAAATATGTTTTTTCGTATTTCTGGTGATATTTCACTGAAATTGTGTTTTACTGAGTACAAAGGTGTTTAACTAAAAAATTTAAATATTTTCACAAGTAGTCATAATTTTTGTAGTAGTCTTTCTTTCATGTGAAATGTGTTGTAAACACTTTTTATAAGAAGTCCTGTACACCTGTTCAAAGTCAGTAAAATTATGTATATTTACTTTACTTGTCTCTTATATACGTTTTATGTCCTGGTGGTTTTAAAATTGGATAGAGGGATAAATATGTTGTGTATGGACAAATTTACCATGTGAAAAATACACTTTTTATGACCTTTCAGAGTTTCCAAAAAATATCGGTTCATGTGAACAGGGGACCTTTCCAGCCACCGTTCTGGGCAAAGTCTCGTGTAAATATGTCCATCGCCAACTTGTTAAGGGTATAAAAAAGTGGGAGAATAAAAGTGTGTGGAATAAAAAAGGGTGGACACAAAAAACCCAAAAATGGCAATTTTCACTAATAAGTTTTGCACTACGCAAAAAAAATTAAGATTGACACTAACGTAAATTAAATGCTTAAATACTGCTAAAGTGTCCCATGAAAACCCCAATTTTGCACTAATTAATTCTGCACTTCCTAGCAATCTTTTACTCAAAGTGATAAACTAATTATGTATCAGCTTGATAAAGATTTATATACCTTTTGCATCACATGAAGTATTGATTTGTCTCTTTTTAATAAATGGCCTGTTCAAATCATTGAAGTGCTGCTATAAAGAGACAATGGTTGAATAGTAACCTGGTGTTAACTCAGTTTATGCTACAATTGTATTATAGTTCCTTATTTTTTAAATATATGTACTCAAGCTTCACAAAGCCTTAACATGTTCTTAACATGTTCTTAAATTTTGAGACTTTACTTTGTCTTGGGACGGCTAAAAAAAATTTCACACTGAAAACGCAGTTTCCTGCGGCGCGGCACTTTACCGCATAACATTTGCGTTTTTTTCCGACATTCGTTTCTTATTTTTGTATACAATAGAAAAATCACGTGATTTCAGAAAAACAATGAAAAATGCTCATATTAATTCGTATACACCCACCCATCTTTTGTTTTTAAACTTGTTAAACTTTGGTTGCAGATAACATGCATCGCGTTTTTGTTCTCTGAGGATAGTCTCGCACTATATGACATGTTTTACTCCCATACTTATAATCTATTCTGATGGCGGAAATCTTCAAGCCATCGGGCTTCTTGTTGATTTCCGCCGGCGAAGGCGGAATCTTTAAAATCGCCTGAGGAGATAGAGAAATAGAGACAGCCCAGAGCCTGGACGCTGCTAAGTCTGTGTCCAGGCTAAAATCTCGAGAAAAATTCTATTTTCTCGAAAGCCAATGAAGATGCTTCATTTTAATCTTTGCCAATTTAATGACCAATCTGAACAGAGTTTGTGTACTCTTCGTGTGGCCAGAACATTCTGTGTACGGCTATGACTAAAAGGGTTGGTTGGTCGTTTAGTTTTATACAGCTTTTTATAAGGAAACAGTTTATAGAGAACTGAGGGATGATAGCTGTATAAAGCTACTCACTATTCTTTAAATTATTTTATCAGGTAAGAATTATTTTATATATAAGTGAGAAAAGTGTGCTGGCTAGCTAGCTATCTCAATTTTTGGTGCTGACTTGGGTCTCCTTTTGATTGGTGCTGAAATACATACCCCTTTTTATAGTCGTGAATTTACTTAGCTATCCAGCTAGCTAGCTACATAAAATAGTGCTTTGATTAGAGTGCCTTTTTTTAAAGAGCCAGCAAAAAAAACCTTTGTCCTGCTTTGTGTAATATTTTCATAGCTGGACACCCAGCTCCTGTTCTTATAGGGAAAAGGGGCTACTTCTATCAGATAAAAATATATATATTCGCACAGAATTTTTTTTATATTTTTTTCAGAAAAGTTGTCGAAAAGTGAGAAAAGTTTATTTTTGCTTGCACCGAACAGTCAGGGTGAACTGATGATTAGCCTGTAACAGAATATATAGTTAGTCGATGCAGGATAATTAAACGCTACGCTTAGTATAATTAGCCGTTAAAAGCTTCATTGTCTGCTTTACAGCTAACTGTGTCTTTTCCATGTTTTTTCTTGAAATCAGAATAGTGTTGTTGTTTAATAATACGACATACTGCTGGCTACAGTAAAATTAATATATATATAACTTTTATGCGCAATCGTTTCTTGTTTATCTTTTAATATCCAAACAATATACATCCCTAATCCTGCAACACTAATTAGCTCATTTATACTATCTGAGCGATTATTTGTAAAACTGAATTTAACAGTTTTCGTACGACTTTAGAAGTGAGATTAGGATATCAGACAAGCAAAAATTGCCCTGGAAACGAGGTTGGTCAATTCCCCAAAAATAAGTGCATCAATCATCAGGCACATCATCAGCGAAGCATTAGTATCATAAAATCATCTGAGAATTTTGTGGCAATTTTTCCTGGTGTGACTTGTCAATTAGGAGACAATCATCCGATCGTGAAAGTTGACATGGATGACATGGAGTCAAATTCTTCAGAGAGACATTTTCGTGTCCGGAGACGAGAATGTTGTACTACTTTCCAAGTTCTATCTCAAATAGCTCCGGGGATGAGAATGAAATTTGAGGACTTTTGATGAGAATTTTCGAGCCTTTTAGGAAAGATGATGGTATTTTCATAAAAAAATAAATAATTTAATTTAGTAAATTTTAGCGTAATGCCACGCCTTAGGAGAGCAAATGCATGAGCCGTAAGAAAGTGACTGGTGATTTCTGAGCTGACAACCATGTTGATATAAGATTAACCTCACTCCTCCATTTCTTTATTATTTTGAAGAGGGACTTTGGATATACTTATATCAATTTGCGCCAGACATATATTGTGAAAAGCAAAAGTTGAAATTTAAATTGCTGAGAAATAATAGAAGATTTCTGAGACGACATTTGGAAATTCCCAGAAAGTTTTAATTATTAAAATAAAGTGAAACACCACAAGCAGAGACTGTATCAAAAGTGCGGCGTTGTATATATCTCCTTTCGGGACGTAGAGTGGATAGTTGTTCACTTATTTTCTTACTCACTTTGTTCAACCGAAAATAAGAGCCTTATTGTCTACGTAATCTCTTCAAGACTCCACTCACTAAAATTTAGTGAGTGGAGTCATCTTCGGTATTCTGTGCTTAAAAGTAGGGGTGATTTCAAAGTCCTAATGTCTGAGATACAGAGAGTAAAGCACTTATGTTATCGTCAACATACCCGTCTTTTGCCTGGTCTGACTTCCAACGTCCATGTCGTTTGAACAACCGATCATTAACTCCACTGTTAGATGCACCGCCTGAACGAAGGCTGTGTAATCCGAAATTTCTTGGATCTAAGCCTATATCCTTAATCACATCTAAAAACATTTCTCTTGCTCTCGTGTACGAGATAGGTTTGTTTGTTTTTCTCAGGGACTGTATATTTCCTGCGGTTATTGCTCGAAATATAAATTTTTCCGAATTTTCAGCAATTTCTGCTTTTACTAAATACTGCTTAAGATTCTTAACGGGACACAAGTCGAAATTATTTTCTGCAATAAACACCGTTGAACCTTTCCTGTAAACGTCGGTTTTGCTTTTGCTAATGAAAAGTGTCATGTACGTGTCAAAGAAAATGATGTCAGATCGACTTAAGTTCACAATTTCATTAAATCTTAAGAAGCCACTAAATCCTATCAAGCATATCACTAGTGTTCTTAAATTCTTCAAATCGGCATTTTCACCTCCCAAATAATTAAAAATCGAATTAAGGTGGTCTACTGTTATAGGATCTTTCTTCTTCACTTGTTGCTTCTTTATTCTCTTTGCCGCCTCAAGCATGTTTTTAACGATAGGAGCTTCGCAAGGATCATGACATGAAATGATGTTGTGGTGAAATTTTATGGCATCACCTTGAATTAAACTCAACAGAAATAATGCCACCTGGAATTCGTCGGCTGGGAAACATTTTAATGAGTACCGTTCGGTCCAATCTTTCCAAAGGTTAAAATAACAAGTATACTTCTTTAGAGTAGTTGGTTCTCGACATTTGTCCAAAACACTTGGAATTTGATCAGCTAGTACTTTAAGCTCTTTATTCGCACAACCGGCAACATATAATCCTAATACAGTCGTTTCAATACAAAGTAGACATCTGCAATCCTGCTGATTCTACCTTCCTTAAAATAATGGGTTAAGCGACCCAAAGTTTATATCCAGTAGTCATCTGCACTCCTGCTAATGCTACCTTCCTCTTAAACTGGGGCTTGACTGCCGGTCTGTTTACACTTTTCACGATTGTGTTTCCACAGCAGTAGGGATCTGCAATCATTCTGACCTACACATTTCGTAACAATTCACGATGTAAAATTTTGTATCCGTCATAAAATTACTGTCTCGGTTTTACGAAAATGCTATTCTTAGCGCAATCATTGGGCTTTTAAAAGTAGCAGAGCCAATAACCGCATCACGGTTATTTCCCAATCTAACATAATCGCTAGTGTTTTCAAAAACACGGTATTCTTTGACAAACGTCTTAAATTTCGAATCTGAGTTGATTAATAACGGCCAAAATTTTGCAGATTTCCAGTATGGAACAACTAGCACACCTATGGCTTTCGACGCTTCCATGTGACTTAAAGTTCTGCCCACTAATGACGTAGGCGGGACTAAGTAATTATTTTCATTTCCCCACGCGACAGTGAACGCATCGACGATCGCTGTTCTGGGACACCAAAATCGTGAATTAAATATTGGCGTTTTCGCATTCTCGTGGTCTGCAAATCGGTCAATTGTCAGGGGGCCCCATAATCTGTTCAGTGTATTGAAACACTTTTCTGTAGTTTGCCAATCATCGTAGTCAAAATATTTACTTATTTTATCTGCCAAACGATTTTCTTTTCTAGGTATCCATGATATATTGATATCGATAGAATAGTCAAAACCGATTTTGAAAATACGTTCAGCTATTTCTTGTAGCTGGGATTTTGCACTACCTGATTTTGTTATTATAGTAGCTGCGAAATTGTCCGATTTCCAATTTATAATTTTTACTTTTAATATGGTTTTGAATGTTTCTAATGTGAACAGAATTGCATATAATTCCTGCCATGTGGAACTAAAGTTTTTCTCATGAACTTTAAAATTCTTAAAACAGGTGTATGTTTTGCTGTCCGTTCTTACGTGCGCTCCTATAGCGTAATCACTAGCGTCCGAATAAACATCTATTTGTGGAATTCTGTAGGGAATGATTTCTCTTTTGTTAAACATTTCAAAATTATCACGCCAAAAGATAATTTCCTTAATAGCCTGATCTTTTTCTTTCAGATTAATTCGAGAATCCCAAGACATTTCTGCATCAATGATTTTGTATAAGTTTCTAGTTTTTAATTGAATTAATTCTTTCACAACGAATTTTGTAAAAACAATTTTGCCACACAGCCTTGCTAAATTTCTCGCTCTTGCATACGGTAAGTTTTGAATGGCCTTATTAATACAATCTAAGATGGAGTTAACTCGTATTTGAGGGATAGTGAAAACATTTCTTTGCAAATCTGCTTTAACGCCTAACCAGATTACTTCTTTTTGTGGATTCTTTTACTTTTATCGTTGTTAACAACGAATCCGCTTTTAAATAAAGTCTCCTGAACAAATTCCGACTGTTTTAAACATGTTTCGTATGAGCTTGCGACTCCTAAACCATCATCAAGGTACACAGAAATACAAATCGCGCTTTCCCTCCAATATTTAACCAGACAACGCATTACTTTTGTAAAAATAAATGGGGCAGAAGTTAAGCCAAAAGGTAGAACAGTGAATACGAAATGTTTTGTTATCCCTTCAAATTTCCAAGAAAATCCAAGATAAGTTTGATGTTCTTCAAATATATCAATATGGTGATAACCTTGCTTCAGATCAAACTGAAACATGAAGCTATCCCTCTTTAAGTATTCTTCCATGACTCTCCAGTCATCAAATTTTACTTTGTCTTTATATATATGCTTATTTACATGTCTTAAATCCAAGATACGGCGTTTTTTTGCCATTACCTTGAGTAGAAACGGATAATGGGTTTACAACGTGAGGAGTGAATTCAGTTTCCCGAATCCTTCCACTCTCAAGCAGTTCTTTTATTGCGGCAGTAACGAATTCTTTTTCCATAAGAGCTGACCTATTATTTTCAAAATGCGCTTTTTTCGGGGTCGAGAAAAATGGAATTTTATAGCCATGTTTTAGGATATCTATAATTGTTCTGGTTGCTTTTATGGATTCCCAAAAGGAAATTTTGTTTTTTAAATTGCCTTTTACACTTTCAAATTTATTATTGGATTTGGATTTACATGTTTCAGACGAAATTAGAGGAAATATTAACTTATCTTTAAATGTACTTTTATCTTTTAGCTTCGGGCATTATTTTCGCCAGTGTCTGTTTTTTCCGCAGCTGAAGCAAGTTCCTGTTGGCTTGAAGCTAGTCGCACTGGGGTGAACAACTCGTCTGAAGTCTGATTCAGCATTCCGAAACTAAATTTTATCTGGAGCTTTCGAGATCGTTGACGATACATCCGACAACTTTGATTTCCTGGTGCGATTAAATGTGCTTTTTTCTGATGGCACGATTTTCAGCAGCTTTAATTTTTCGCTCGTCTGCGGAGTCGCTAGCCAGGTCATCTGAGATGTGTTCGTCGACGGTACTCCACCCTACAATAGATCTGTCAGCAATTTTAATTAATTTGTTCCTTTTTTCAATATTAGAAACTATCTCCTGTAACATTTTTGTAGATCTGTGCTTTGAGCCTTGCTTTATCAGATCTCTCAACGTCTCAAGGTCACGTCGAATAGATTCATTAAACTCGTATTGTTTTTTGTTCCCCTTAAACTTAAAAGAAAGTTCTGGTTCCTTTTTGAATTTCTTTGCTAGTTTGTGATTATCCTTTTCAAACTTTGCTTGGATATCTTCAAACTTTTTGTCAAAATAATTTTTAATACTAGAAAGAGAAAGACTTTCCTGAGCAGATCTGTCTTCTCTCCGTCTTTTCTGACCTCTTGATACACTTTCGCCACTAGACATGATTTCTTCTCTGTGAATCGTCTAACCCGTACGAATAGAATTGACTTGTGAGTAAAAATGGGTGGGAAAGTTCTATTCAATCATGCGCTATCAGGCGCATGCGTAACTTGCCTCGATTACTACGAAAATAAGTTACATTAACCGAGATTCAATGACATAACCACGTAACTCGGAGGATTGAGTTACATTTTTAAAACATTTTTAAATCAAGTAATAATTATTTTAAATCAAGAAGTTTATTTCCTAAATCCCAAAATATATTTCAAATCGAGAAATATATATTTGAAAATACATTTGAAATCATATCCTTTCCATGGTGGATTGTTACTAAGCAACTACGTATCAAAACAAAGAACATAATGTTATCTGTATCCACTGTGGAAAAAAGAAAATCACATTATAAAACAGCAGTAAAAGAGCAAAAGAAGGCTCTGTTTGACTCCACGAGAAGATGCACATTTAAAGAATCAATACCCACCCTCGTCCCCAAGTTTTGCCTTCTTATGATATAAGAGATGACGTCGAATAATTCGAAAAGTCTTATCTTATATAAAAAACCCCTAAAAGATTAAAAATATAAAAAAAAATGCTAACAAGTATTGAAGAACACTAGTGACATAAAGCAGGCGATACACGATCCATTTTGTCGACTTCGAGCGTGTAAAAGTACTGGGGGATGATATGCGATCCATTTTATCGAATTCATTTTACGTATGTGGATAAAAAATAGTTGCAAAAAAAATCGATAAATTATTTTAATTATCTTTAGACTTCTTCTGGTAATTCAACTTACTTTACATTTTTATTTCTTTCTGAAGTTAGCGCGAAAACCACATTACATTAGAAAGTGAAAAGAACATTGAAGTGGGAAATGTCTGTTTATGTGTTGACGGAAGATTATGTGGATTGTTTCTCTTATGTTTTATCCGATACAGTTTGTTCGTGGTGGTGCATCGATGTATTAGTACAAATGAAATTAATAATTCATTTTACTGTACAAAAACGTTAGCTTACGGAAAAAGTTGCTAGAAAACAGAAGAAAGTGTTATGTCGTCGAATAGAAACCTCCTCCCCAGGACTCGTTAGGTTCTTTGTAATTTAGGGGCTACGACACCGGTTAAAATGCTCACATTCCGTCCCGCGCACATTAAAAATCCGGCAAACGCGTTTTGCGCAATGTAGACCAGCGCACTTTGCTCGCTGGTTCAATATTTTTTTTCGAAAAGTATATTACAAAGAAATATTTCAGCGAGACTCATTCTGGATGAAAACATGACCAAGGCTGGAGAAGATAAAAATTCTAGATATATCTATATGTTCGAGTCTGTAAATTACATACATGCCGGAAAAATAGCCAGTTTGTTTTTCACCGCCATCAGCTCGACTTTCGTGTAAGTCACTAAAGTCGAAAACCAACAGCCGTTCCGTAGCCCCTTTAAGCTTGGTTCTCACCTGGCACTAAGGAGCACTAAAGAGCACTAAAGAGCGCTAACGAGCGATATCTCGAGTTTTTTTCATAAGTCAGAATCAGTTTCAACGCTCCTTAGTGCTCATTGTCGCTCATCAGTGGTGTTTTTCGAGCACTGACGAGCACTAAGGCTTAGTGCTGTTATCAAAATTTTTTGATAACAGCACAAGATTCTAGTGCTCGTTTCATTGTTATGTTTTCTTCTGAGATCAAAGGTGCCAACATTCGTGCAGAAGTATTTTGTACAGAACATGATTTCCAAATGATGAAATAGAGTGTGAATTGTGAATATAGTCTCTGTGTGTTTCTGTGTGTGTTTCAAAACAGAGGAAAATGTCCGTTGGAGAAATCGAGACGTAACCAACCTTCATGCATAGCAGAGGATGAACGGCTAGCAGAATGTGTTAGAAACTTTCCTGCGCTTTATTCCCCTTTTTCATTTCGTAGCCCGAATATTGGACGTAGCCAAAATCTTTTTTCTTCAAATTGTGTTTCAATTTTTGTAAACGTAGCAAAAGCAGTAGCAAAAAAAACCTTCTTCTACGTTCCATGCTGAAAAGAGTTCTTACATTAAGATTTTTCTCTTATAGTGTGAATCACTTTAAAACAGACGCTCATTTTCCAGTGCTCTTTAGTGCTCAATTTCTATCGCTCTTTAGTGCTCTTTAGTGCCAGGTGAGAACCAAGCCTTAAGAGACTCAAAATACGGAAAACCTAACAAGCTGTTGGAACGAATGCAAATGCAGGGAGAAATCGATAAAAACTGAGGACCAGGCGGAGAAGATAAGACGACGCTCAAAATATTACAGACCGAATTTAAGAAATTCTTTTGAAGAAAAACGCAACCGCAAATTATAAAACGCGGCCGTTTTTTTGTAGCTTTTTTGATAAAAGTGTTCCATAAAGTCCAAATCAGCCACACGGTAGCCCGTTATTTTGACAACATAATGACATAGGGCGCTGATGGTGGCTGTTCCCCCTCTGTCGGTCCTCTAGGCTGCCGCGACCCTCCGTCATGAGGACAGGACAACATAACAGCTCGAGGTAAATATGTCAAACGGCTTGGTTTAGGTACCTGTTGTGCTGCTGATTGTGGTTTACCGTTCTTTTCTGGTTGTAAGGTGTACCTCTCTACGTACTACTTTTCTGACGCTATTTTAAATGTAAAGCTATCTATTCTGAGGCCAAAGATAGATCTGATGGCAGGCTTTAGGGGATATTCTGTAATTTTTTCTAGGACAGACCATAAAGGTGGTTCTAGAGAGTGTTTTAAAGCTCTCAATCAAGTTAGCTACAGAAACCTTTTAAATATCTCAGCAACAAGACAAGGCCATGCATCGAAAATATATGTTTGTGTTCTGAATTCATTAAAAAAATAAGTTGGTCAGTCGGCTAGATTTTTAAAGATTTCACTCGATAGTTAAACTATATAGCTATATATATATTCAATTCTATAATATGCAACATGTTGAAGACTAAATGCATGGAAAAAAGATGTAAAAGATGTGCAAAAAACTAATGAAAAGGAGAAAATTGACTAATAATTCTTTTAGAACACATATTATAATACACTCTATATAATACACCTTTACGATAATTCGGGAAAACTAACACTCCATCGCAGCTTATTTTGCGATCGAAGGAGGTAAACATCACACTTTTATAAGAGTTTATTAAGGAGAAAACACGTTCTTTCGTGATAACTTTTCTTGCTGCGTTTTGTTTTTAATAAAAAGTATATACACATATAAGTTGTATATATCTTATTATTATTAACGTTTCCTGAAAATTTGAAAGAAATTGATACAAAGGAAGTTAAAAAACTGGAGAAAACATGCTTTCGTCTCTAACAAACTCTTATAAAAACACGTTTTTTATATATATACCTCCTTTCTTCCGATTTTGTAAAACGATGGAGAGCCGTAGGAACGCATGTACAATTGAATTATCGTAAAGGTGTATTAGCAAGAGACAAAACGACAACTAATATACAATACATCTAGTGCTCCACCACAGAGTGAATCCCATGGCAGAGCGCATATGCAACACTAAAACATAATGGCTGGAACAACATATGTTATTTGCCTGCTTGCTAGTTAACACGTTGGTATTCCTGTTGCAATTGTGGTGTGCCAATGTGAATTAGAAAGGCTGGGATATGATCTAATCTCTAGCGACAGAAGATAGCTAGGTCAAATATGCAAAAATGAGTCTGTCAATAAGCTGAATTTTTTCAACGGATCTTCCAATCTGCAAAAGTAAAATATGTTTCCAGGACCATAAGCAACTTAGCACCACTTTAATCATTTTTTCTGGATTTTTTCCGACTCACTTTGGTTAAAAAAATCCTGATCCGGATCAGGATTTTTTTAACCAAAGTGAGTCGGTTGGAAGACGTGAACATAACACACTTTTAATGGTGGCCCTAGCTAGGTAGCTAGACCATTGTACATTGCTGTATACAAGAAAATAAGAAAAATGCAGAAGATTTATTATGTATATGTATACATACAATATGTTTTCTCTTTCACAAGAAATAATAAAATAACCAGTGATACAGTGTGTTCCCACTGATTGGCCGTTTTAAGTACTAATAATTTGTGATGAGATGGGTTTTGTTTGATGATTTTAGGTAACCCAGTATGAACCTTTCTAAGTGTTGATAATATGAATGAGTAAAGTAAGTATATAGTAAGTATATAAGTAAGTAATGGGAAGTTTTAACGTCCTTGGGGATTCTATCCGAACGGTTGGCTCTTCCTTACCTCTGTTACATTACCACTAGAGATACCTATATTGTTCTAACTTGCTTGCCTGCCACTCAAGTTGATTAGCAGTCCGTTGCTGGAGTGGCCACTTTAACCTGAAATCTTATGATTATAAGCCATATGCGCTACCACTACACCATCTTCGCTATAAAGCATCAATTCAGTCATACTGCGAAGCCAAGTATTAATTTTTTAGTTTAGGCAGCATAATTTGCTTACTATTTTTTACTTGTGATGAGTGGCGATAGTTGAACACCCCCCTTTACAAAGGGGAGAGTTCGTCTTTTTGAAAATTTGCAAAAATAGGGGGGTGAAAATTTCTTGGTAAAAGGGGCAGGGTTGAGAAAAATAGAGGTTTGTTATAAAAAGGGTGGGGTTGCTATATATTTGCTTCTTAGATTACCTACTTCAATCAAGAACATTTAATTTAGCTTTGAAACAGCAATTTCCCTTCCTTTGTATTGTTTTAGTTTGTACCCAGTTTCTATTTCTTTCTTTTAAAACTTACATTCATAAAATTCATGTTTTTCCTTGTCAAAACCTATACTATATGTATATATATACTATATATATTAATTTACAAAACCACAAAATATGTATTCATTCATATTGAAAGTGTAAAATTAATCAATTTCTTGACCAATTTGTGTAATAATGTTTTTTATGTATGATATAGTCCTCTTCAATTTTTATTGTTATTAATTTTGCTTTTATACCTTTAGTTACAGTAATGACTTATCACCTGAACTTGTTTTTAACATTTATATATGTAGATTGTAAAGCTCATTATGATCTGTGGAACAATTCTTTATATATAGCACGTTAATTGCTTTTTAATGAGTGTTTTTGAATAGCAAAGCACTTTTTGCAGTTTTAATGAGTTTTTTTGTATGGAGGATTATGATGGTGCTGTGATAATGAGATGTCTGTTTAAATTAACACTCCATTAATGTCAAACAATATTTAAACTTTATGTTTAAAAGCTAAACCTTTTTATGAAAAGCTTTAGTCATTCGTGGTTATTGTTTTTGTTGTCAGTAAAGGCATGTTATGACAATCGTATATGAAAATTTCAGCATATACAGTAACTTTTTTTTTTTTTTTAGTAGACGATGAACAGTTAAAGCAAACATGTTATTTGATTATATTTCTGTTTCAAAATATAGGTGGTGTTTTTAGCTATATGCGATGCAATGTTTGTTATATGTTAATAAAAGAATATTCAGCTTGCATTGTGTCAAAATAGTAAGGCAAAGTGGTAATGTTTGATTTAAAATGTTGTTTTTACAGAATAAATAAAAAAAAAAGTCAACACAATGGGAGATCAAGTTAATGTATTGATATTGGGAGGTTTGAATTTTTTTACATATTTGATACAGTTTTGAAATTATGACGAGAGTAAAACAATTTGCTTTCGTTCTATACATATATATTAATGACTACTTTAAAACACTTAGATGAGGAATAATTCAAAATACAAAACAGATAATCTTTGCGCACAAACTAAAGTGCAGTGCCATTTCCATGTTTCCGATACGCCTTTTATAAAGCATAGTTTGCCCTTCCAACCTATTTAGACAGTTCCAATCCATTTTTAACAAGAAAATTATTTGATTTACTTTACCTTGATATGCGTAAACTCGTAAATCTAATGGGTTTATTGGAGTTTATTGCAACTAATATGAGTCTCAAATAGCAAATCCTACTTGCTATACGGTATACGGTATACACAAAAAATATAACGTAAGTTAATGACACTAAAATTAAAAAAATGCGTTTTAGGATGTGGTTTTATTGGCCGCCATTTGGTAGCATACTTGATTGATAACAATTTGGCACAAAAGGTAATCATGGTTTTCAGAACTTTTTGTTATTTACTTTAAAATAATAAAAAAAAACACAAACTAAGATTGTTTTTCTTTTTTCATAAGCTGTATGTTGAACTGGTCTGTGAGATATGTTGTTTAACTTGTACGATTTATTTGCATAAATATTCCATACAAAGACACTTATTTGATACCGAAGGATAAACAATTAAAATAATTCTTTTTAAAAACTTTATTTAATATTATTTTAGATATGTATCGCTGATAAATCGCCTCCACAAACAGCATGGTTAAACGAGACGCACAAGGTGATATACTTACATATTAGTCTTCGTATTTCAGTTATTTTGATTTTGAAGTAAAATAATTTCACAATGATCTGATGCATTTTTAAAGCTTAGCACTGTTTTTGCTATTATTTATGAATTAAATTTTGTACAAATGTAATTTCTTACCAAGAGACTGTACACAAAGCTCTCTGTGACAACTTTTATCATGCAATATTACTTCAGTGATGGTAGTGTGTGAAAAAAAAATTACTCCAATGGAGAGGTTAACCCAGTCTAGGAAAGTCTTGTTGGACTGTGGCTGTTATTTCAGGCAAACAAACTCAGTTTAAAAAAACTTGTTGATCATTCCATGTGTGCAACACTCATGATTTCAGACTTGATCAACTTTCGTACAGGAGCAAGGTTTTATAATACAATCCTGTGCACCAAATCTATAATTCCTAACTTTTTAAATTCTGGAGATTTAGACGAGTTTTGAGTAATCAGATAAAAAGGCTATTCTTTAAGGTATTTTGTAATGTATTTAGAAAGACGTTTAGGAGGATAATGCGTTGTGAAATACCTATCATTATAATACTTTTAAAAAAGTACTTAATATACCCTGTTAAAAAGAATGTCTCCACGATAGTGTTATGAATTGTAGTAATGATTATAAAGCATGACTCTGTATTTTTTTGCTACAGAGTTTCCTTAAAGTTTTTATATGTTTTGGTAGTTGCAAAGTGAAATTTGAAGGCTACATATTCACCACTTGTAGATGTTGCAAAAAAAAATTTATTAATGGATTAATATTTTTAACTGACAAAGTTTCAAAATTTTAGAAAGCCTTTGATGATTCAAGAGTTGAGTTCCGACAAACAAATTTAGTCAATCCAGGTATTGCTTTTAACTGTTTTGATTAGTGCAGTATGATGTATAAATAGTATGATATTTCATATAACTTTCAGCGCATGTTGATCGTGCTTTTGCTGCCGACGGATTTGCATTTGATTACGTCGTCAATCTAGCAGCTGAGACAAGATATGGACAAGGAAACGAGGTAATCTTATATTTCACTCTTTACCTGCTTTAGATCGTTTGACAAAGTAGATTATGAAATACCTTTGAGGTCTCGTGCTGGTAGTCATGATGTGAGGAAAAAATGATGCTATTTTCAATATAACATCCATCACATGGATATATTTCCTGACTGTTGGTTTTTATTACCATACATCATTTTTATGTTTATTCAAATTTTTCAGAGGTATTATTTTACTGATTTTTTAAAAGCTTAAATGTTCAAAATATCTACACAGGATTCAAGAGAGTGTTTTTAATGTAAGATAACTAACTTTTTAAACTAATCTTAACAAGCAACACTCAAACAAGTAGAATTTATCCGTAAAAATAGAATGTTAAGGTAATTTTTTTCTCTGGAAAGACTGTTTATCTAGAACGCTAGGAGCCTCAATTGTATAGCATAACTGATAGTGTCCAACGAGTCCCAAGAAATCTAATTAGCACGTGTTTTGTCATTTTACAAGTCTTGTATTCTTGTATCTTTCTCTGAACATACTCTGTACTAATACAACAGAAAAGTTTTTGTTGTAATTATTATAAATCAGTGTGTTTTTTTTAGGTTTATGAAGAACATGTTTACAAACTCAGTTTAAATTGTGCAAGAAAGGCTGCACAATGCAAAGTAAAGAGATATGTTGAACTGTCAACTGCTCAAGTATATTCTAGTGATAAGGTAGGGAAAAACTTTATATTTTCCTTTTTTCGTTTGGTCATACACAATTTAATGATGTCTGTTTATAATGGAAACAAAATCGTCTTCAACGTTGTTCTTTGGTTTCAAAAAAGTGTATTTTTTAAGAACCTGAAATGCTTCTCACCGAATTAGCTCACTATTTTAAATTGGTGGAATGCCAAGGTAATTTCGTTGCAGTACTGTTATACTGTGCGAGTGATATGATGGAGATACTGTAACAACGTGCATATGTATATTACAAGCATTAATATTAAGAAATGATGCGAAAGTTAAAAACTTTGTTGTTGTTTTTTGTGTGCATTGATCTGTGTAGACGTACAATTCTTGTGTCGCTAGTATTTTTTAAAGTGTGGAATAGGCCTTAATTTAATTATGTTTTGTGTGTGGATTGCCTAATACACCTTTTTCACCTTTTCAGAAAATATGCGACGAGACAAGAAAAACTTCACCATGGACTGCATTAGCAAAGTTCAAATTACAAGTTGAGGGCGAACTGGCGAGCATAGAAAAGTAAGCTTGTTGGATGTTATTGTATAAAGTCAAGAAAACCTTCTGCTTGAATGTTATATCTGTTGAGTTGTTAGATGTTAACAGATTCTTTAGTTTTCATTTTGTATTACACATCACCTCACCTATATGCAATGTGAATGTTATGATTCGCAATTGTTGATTTTTTGTTGTTTTTTTGTATTCTATTCCACATATTATCTCATTTTTTTTAGTTTAAACTACGTAGTTATCCGACCATCTATTGTTTATGGAGTTGGTGATAAGCAAGGCTTAAGTAGGTTATTTTTTTAGATAAATAAAAGTGAATGTCAACAACCGAATTATTCGGCTACACAATTGTTGATGAAAATTGCGAAATTGAGTTCTGCTAGAATTCACGAGACTTTAATTGTGGCGTCAAAAAATTGATCTGGAAAGTAACTTTCTCCCTTAGTGAAATTAAATACAGTTACCTTACGGTAACTCGAACCTGCAAGGGACCGAGGAAAATAGCTCGACTTAACGAATGTTCGAGTTAAACAAAGCTTCCGTTAAGTCGAATTGAACAAAAATAAGATAAAACTTCAAGTTATGGTGGGTGTTTTCTCCTGATGATATAAACACGGTGAAATGTTATTAGTTTATTTGGAGAAGGTTTGTATATCACCTTGTCTTAACTTCGGAGATAATCCATCTTCAACTCTATTCACACACTTGAATACGCAATATGTACACTCTTTTCTCGAGTAAATAATCGAATTATCCAAAAAAATTAGCCTCAGTAGGACTAAAAAATGGGTGAGTTACTATTCACTGGTTATCATTTTATAGCTCCAAGGTTGATCGTTGGTGCTGTATACAAACAATTACAAGAAAAAATGAAGGTGAGTTATTTAAAACCTCTTTCTACTCTTTGCTTTTTTTTAACTAACTTAAAATATTTTCTTTGGTGTGTTCGTTTGATTAAGAATAAAAGAATGTGCTTTAGATATAGATAGCATTCATCAGGTTCTTGCCAGAAGTTTTAAAGTAATGCAATAAAGTTGAAGATAGAAAAATGTGAAAAAAGAAAAAAAATGTACTCATTGATTTGTATTGATAATGTCTGTTGTCACAACACACATTAATAATCATTACTAATATAAACCAAAGGTTGCAATATAGAGGATGAACAAGAAGTGAAAAATTATTTGTTTTTAGTTGCTATGGACGAAAGATCTTCATATGAGTACAGTGCATGTTGAGGATACAGTAAAAGCCATCTGGTTTTTATGTACTAATGGTAAACATGGCGAAATATATAATCTGGCTGATAAGCAAGAATCTAGTAAGTATCATTCTGTCTTCCGTTCTAATTTGGTTCGCGTGTTTACCATCAGTAAAAAATATTTTTCGTGGCAGGCTTTATATGGAAGCAGCCTAAAAAAACCTGTACAACTCGCCTAATACTTGTGCATCTTACGACAACGATGCTCAGTATGATCGAGTTTAATGAAACAGAGGATGTACTCATTCATCACCATTCAGTTTTGATTTTCTTGCGATAAAAAGTGGTGCTTGCTCGTGATTCTGTTTCCCCACTTACAATTTTTTTCTCTATTTCGGTTATGTGTGTTTATGGCCAGTGGTCAATGTGGATATAAATATCCAGACCACATACTCGATCATAAGTATGATCAACTCGGAGTATAGTGTGGTACGAGCGCTACAAAGAATGCCACCATTTTCTTGTAAAATTAATTGTAAATTTCTCTTCTACATTTTGAAGCAACATTAAGTTCTTTTAAGCGAATTAATGATTCCCTTAAACGTATTTATTAATTTCCGCGAGTACTAAAATCGTTGCGTTTCACAAACAAATAGTGAATCAATAATTGGATTGTTTCGCAGTGGATGACGCGTCTAAGTTACATGTTTTATTTACAACGATTCACTTTGTGTTTTCCCTTTGTACTTGTAGCTCAAGGTTCAATTAGCGATGTTGTGTGTCAGATCTTTGGAATTAAATACGATTTCTTTGGAACGGTGGTGTCTAATATGGCCAAGGTAAGGATTTCATCACGTGATAGAGCGGTGAGTGCTCTTGTGTAATCAACGACGTCTTGATTTCAATCTGTTAGCCTTTTGTGAATAGTTTTAAGTTTGCTCATGTTCTAAAACGCATGCATTGAGCCTTCTTGTCTATTGGTTCTCCTTATTGGCGGAAATTTTTACTGAACTTTGAAGTATAGAAAATAAAATGGTACAAATATGCACTTATGTTGCAAAGTAGGGGGTAAAAATGAAGAAGCTTTGAGTAGTGAAGGATCTAACAATTTCTTAATAAGATTCCACATCCCGTTGCTCGACCTTATGTATGGCTAAGAAATTCTTCGTTAAACGCTGTAAATTTTCTTTGTGTAATCTTGCAGATTAATATGAGCGGTGTAGTAGATGATTCGAACGAAAAACATTTGTCACCTTGGTCAGAAGCATGCACCGCTGATGGTATCGAAAATACTCCACTAAGTCCGTACTTAGATAAGGTAAGAAAATATTCATGTCGTACATCAATTATTTTGATATGTCTGTATATTTACCAATCATTCGTAACTGATCACCCACCCACCCACCCACCCAGTTTTTTATTCATTAATTTATTTTCTCATGTGTATACTCATTCATTTGTTTATTCATTTTTCGTTCGTTTTTTTATTCATTCTTTCTGTTTACTAGGAGTTACTGTACAACAATCATTTATACGTTGATGGAAGCAAGATTGAAAAGTTGGGTTTTCAATACACTAAACCAAATGTTACGGTGGACGAGTTAAAACTGGTAAGTCGAGAACATTGCTACACTTATAGGGCTCTATGATAGCGGAAAACTCAGAATTTTCTTATTTGAGTCTGGAAACTCGAAGCAGTTGGCAGGATGTCTCAGGATTTTGAACGCACTCGGAAAAACCTTTCAAAATTTGTAAGATTGTGTCGTGTGAAGAACTGTCAAATTATCGCGACATATTTTGAGCCTTTCTTTATGTTTTTTATTAAATGATTTTTACTTTTAGGTGGTTGATGACTATGTGAAGTTAGCTGTGTTTCCGCCATCATTAGCTGTTCAAAAGTAACCAACGATGGAGGGTTACTTTCAGATAATTTTTTATACATATATGGTTTCCATTTTTTAAAAGCTGATGCAGAGTGATACTTAGAATTTGATTCATATTTACATTGTGGAGTTTTAAAACACTGTGTGAGAGTGTGGTTTTCTTACTAAGGATCTGACTTACAGGGGTGGCTACACTCCTGCACAGACGTTATTTAGACAGAGTCCAGTGCCCAGTTTATAGTGAACGATCTATTTTTAGATTTTAATATCTTTCAAGCTTTTGAATGAAAAAATTATTTATATTTTTGGATAAATAGGGTTTCTCTTTTATTTTGTCTTCATATTTAAGATATTTTAATATTTTGAAACATACTTTTTAAAATGACATCACGAATCATTGAGTTATATTGATAATTTTGTCCCTTTTATTAACAATTTAGCAAATTTTACATGTGAATGCACACTTTTAAACATTTTTTAGCCTGAGTGAATTTTTAAATTTTCTTTAGAATACACATAGCCAGGTTTCATAAAACTAAAAATGTTTTTGTCTGTGCTACCTTTGTCGGTTCGAAATCCGGATTTCAAGCAAGTTTTAACTCACTGCATCTGATTTATTTGAAATGTGCTACCTAGGTTGTTCAGAATTTACTTACAATGTTGTTGTTGTTGTTGTTGTTGTTGTTGTTGTTGTTTACACTTGAAATTCCTGAATACTATATTTTCATCATGCAAACTAAATTCAATTTTAGGATTAGAAATGACATTTCTCAATTGCTTTTTATGTAGGAGACATAAAAAAAAGACTGTTGAAGTTAAAATTCACATTCAGATTATATGAGAGCTAGGTAAATCAGAAAGAAAAATTAGTAGGTAGATGAGAAGGACAAATCACAGTGAATTCCATATCAAAAAGACAAAAAAATTCAAATTTTGCGTGAATTGGGCGAATAACAATTTTTTCAATAATTTTTACGGGAAATTGAAAAAACTCGAAAAATGAATTCCTTCAAGATAGGGACTGAGTTTCGTCTTTTAAATGCATTCTTGTTTTTTTTAATTGTGTTGTCATTGATGCTGCTACTGTTGTTGTTGTCGTTGTTGTTGTTGTTGTTGTTGTTGTTGTTGTTGCTGTTGTTGCTGTTATTTATCTTTTGTAACTATCGTGAAACATCAAAAAAATAATTTTAACCATATTTATCTTCTCCTGTTTCATAACAAGGTGTGGCAGGGTGGATTTGCAATTTAAAAAGATCGTTGGCCACAAAAAAGCAGGTTGTTTACACAAGAAGGGGTTTGATGAGCTGTACAAAACATTTGAATCCTGGCTAAAGTCAAATCTATTTTTGTCACAAGTTCACAGTGATACCTAGCTACATTCAATATTTAATTTGAACACCATTTTATTTTCTTGCATTCATTATGTGAATAACAGTTCCTTCAAATTCACCAGTAACTGAATATTGCGTTATGCTGGTTATAACAACTTTGTCCTTTAAAATGGATCCGATAATCTTGTGTCGCTTGTGCTTGCATCCAGGGAGCCGATGTGAACCTGAATTGTAAAAATATGTAGAAGTATAAGAAATCGAAATCGGAAATATTACATTACAGAAAATTTTCCATAAGATTGGACAAAAGTTGAGAGCTATGTCGTTTTCGCGGAGCCATTAAAGTTCTACAGTCAGGAAATCTCTTGCTATGGTCCTTGTGTTGTTAAAAAGCGTAGTAAGTTTCCTGACTGAGTTCGCTATGGCCTGTTTTAGGGCAGTACCAATATTTTTGTGAGAGCATACCTGTTATATGTGTAGAAATGACAGTGCCTTTTAATTTTATAGACGCTAACTGGAGGTTTGGACATGAATATTCAATATTGTCCTCTATGTGACGCCGAAATCGCAAATTTGCTTCCTTGTTTTCAATACCACTTTGTTGTTGGTGGTGTTGAGACGGTGGCGATTGTGAATAATCAGAAGCATCAGTTGCAAACATAATAACAAAACTTATACCAAACACTCTCGACTGAAGATTTCCAATAAAGTTCGAGAGGCGTGACATAAAGCTTGAATCAAATTCACTATCATTTCTCTGATAAGGGACTGGGTATGATGTGGTTAAAGGTTTTGTTGGATTAAAAAAATTATTTTCTATAATACTTCCAGATCTTTTGGGTAGAGTTGGTACATGCCTCTTTTCAATATCATAATCGTCTGCGTACATTGGATTATATTCACGTCGTCTCATGTTCTTATGTGTATTTACTGAAGTTGTAGTAGTCTGAGATGTAGAAGGTGGCTTAATGTTATATTCTGTAGCTACCCTAGTCATGTTTATAACTTCTTTTTCAATGTGATTTGTGGAGTGGCTTTCTTTAAAATTATGCATTGCATGAGATGTTCCTTCTGGAGAATCCTCTGAAGGTAAATCACACGTGCTTTGATGTCCATTATGTATGTAAGAAAGATATAGATTTGATTGGTCGAAAAGAGGAACAGAATTGGAGGGAATGTTCGAACCTACTTCCAACGATAATGCTGAATGTGAATGTGATATTTCCATCTTTCTTGGATTAAGGACCAGATGAACTTCACAATTCGAAATGTTAGTGTTGAACGATAAAATAATAAACACTTGTTTTTGTTCGGATAACATTGGGATCATTCTAAAAAAGAAGAACGGAGCATAATATCTATGTCGATTTTTCAAATTTGGGTAACACAAATAAAGACCTAATGCGCTGAAAAATAAAGTACAAACAAGATATGCGAAGTTAAACCGTGTTGTACGAGTTTATGCGTGATGTATTGAGAATGTAACATGCTACCAAGTAAACACTGTCACAGAAATATTCCACTGTAACATGCTACCAAGTAAATACTGTCACAGAAATATTCCACTGCAACATGCTAATCACAACCCATTAAAAAAAAAAATTCACAATGTACCGTATTGTAGAAAATAATATTTTTATTGATACTTTGAGAAACATCAATCAACCTTACCTGGCTAAACCTTCAGGTATATTCACTACACTTTCATGTTGTGTTTTTCCGTCAATCACAACAAGATAGGAGTTCTTCTTCAGGAAAATGATGTCCTCTTTTTGGTCGTTATTAATATCAACCAGCACAACGTGCTTCATAGATTCACGTCGAGTTACACAACGAGCTGTTTCTGTCCATGTGCAGTTGTTAAACACACACAGCTTTCCAATAATACGAACGTTTATGGAGTGCATGGAATAAGCCGGTTTCCGAATATTTAATCCGGATTGCAAAACAGTTCTAAAAATCAAGTATATCGGTTTACTTCTAGCAATATTTACTGTATTGGAATTCTTGTCCTCTATCAATCTTTTGAATTGCAATTTTGATGGAATCTTTATTTCAATTATTATTTTTTCTACGTTTACTCCAGATACCACTACTAACGACGCCATTTTGTTTTTGTATACACAAACACACAAAATATCTGGCGTGTTGTCTTCATTCATGTCAGCTATTATCATGGCTGCTTCTATTTTGTTACAATATCGACCTCCATTTTTATTCTCACCTTCTTGAGCATTAACTGATAAAATAAGACCGTTTCTATAAATAGCAAAACATCTTCTAACAGAAATACATAGTGTTGAGAGAAACTCCCCTGAAAAGGTGGACTTCCATTTCAGTATCTCCCCCGTCTGTGTGTCGATATCATGAAACCGACAAAGTCCTCCATTTCCATGTTTAAATGCGACTAAGACGTGTTCTCTCCTCATGGTAGTTTTTCCACATTGTTTCATACGTTCAAAGAAAAACGTTGTCTTTGATCGAATATTCTCCACGCGGTCTCTGTGGTGGAGGGTTACTTGACGTTGAAAAATCAAAAACACAATCAGTATAAACGCTAGCAATAATAATCCGCCAAAAATTATAAAGAACTCTATTGCTGAAACTTTTTTTTCTTCATGCTTGTCCTGAAATCCCGACATGTCGTACGACGTTGCCGATACATTTGATTCCACATCGGCGTCACAATCTGTTGTGTATATGTCGCAACTACTTCTACTTGGAGAAGAGTGTTGACTCAAAGCTGGGGATTGATAATCCGGAGTTAAAAGTTGCTTGTTTTCATCCACCATATTTTTATTTGAGTTTGTTAAGTCTGAAAGAAGAAATTGAGATAGCTATACGCAAAAACGACGTGAATAAATATATTTTTCACTGGATCGTCTTTTGAGGTCCAGGTCTTTTTTTCATAAGGCAAGAAAAAGCAAGTATCAACTAAAAATAGAAGTTATAATGAAATACCTTGAGATCCAGGGCTGTAGCAGCCGCCTGCTACTAAAATAGTAAGTCCCACAGCATAGAAGCTCCCACAAATTTGTCGATTATGTAAATATGAAAGAAAATAGGCCTAGGTTACAATCGCAAATTTCTCGTGATTTTAATACTGAAAGTTTTTTAATTGGTTTCTTATTACCTTAAGCTTTTCTGGAATCATACATTCTCTGTGAACACATGTTTTAAACCTTATTGCTTGCACATAGATATTCTATTCTCTAACTCTCTCATGAGATCGAATGTCTGTTAAGAAGCTGACGATGAGTGTGCGTTAAAAAAACATGGATGAAAGTTTTTATGGGAATATTTTTCTTTTAAATATATTTTTTTTAATTTTGAGCCTAAAAAATTCCACAGAACTTTTTGAAATCTCCAATACATATAGCAGCTTATCTTCTTCTTTTATTAACCACACTTCTGCTGCCGGTGGTTTCGGTCATAACTACTTTAACAGGCTTAACATATAAAGGAAGACTAACAAATTTTTCTATCAACACATAACTCTCTTTTTAGAAAAGTTCCATCAATAAGAAAAAATGAGACTGGATTCTGAAGTTCGTGTTCTTACCATTATAAACAAAATAAGACTTACCTTATAAAACCTTATATAACCTTATAAAACGCAGAAAAACATTTTCTATTTCATTTTGATAAAAAAGAAAAAAACAGTTTCAACCCTGTATATTGAAAAAACTTGTTTCCTATTTCCATTGTTAACCTTTTTTCACTTACTTACGAAATATTTTTAACACTTCAAAAATTTAGCTCAACCGCGTGGCGGAAATAAATAAAGCACACATGTTTACTACGCCTCACCTGTCTTCTGTTAAACAAACCTAGTACTTAGTACTTTTTCTGTCTATTAAAGAGAACTAAATCAACGGGTTTTTTATTTTTTATAAGAACCAATAAAATTTGACATGAGGCTTACTGTTCTTATTTTCTGAACCTTTTGCAGCCTGATTTGTTCTTAATAGTTAAAACGCAAATCAAGCCTCGTTTTCTTCATGTTTATTTTTATTACTCTTCTATACATTTTTTTTTTATAAAAATTATACTTTTTGGTTTGAGCCTCATGATTCTTCAAAACTGCTTTTAGTCAAAACTGTTACAAAATTATAATAAACATGACCTTAAAAATGGTGTTGAACAAATAAGGAAAAAGCTGAAAATGGTCACACACTAATAATTACTTCAACTCCGATTAGTCGATTGAAATCGATTAGTCGAATTTGTAACACCAGAAAAAATTTATTGTTTGATTATCGAGTATTGTAATGATTCTTTGGAAAAAACATCTTGAAAAAATTGTTTATTATTTTGGCTATTTAAAATCTTTCCCGATATAGTAAACTCCCTCTGACTAGCGATTAAAGTAAATATATGGGAATGGTTCCAAAGTAATAAAATTTCGTTAAATGTAGATAAAACATAATATATTCTATTTCATAAATCTTCTAAAATCCACGACATACCTCTTAAGTTACCTAATTTGACGTTAAATAACATAAATATTAAAAGGCAATCATCCATGAATTTTTTAGGTACTTTGTTAGATGAAAATCTAGCAAGGAAACAACATAAACAAACCGTTGAAAGTAAAATTTCTAAAAATATCGGATTAATTTTTAAAGCTCAACTTTTTTTAAATTTTACATCTTTAAAGAACTTATATTTTTCTTTTGTACATAGTTATCTAACATAATGTAATATATGAGAAAGTACAAACCATTCTCTAAACTGAGTAAACTTTACAGTAAACAGAAACATGCTTGTAAGATAGATCCGGATCAGATAGATACACACCATTTGTGTCTTTATTTAAGAAAATTTCGTTTTAAACATCTTAGAAGGGTTGTAAAGAATCTCCTCCTTGAAACTGATAATGACGTTACTCAATTTTTTAAAACCTATCCCTTAGTTTGATTTTACATTTTTATGTTTTTAACAAAATACATAAACTGTAAATAGTTCAACTATTAACGATCTACGTCTTCTACACGGTCCGGTCAATGTATTTTTAACTTTTATTAGCATTTTCTTGTGTTCTTATTTTAACGGCGAAATATATCTTATCTTTCTAATTGTTTCCCAGTACTCCTTGTGCCACAGTTTTTTCTATTTATCTGTTTGCGAATATGTCGATACCAAATCCATGTATTCGCAAACAGATTTTAAAATAAGTAAAAACTAAAGCAAAATAAATACAGCAATATACAATAATTTCTCATTTGATTTTTGAAGTTTTTGCGAAGCGAAATTGTGGAGCACGTTTGCTACACGCGAGGTATACCAAGAGAATTATCGAGATTCTCAAAATTTCGATAGAAAAAAAATCATATAAAATCAGCGTAAGGAAATATGACTGATATTTTTTCACAAAAGAGTAGGTTATTTTTTCTCTACTAGAACAAATAAGTTTGGACCGAGCAGCTGTAATAAAAGTTAGCTAAAAATGCCAATAAATAGGCTTTGTACCCCCCTACCCCCCCGTCTTTCGTACCCCCCCCCCCCCCGTTATTTCCCGATTTTCCGTTTGCCGGAAGCGAAAGACTGGGAAGTACACTCAAGCAATCAGAAAACGGCTATCGGCTAATTTGAATTATCGTGTATTTTACAGACCTAACACAAATACATAGTTTATACCAAGTCCTGATAATAATTGGCTTTGCTGGCCTGCTTTTTCTCTTAATATTTCGAGTTGGAAAGCTTGTACCTTTTCTTTGAAGACACACTATGTTAATTTGAACGTTTATAATGCGCAAAAACGTGTTATATTTATGGCTTCATTAAAAAGAAGATTTTAAAGTACCAAATTATCAGCTTGAATTGGCATGTTTGTGGTATCCTTTTCATACAGCAGAAGAAAAGTGAGTTGCGAAGGTATGGATGATTTGAAAGTTATTTTACGTTTTTTCCTTGGTTTGATGTAGCTAGCTAGCTAACTAAATTACTTTTTGGTGCCTGTGACCACCATGGAAAATATTTTTTGCTGTCATCCTTCAATTGCATCATTAGCTAGCTACCTCTAGCTACAGTCAGAAGAAGAAAATTCAATCCGTAAAGTATTAACAAAACTCTTTCTTTTTAAATTTTATTATACAATTTTTAAATATTTCCTAAAACTCAAGTTGCTTCTTTTTTTTGTTGCATCGTGGAAATAAATTTAAGTCACCAATCCAAAACTAACGGGAAAATATACCTCTTCATTCTTTAAGGTATATATTTGCTCATTTGTGGTTAAAAACTTTTGTACTAGCCTCTTTTTACTGATGTATGTTCTAAATATAAACTATTTTATCAAACGGTGCCTTTACCTGGAAGTTCTACTTTGTTTACCTACTTTCGCATGTTAAATTCTTCAACACTCGAATCTTGCAATAAATTTTTCAAGAAGTGAGCTATGTACGACGTGTGAAGTCACGAATGACCAAGTGGACTTTTGTTCGATAATTGTGGCGACCGTTAATGTAATTATTGTTTCTGGAAGATTAAGGTTGGACATATATAAAGATATTTAGGGCTTCGTCATTTTCTTTACTACCCTATGTTTTTGCATTGTGTTTCATGAGCTTACAATAATGTGGTATATAGCTAAGTTATGATACGTAAAAACTACTCTTGAATGACCCTTTAAGAATGTGAAACCACATAATAGACCTTAATCAAATTTTGTGTTTTTCGTAACTTTTGTGTTCAGTATGGTAGATTAGTATGCGTGTCAACTGGCCAAAAAAGCCATAAGTATGAGGGCAAGCTTGGGCAAATATTTAAATACAATTTGTACTTCCCAAATGAAAAACAGTGCTTTCAATTTTGTTGTCTTGGCCACAAAAAGTAGTGATCTATATTTTATGTGGTTAGCCTCATTAATTCCAATAAATTTACCCTGTCATTTTTTTTCCAGAAGGGACAACATAGACGGTTCTAGAGTGTTAAAAAGCTTCCATTTGAGTTACAAAAACCTTTTAAATTTCTGTTCAATAAGCAACAACTGTTATGTGGGATTGAACCCATATGAATATGAAGTGAACGCTCTACCGACTGAACTACCAACCCCTTAAAGTAAACAGAGTTGCATGCCTTTATTAATTATATCAAGCATATTGTATCTAGTAAACACTTTTTGAGCACTCTGTCCCAAAAAATGATATATATTTGTAGTTTAGAAATTTAGCTCTGAATATCGTCCCTCAAAGG
Source organism: Hydractinia echinata (assembly GCA_030067915.1). Classification (NCBI taxonomy): domain Eukaryota; kingdom Metazoa; phylum Cnidaria; class Hydrozoa; order Anthoathecata; family Hydractiniidae; genus Hydractinia; species Hydractinia echinata. Next base: position 59,176 of record JASGCC010000182.1, on the reverse strand, counting down.
CACTGGATTTTAACGTATTTAGAGACTTTACTATATATATAATATAATATACTATATAAAAATGTTTTCTGTTTCTTTTTAGATTGCGTACAATGAGAGCGAGAGATGTTATCTTTCAATACGTGAGATAAAAAGAAGAAAGCGAAACCTCACACCGCGTTGTTATTGTTTTTCTGTCAAAAATTTGAAGCTGTTTTATAAATCTTGATAAAGTTAATAAATTGTTTTCGTTTCTGTAGATTGTTTGTTTTTGTTTATTGTTTCCCGTGAGTTTTCGAAATTCATTGCAGCAGATTCCGTGGATTCCGCGGCTTCAAGAAATCGGTTTTCATAACTAGTGCCGTTATTTTTACGAGCCCACAAGCTGCTTCGTTCGCCTTCTCATCTCCGAAATCGTTAACGCGAAAGTCTCTATTATTATCTGCGTTCCGGGTATTATTTTCCGGTTGAAAGAGTGTACCTTACGACGCGCATCCCCTTAATTCGTGACATTTTCGCACACTACGGATTGTACAACTCGATGTATTGCATTTCTTTCAGAATAAGGGTTTTAACTTTATAAAAGTATAACTTTGCATGGATTTTTGGCGCTAAAAACTTCAATGTTGGATTTACGTCGGCCAACACTGACAATATTGTGATTATTATCAATATTTAATTTTATAATTCTGTGGTAAGAGGTTTTACGAAATTTCTCAGTAATCGTTTTTGTTTAGTTTCGCGCGATCTAAATTTCTCGTACCTTCTGAAAAGAAATATTCCGCATATATATATTGTATTTTTGCCAAAAAATCACTACTTTTGCGCAACGAGTTGTTGTTGTTCCTCGGTGAGTTTATTTTACAACCTTGTCCCCAGGGTTTTCTACGTCTATGATATTCAGTTTTGGTGTATTCCCAGATATCAGCTGCAGTAAGATGTAAGCACCTCGCCGTATTATATCAAAGAGAAACAAAAGCACTAGGGACAACTATTGGCTAGTTTCAATTTTGCTTGCAACTTGCGTAATGCTTCGCAACCTTTTTTTTAATTTCTAGTGATGATGTTGTCTTTTTGAAAAACCCATCTTTGAACGATGATAATAAATAGCGCGTCACAAATAAAAATAAACGTCGCATAAAACCTCCGCCCTCCATCCTGGCGCCCGACACATATTTGTGTGTCGTCGCTGGACAAGTCATATTTTCCATGATGGCAGATATTGTTGTGAGTGGGTTTGAGCTATGTTGCTACGTTTTTGCTTCTTAGCTGTTTTAGTTACTTACTCTTTTTCTTTTATGTAGTAATTGATGTAACTTATTTAATTTTCGACTCCTTCGTATGTTCCTATTCACGGAGCGAGATAGATAGATAGATAGATAGACATCCAAAAAAAGAAATATCTGGTAAAATAAGTGAATTTTTTAAGAAGAATTAGAAGAATGTATTTTGAGAGTCCTGCTTTATTATCTACACAAAAGTGTACGCACACCCATTGTTCTCAAAATGAAATCAAAACAACTACGTCACGTAGAAAGTGGTCTATACAACCCTGAAATAATCTTCAGCTTCCCTATTTCAATGTAAGGTTATTTTAACTTTTGAAAAGCTTCGTTAAAACTTTTAATCAATTTGTTGTTCTTTCTTCCAACAATCTTCAGCTTTTTTCTCAAAATGGGCAAACAGTATCACTTGGCCTGTCAGGGATAATGCATAATCAATAATTCCTCAAATTGTGGTATTTGTCAAAATAGTGTGCCTCATAAAGCTGCGCGATGGTTACGTGATAGCTAAATTCATAAGATTTGAAATAAAAATTTTTGATTTTCTGTTACTTTTCAATGTACCAATGCTTTTAAAACTATTGTTTAATTGACAATCATCTTTTCTGTAAGTAAGGCTCCCACACTCGTTTTTTGAATTAACAAGTATGGCCTAAAGATTTCACAGCAAAGATGATAAAATTATATAGTGAACGGGACCGGACAATGTCTCATTCGATCCGGTTGGAAGTTTGTAGAATATCTCTAGTCATTGTTTCCGGTGGTATTTAGCCAGTGCTCACCTAAACTAAAGACTGCACAATAAAAAAAATTGAGAGAAATCTACCTCATTTGAGTAATCCCTGGATTGTGCATTACCCTGACTGTTGACCAGTGCTCTGCAACCGGAAGGCTACAAAAGTTCTAGTTCTATTTTGGCAGGATCTACAGTATCAAATGAGTCTTTTAAATCTAGTAGTCCCACATTTTGCAGTTTTCCCTGACTGTTTAGAAGGGGCATTCTTATTGCTTGCTATTATTTTGAAATAAATAACACCCTTTTTTTCCAATAAATATATTATATATAAAATACATTATGTCTATTATGTCAGGGTTGTGTCTAGTTAGTCAATATAGATAGTATAGATAGCAATTTTTGTGGTATTTTGACGTAGCTTTCGGTTATAGCTAATGGTCTTTTTATCATCACATCATGTATAGCTAAAATAAAAATAAAGAAAAGTACCATCCCTTAATTGGTTAATTTACACCTTTTCAAACTCCAAACCGCATCTCAAACACAAGTAGGAAGGGGCCAAATGATTTTTGTCATTTTTATTGGAAAATGGCTAATAAAACTTTTTCCCCTCTGTTATCTGCTAAATGTATTATTGGTAAGTGAGCTAATAATAGTTGTTTTGAACAATTGAAATTAGTTCTTTTCTACCTATATATTGTATGGCAGTGGATCAAACCATTAAAAATTTGCACTTCAACTTGCCCATATTGTTGAGCCTCTCAAATAATTTATAATTATATATAACTATTTCAATAATAAAATAATTTTACTTTTATGTATGAATTTACAAAAATTGCTCTATTTTAAAGGGTAATAATACCATCTTAACCTTTGAAGGACCTTTTAATAGTATTTGTGAATGCAAAAACAAAAATATATAAGTTTGTTATGAGCCTTAAAGATTGCAATATAGCGATAAAGGTCTCAGTGTGCTGATGTCAGCAATAGGGATCCCTCAATAAAACGATAGACACAGATCTAAGGTAAGCATTAGAAATTTAAAATAGCAGCATGCTGTAAACAAGCATGCTGTAAGAGAATTAAATTGATTACAGAGCTTTTGAGCAATCACATTTAAAGCAGGGATGCATTGCATTATCAATGTAATATATATGCAACTTTCTATATGGAATATATTTGTGATAACAAAGTTTAGAAAATAAATGTTTAGTTTCAAAGTTTTGAAATTATTTTGTCATTAAGCTATGCTTATGCTAAAATATACTCAAATTGAAAGAAAGGTTGCATATAAGTTGGAAAAATCCAGATTTAAATAAACAGGTTAAGTATATGTTGATAAAACTCTAATAGTCTAACATTTTTTCTCTCTCTTGGTACTTACACTTTTTCTTTTGTCTCCTTCCGTCACACTTTCTTTTTTCACCGCTTTTTCTATAGAGCCGTTAATGATTTGTTCTTTCATCTATTACTCTGTAAAAATGTTCTAGTTCTATTTTCTTAAAATATAATATATATACTTATGAGTGAATAATGTTATAATGACAGTTTTTATTTTCCTTATAAATTCTTGAGGGAATTGCTGTGGTTGTTGTGGGTAACGTGCATTGTTTAATAAAGGAAGTTGTGACTATTTTCCAGAAAAAACAGCTGGGTCATTTTTTTGTTTTGCCCTTGTCTAATTGCATATTATCTTTGAATCTGAATATTTTACTGCCAATGGTAAATTTACTTTTATTTCAATTTAAATTAAGCAATTATAATCCTACAAATTTAAGTCTGGTCCAATATTGTATATTGTAACACAATATTTTTATACATGTCACAGGACGACATATCAACAAGATGATTTTAACAATGGCGGGTCGTTCAATTGGCTATGTTTGGATTGCACATGTCAGTCTAACTACCTTGAGGAATTTACTCTCGCTGTCAATGTTATCGATTGTCAATGCATTTCGAAGCCATTCAAGACCTTTAACAAAAGTTCTGTTTTTTCCTGATAAAAAAATTGCATGTAAATCTTTCATGAAAACAAAGAAGTGTGCAGATAAAGATTGTCACTTTTCACATGAAGAGACCTCTCTAACATTACTTTTGGCTTGTCTTGCATCTTCACAAAAGAGTTTAGATGTCTGTGTATTCACTATAACGTCACAAGATTTAGCTGATGTTCTAATACAACAGCACAAAGCTGGCATTGTGGTGCGTGTCATTACAGATTGTGAAAAAATGGACTTGAACTGCTCACAAATAGAACAATTTCGTGCAAGTGGTATACAAGTACGTCACGATAAGACATCTTACTTTATGCATCATAAGTTTGCAATTGTTGACAAAAAAGTGTTAATTAATGGTTCCTTTAATTGGACCAGGCAAGCAATTACTGGCAACCAAGAGAATGTAATAATCACTGAAGCAGTTTATCTGATCAAACCATACTGCAAGCAATTTGAACATCTATGGGAAACATATAAGCCTGAATAATTAGTTTTTGTTTTGGGCTAATGTCATAAAAAAATGCATAGAAAGATGCATGTGAGACAAATACAGGATTTCTGCTGCATCACGAAACCCTTGTGGGTCAATGGATGTCAGAAAATTGCTAATTTCACAATCCAGTCAGATAACATAAAGAAAACTGCAAACCATATAACATAGTTCGACAGTTGCCTATTGTACTTAATTGTCATTTTGGATTAATTTATGTCGATGGGTAACGTTCTTTTTTGTTGAAGTGGATGCTCTTGTAAAACACATTTCCTATATGTTAAACATTGTATGTTACATGCATTACAGAGCATGTTAATAAGGTACAAGAAGATGATAAAGGAATATATAAAGAATTCATCTTTACTATCTGCATATATGCATAACAAATATGCAGTTGAAGTCAATCAGTTTTTGCAGATGTATGATAATTGATAAGTTTTTGATTTGGTGAAATTTCACTGATCCCAACAAAAATTAATGTTTAACATCTTACAGCATTTTTTTTCTGATCATGTTCAAAATAGTAATTTAATTTTTTTAGAAATTTCACATTTTCAGTTTAAAGTGCTTTTCTCTAGTGTACTTTTTATCTAGATATATTTTAAACATAGATAGTTCCTAATAGCATATGCAGATGTTTTCTGCATTACAACAGTTTTCAACCACCTCCACAAAATTTAACCCAGAAATAGAACAATTTCAATTCGAACATTAACAATGCAAAACGTCAGTTTAATCTATGACACAACCACGTAGATATAACCAGGCGACCAATTTTCTCAAGTTAAAGAACACAAATTCTGGGTTATATATAAGTAAACATTTTTTCATTTTCAAAAAAACACTAAAATGCTATAATCTCTTCATCTAGCTTTAAACATTGACTATAAAATGAAACGATTTTGACTAGAGACGATACTGGATGATGTCAGTGGCTTGTAATTCAGCTAGGAAATACGAAACTCCAGGCTCAAGTTTAAGAAATGAAAAAAATAAAAAATACTTAACTACAGACTATAAATAGATGAAATTTTCATACTACTGCATTTCATTACTTTTCAAATTTTCAAATATATTTAATCCTCACAAAGTGACAGATTCTGGGTTACAATTGACAACCAAAACGAGTCACTTCAGGATACCAAGAAAGAGACATTGTCAGAAATCATATGGCAATTTTTGAACATGATATTGTTGATAATTTGTTTTACAACTTGTACAGTTATATTTTGTACAGATTATAAATTGTTTAGCTTGGCTACGATGTGACAATTTTCTTGCACACAATGTGTTAAAATTTTAAAATCCTCAACATTTTTCTGTTGTTATATAAATATATTTTATTGTATCTTCACCTTTGTATTCTAACTATTTTAATATTTAGATTCGGTTTTATAAAGTTGTTTTATAGGTTACTAATATCATAATAAATTCTAGTATACCAAACTTAATGTCAGCGTGATTGCATAATTTCCTTTTTATATATCTGTTTCCTACTCTGGAACATTTTGTCTTAATCCTTTGAAACTTCAGAACATGTTTTTGCTGAGTAGTGGTGTTTTTAATGATATGAACTAATGATAACTAATGATATCTACTAAGCAGATTGTGTAATTTTTTCTTGAAAACAAAAAATTAAGATTCATAATAATATTTTTTTCTATCTTTAGAGGAAATATACACTGTGAATTGCCACCATGTTAGCACTAAATTTGAGTCGTGTGGACTATTTACAAGTTGGCGTGACAAACAACAAATGCATGCAAGTACTTCCGAAATCGAGTAAAAGTGGAGCGCAAAAAGTTGTTGTTGCAGATTATAATGGTGTACTTACCTGTTTTGATGTTAAGAAGCACGTTCCACAGATCCAATTCAAGACACTACCAAGTACAAAAATTTCTCGACTATCTTTAGGTGGCACTGAAGGACCATCCCGTGAAAAGATTTTTGTGTCTGCAGGAGCGGAAATCAAGGGGTACTCAAAAAAAGGCAAACAGTTTTTGAGTTTTGACACAAACCTTACTGAACCAATTCAAAGTATGTTTGTGGAAGGCTCTGATTTGTTTTTGTGTGGGAATTACATCTACAATCACTATCACGATTGCAGAGATCAGAACTACTATCTGGCTCCAGATAAAATAAACGATGTTGTTATTCTGCCCACTGAAGAAGAGAAACCACTCTCACCGGTATTGGCATGTCAAGACAGAGTGTTGCGAGTGTTAAATGGTTCTGAGATTCTCTATGAAATAGAGGTTCCAGGACCACCTGCAGTTTTATCTATGGGAAAAGATGTTGGTAGTGAAGGAAAAGGTGTTATTTATGGAACATCAGATGGCAAAATTGGTTTAGTGCAAATAGGCTCTTCCGCACCAGAGCATATATGGGAAATTCCGAATGACAAGCAATACGGTGATGTGCTGTCTCTGGATACTCATGATATTTCAAACAATGGTACGTCTGATTTACTTGTTGGAAGAGCAGATGGTTTAGTGGAAGTTTACGCATTTGATGAAGGAAGTGAACCGTTTCAACATTTTAAGTACAATCTGTCTGAAAGCATAACTTCTGTATCTGGTGGTTGTGTATGTGCATCAAATTATCAGGAAGTTGTAGTTTCAACATACACAGGTTGGGTACTGGGAATGACATCTGAGCCACAACAACGTCAGTTGGGAATGCCTGGAAGCAACATAAAAGCACCCATCAATGCTGAAATGGAAGAAAAAATAGCTGAGTTAAATCTTGAAATCGAGGAATTGCAAACACGAGTAGCAGAAGAACGTGAAAGATACCAGCAGACTGCTCATTCAGAAACTGCTGTATCTGCAGTCCCACCTTTCAATATAAATGATCGTTTTCTTCTAAGCCATGATGATGCCAGCTACACTCTCAGTATAGAAGTTCAAATGCCCATTGACACAATACTACTTCAGAGCAATGTGCCAGTAGATTTATTAGATGTGGAGAAGAATTCAGCTGTTGTGAGTTACAGTGCATGTGATGCTGAGAGTGGAAATTTTTTGCTTGCAACATACAGATGCCAGGCTAATACTACTAGACTGGAACTCAAGATCAGGTAAAATGTGTGACACAATATTTAAAATCTACATTATGATGCATACATAGCATTATAATAAATCTTCATATCAAATGTTTGTTTGAAATCTAAAAAGTTGTGTAAAAAATTTTTTGTGACCATTTGTTTAGGTGAAAAATGTGTTAGAAATGAGTCTTTCCTTCTGAGTAAAATTCAAGATTTTTGGCTCATTTTATTGGTTTTAATTTTTTTTTATTTAGAACAATTGAGGGCCAGTATGGATATTTGCAAGCCTATGTCACACCTCGAATGCAACCGAAAACATGTCAGGTCCAGCAGTACCAAATAAAGCCATTATCTCTCCATCAGCGTTCCCATGTGTTTGATGAAGAACGGCCATTGAATGTTTTAAAATTAACTGGACAGTTTAGTCTGGCTGAAGTCCATTCATGGATTTGTTATTCAATGCCAGAAGTTCCTGAAAGAACACCTGCAGAGGATGAGGTGAAATTATTTTTTGCTTATTTACTTCCTACAACATTCTTTAAAATAATCTCCAAAAAAATAAATTTTGCTGTGACCTAGCCTGAACAGGTAAAAGTTAAGGTGTGAGTAAGGGAAAAAGTGTGATGTTTTAAAATAGCTTCTATTAAAATTACGTGAAAGTTGTAATATTGTAATTAATGTAATTCCAGCTGATTCAAGAAGTTTAGGTAGGGTATATTTTAATCCTGAATTATAAATGCAAACGCTCAAGCTCAATGCAAGAGACATTTCCATCGGTGAGTTGTACTGAACTTTGGGACAAATGTTCCAGAGAACACTGTTGAAGCACTCGTTAGCGTTTTGATTAGTCACATTCTTACATCCTTCCAAAAAATTTACATTGGCTAATCTATTGAAAATAGGTGTAATACATTTTACAATGGCTTCTGAAAACGGCCATTTAACAGGTTTATAATTGTTTGACCCGGTCACAATGTCTCTTTGATAACTGCACCAGCTGTTATCACCCTTGGTACAGTTTTCATGTTGCGGTTTTTCTACTGTACTTGAGTAATGCTTTAAATTTGCCCAAGTTTCACGTGACATTTTTTCTACATCTCCTTTGCTATTCCTTATCGTGCGGCCGTAAAAATTTTGCATAGCATCGATTCGTTATATCGCTAATAAGTTTTATCGCTATGACATACTTTGCATATACATAATCTTTGCAAACATTCAGTTAAATGTGACGTATCTATAATTCAGTTGCATGGGGAATCGGCGAGGTATGATTCATCAGAGTCGTATTCACTATCGCTGGATAAAACATCCATTATTTTCTTTCGACTTACACACTTTTGTTCAACTTGCGGATTATTTTTTATTTTCAATCTTCGCTTAGCTGGAGAGTCGAAACACTTTTTTCTAATTTTTTTTATTTTTTTTGATGGAGCAAAAGCTTTATGACGATAAGTAGACATTTTTAAATATTTATATAGCTTGATGTTGTTAGTGTTGCTCGCTTGTAAAATGAAACTTTTTTCCGAAAAAGCATAAATGAAAGTCAAAGTGAAAAAAGTGATTTTTAATTGGTCGGATAAACATAAAGAATCATTAAAAGAAAAACGATACAAGAAATTCAATGGTATCGTTTTTTACAACGTTTGTTGTGATTACGCTATTGTTACAAAATATTCTCATATCACAGTTTATTCCCAAAGTGATAAACATAAACATTTACACCTATATTTGATCTTTTTTTAGCACGTTCAGCTGGAAGACTAATGATGAGGATTGTGTTTGTTGAAAAAAAGTCGCATTTCTATTCTATTTTATAAAAAAATAATTCTACCATTAAAAAGTTCACTTTTTTTTTTATAAAAGGAGTTAAAAAAAAAATTTGCAAAAAAAACTATTTTTTTTCCCTTACTCACACCTTAAGATAAAGAAACTGTTACGTGCAAAGGTAGTAAAAAGGACAAGGACCATTTCAGTGAATTCAAACTATTGATCAATTTTTATGTGTTTTTCATTATGTTTTGCTAAACTTTTAATGTATACTACAGACGCATATATTTTTCCTCGTTTTTTCATAGGTTATATTCTACTTCACATCAACATTTCTTGACACACAACTTGAATGTAAATACAGGTAATTTATTGCGTTGCTATTGTTGACATTGCATTTGATCTCAAGTTATAAAATTAGTGCTATATAACCAGGGCCCATGTTTCTTCATAAATCTTTTAATTTTCTACCAATTTGGTGAATATCCTGAGTATGAAAGTATGGAAGGTTTTTTATATTTTTTTATATTCCAAGTGTTGACAGTTGTGCTTGCTTTAGTATGACAATTTATTTAAGTATTGTCATTATCTGTATCATATTCTTAGTTGTAATTATGCTAATTGCTCAATATTGATGAATTTTAGTAAAGTACTGTAGTTTGTATGGAATTGTATAAAGTTTATCGGTATCACCAAAGAAAGACTCTTATTTTTGAAAAACTTCATTAGCTAGCTGTAAGTTTATTTATTTCTTATTTTTGCAAAGTCTGTTGACGTTTTTTGTGCAGGAAAGGAGAAGCAACATTTCGATCAGATAATATCTCCACCATCTCAATTTTGAAAGACGTTCTCTCAAAGGAAGCAACAAAACGTAAAATGAATTTAAACATCACATGCGATTTAAACGAAGAATCAATCCCCAACGTGCTATATCGTATCCATCCAAAGTTGGAATATCAATTGCTTCTTGCAAAACGCGTTCAACTCATCGACGGTTTGAAGGAGCTTGACACCTATGAGTCAGATAAAGATTTTCTTACTGATGAATACAAGGAAATCTTAGAGAATGCTGATGTGTTGCAAGAGGAATTCAAAAAACAGCCGTGCCATCTTGAAAGATTATATGGCATGGTGACCGACCTCTTCATTGATCGACATAAATTTAAAGGACAGAATGTTAAAAACAAAGTGGCACAGCTTATTAACATTTTGGATAATTATGATTTAAATTCACTTATTGAGTTCTTTCAATCCAACTAAAGTGACTATGTATGTGTAAATAAGGAAAATTTATGTGAGCATATTATAGATAGGTCATCAGAGCATGTGTATATACTTTGGCAATTTATTTATCACCATTTTTTATTCAACTATACAAGATTTTTACTTTTATGGATATGTGAAAAGAGAAAACAGATTGTAAATATATGCAAAAAAAGTTTTATTATAAGTTATGTTGCTTGGTAGTCTATTAATCTTGAGGTTGTTCCCACAGCTTGTTGTAGCAATCTTAAAGAACTGAGGTGAATGAGTAAGACTCCAAAGCAGGAAATGTATTAGACTTTATTTAAAATGTTGCTAATATATTGTGTTTATTATGTGTAAATAGTGCAGATGAATGTGATATCTGACCAAGTAAAGTTAATGCGTTTTTATATCTCCTACTTTATTACGTACTATTTCTTTTCTTGTATCTTGTTCAGGTTTTAAACAAAAAATTCTGAAAATGGTTGTGTTTGGACTAAAACAATTTCTGTAGATTCCAGGAAGTCAGAAAAAGGAAAGCTATTCTTTCCTTTAACATTATATGGAATTAATTAAGAAAAAAGTTCAAGACAAAGTTAGGTAAAAACTAAGTTAGCATGTTTAGATTTTAATTTTCTGTGATCAGGAATTACAAAAATTATTATTTCTCTTTATTTTAAACACTGATTTTTTATGTTTTCAAGTGTTTTTTTCGGATTTTCTATACATCTTTTTATGCAGCATGTATCGATTATAAAACATTATACTATTTCTTATAGGTAGTAATAAAAATCAAAAGAAGGTAACCTTTGAAAGGAGGATTCCGAATGGCAGGTAATTTTTGGTTGTCTTCACATAATCAACAATGGATTCTTACTGAAGAAGAGCTAGCATCAGAATTAGCAAACGATTTGAAAACTTTAAGTGAAGAGGAGTACCGTAAACTGCAGATCTTCTTCGCACATTTTATACAAAGCTTAGGTGAATGTCTAAAACTACGACAACAAGTCATAGCAACAGCAACTGTGTATTTTAAAAGGTTTTATTCAAGGACGTCACTGAAATGCGTGGATCCGTTGTTGCTTGCTCCGACGTGTTTATATGTCGCATCAAAAGTTGAAGAATGTGGACTTATGTCAAACACTCGCCTGCTTAATGCTTGCAATACTATTTGTAAGAATAAATACAATTATGCCTACCCTATGGAATATCCGTATAGGATTAATCAAATTCTCGAATGTGAGTTTTACTTACTTGAGATTATGGATTGCTGCTTGATTGTATTCCACCCCTACCGCCCGCTTACAAAATATGTTTCAGATATGGCGCAAGAAGGAAGCATCTTGCCATTTGCATGGAGAGTAGTAAACGATAGTTTGCGTTCGGACGTTTCTTTGTTGTACCCACCATATATGATAGCTTTGGCCGCCATTTACATGGCTTGTGTGTTCGAAAAACGAGATTGCCAGCAGTGGTTTTCTGAACTGAACGTCAACATGGAAAGGATCTTAGAAATTGTTCGTAGAGTTCTCAGTCTGTATGAAATATGGAGAAACTTTGACGAGAAAAAAGAAGTACCTGGCTTGCTTATGAAAATGCCAAAACCGAAATGCAATCCGGGATCTAGGCCGTCATCAGCTACCCCAATGTCAAGACAGCATACGCCTTCTCCTAACCTGTGCTAACCAAAGAAATTCAATTTAATATTACATAGTGAAGGATTTTACAAAACAAAATTTTGCTGCAAGGACTAAATTTGTATCTGTGTATATAGTTTCATTCTAATCACATATAGGTGCAAAAAAAAGCAAAACAATGGAGTGGGTTAACAATGCCAGATGAAAATTAACAGTTTTTTAATTTTTTTTCACATTGACTTGATAATATATGTTTTTCCGTTGCATCATCAGATTGTGTAAGCTGAAATTTTAAAAATATTCGCATGTCAATTGTGTTTATGGTTTAATTTTTTAAATCTGATAAACTAACCAGTAAAATGATGCATAGAAAGTTCATGCGTTAGACAGACTTCAGTGAGAGGGTGAACAGAATCTTACGTGTGTACCTTCTTTTTGTGTGTCTGGATAACACAGACCATCTTGCTCAAACGTGTTGGAATTTTTTATCTTTTAAAATACAAAAATGAGGTTTTAAGTACGAATGTATCTGAATATAAGAAGTGATGTTTTGATCACTCCGCATTTTTTTCACTGATTTTTGATTCTACTGAATGCACCGACTTCTTTTTGCGTTCTATTTTAACAGGCGTCTGTTTTTAATCAAACGATGGAGTTTAGTTATAATATTTTGCATCTCTCCTCCATGTATAACTTTTACACATTTTTTAAAGCGTTTCTTCAATTGACTGTGTTGTTTGGTGAGAAGAATAAAGTTAATATTTGTATGTTTTTTTTCTTTATAGAAAATAACATAATAATTAAAAAGCGAAAACAAAGGAACACTTTTTGTAGCAGATTATGCAAGAAGTCAAAGAGATTATGATTCAATTAAGATACAGAGCTCGAGATTTTCAACGCACGATTCAAATGGTTGCCATATTTGTTTTTGTTCTTATTTTGTTGTATTTTTTTAATGCATTACCGATTTATTCATTATCAGGAGTAACACCCACGCTTCCTGTTTCCGTGGAAACTTGTCACGCTTGGGAGCCGAGTCATTTGATTCGTCAAAAGCAATGCAAATATAATTCACGGTATCCGTTTTCGGATCCGCTGACGGATAATGTAGGCGTTAGGTTTAAAATTGGCGCTATAGCTGATTTAGATGAGGAAAGGTCGAAAGTAGCTGGTGAGAAGTACAAATGGAAAAGCTACTTTAAGACTGGTTATTTATCTAAATTCAAAGGGAACACGTTCAAAGTGGAATGGATAAGCCAAATTACTCTGACGTCACGCTTGAATGAGAAAGGGCGTGGTTTAGAATTGTCCGAACTTTGCGCCTTCAACGGAAAACTATATACGGTTGACGATAGGACGGGGGTCGTGTATCAAATAAAAAATGGAAAAGTTATACCTTGGGTTATTTTAATGGACGGTGATGGTAGCACAACGAAGGGATTCAAATGTGAATGGATGACGGTTAAAGATGGTGCGCTATTTATTGGAGGTCTGGGCAAAGAATGGACAACAAAAGAAGGAAATTTTATTAACTATCACCCGTTGTTTGTTAAAAGCATTGACCAATACGGAGGCGTTGTGCATCATAACTGGACTGAGAACTACCTTAAAATTCGCGCCAAAGTTGGTGTATATTTCCCTGGTTATATGATCCATGAGGCTGTTATGTGGAGTAGTGTTAAAAAACGTTGGTTTTTTCTACCACGTCGAATGTCCAAGCAAAAATACGACGACGTCGTCGACGAGAACCGAGGAACGAACGTGTTGATTTCGTGCAAAGCCGATTTTACCGATCTCAAAGTAGTTTACGTCGGTGACTTAGTGCAGACTCATGGATTTTCATCTTTTAAGTTTGTTCCAGGTACGAACGATGATGTAGCTTTGGCATTAAAAACGAAAGAAGTCGAAGGAAATATTCAGTCGTATATTATCGTGTTTAACGTCAATACTGGTGACGTTCTCATGAGTGAACAGTTCGTAGCTAATGATAAATTTGAAGGCGTTGAATTTATATAGTATTGGTATTTTTTTAATTATATACATCCTTATATAGACCTTTCCCTAACTGACTGTCGCTGTTATAACTGAATTGTATTATTCGTCTGTCTCACATTTAAAATTAAGGCCTGTCTTATGGGCGTCTTTTTAATTGTTAACGCCCAAACTCTCATTTGACGGCAAACAATTAAGACCTCTTCATTTTTCGATGTGTTGCAGAAATCAATAATTTCGAACAGACAACTCAAACATTATTGGTGAAGAAAGTCGGTAAAGAGGGACTAAATATTTTTTTTTTTTTACCAACCGAAAGTTTTTTACCAACTATTGTGACAATTTTATTTTTTGTCGACTGAGCTTTCTAACCTAATTTTTGCTTTCATTTCTTTGAATGCGTTAAAAAAACAGAATGCTTAAAAAGTAAACAAAGTTTTAATACACGGGACTGAAGTATAAATAGTTGCTTGAATATCAGACATTTAAATAGTTTTTATATTTTAACTTATTTTTAAGAAATTTGAGGAAGTTCTATTCAGATTTGCTTTTTGTGATATTCATCAAAAAGTCTGCATTGTTGTAGCTAGCTTCTTCATAAAGTTCTTCCATTTGATGGGATCACAGCTACTCTTATGTATGAGTGTTGTTTAGGTAGTTAGTTTGTTATAATAATTTTAGGCGTGTTATAGCTTTTTCGTAGGTAAATCACTATTCGAATCAAATTTCGGTAAATCCGGCTTCTTTTTAGTAGTTTTTTCTTATAAAATATTTATGCTGAACAATTCTCGGCATAGCACATATTAGATAACATGTCTGACAATAGTACACGTTTTTGGAAGTACTTTAATCCCGAATTTTGTGAACCTAAAAAAGTGTGTTGATCTGTTTTCAAGTCAAAATAACACATGTCAATATGAAAGTAAAATCAGAAGGATATCATACTTTTTCGTGATTCCTCTACATGTAAACTACTGAAAAATCGGGATACTGAAATGGCAAAACTTCTTTTTTTATAAGGGAGTACTTTTTTTAATTGCAGAAATATCAATTTAATCTGATTTTAAGAGTTTCTTTAAACAAGTTACAAACCTACCTCTTATAAAAATACTTCTATGTCATGTTATATGTATACATATCTATTTATTCGTGCGGTGCTTTAAATTTTCTGGTTCTATATATTAATTTAAATAATATAAACATCAGACCTGAAAGGTTGTGGGTGTCCAACAGGTTGTTCTAGTAACAAGGGGTTTTCGAATTACAAAAGTGTTATTCTAAAGTGACCAAAAATTTACTCAATTAAAATTTGTTTTTCGAATTAAAGTTCGAATTACATGAGTGATACTATATCCTAACGTTAACATGCATCCATCACAACAGTGAGAATTATGTGCACGTATAATAAACACAGCATGTATTTAATGTTGTAGATGGGTTTTTTAAACAGTTCATGTGAGTTAAAAGTAATATTTATTCTTATGTAAACTTTTGTATTCATATATTTTTGAAAAATAATATTTTTTTTTCAAACCTTGTTGTTTCGCCACTGTCAAATTTTAGGTTGATTTTACTTTTTAAACTAAATTTGATAATTGTTGCATCGAGCTTTACCCAGTGCAATAGTTCTTTGATATAATGACTGATAACTTTCAGTTGCGCCGGGAGAGCGCACGAGACACCTCGAAATATTGATACTTCCGTATACCGAAGTAAAACTTCTTATTTTTAATGGTCTAACAAGGTAACTTTTTTCGCAAGTTTTTCAAATTTCAACCTAAATTGGCAAGATTGACCCCCGTCAAGCCCCGACTTCAAATACTCGGATTTTCAACAGGAGTTTTATATATTGAGTTTGTTGATTCGTCTACCAAAAAAAAACGGAATGGAATATGGAACGAGAATAATATGAATATTCAGCTATATATTCTTTGTTTTTTAAAACATTTTCGTTCCTGGCTGCGAATGAAATTGATTTCAACTTTTTGATTGCATCGAAAATTTTATCTCCACTTATATTCCGGAAATTATAATTTCCTATCAAATCTGTTTTGTGCTTGAGTTTAAGTCCGGCTTACTTAAGCTAGGTTTCCACTAGGTGTCAAATTGGAGTCAATCACTATCTATATGTCAAACGCCTCTCAGACGCTGATCTAAAATATACATACCGGCGTTCATTTAAACTTACGCAGAAATATATCTTTGATCTTATCTTAATTGCCTATTAACCGCCTAAATATTATCAAAGATATTAAAATTGGCGTCTAACAGGCGTTAAAGTGGCGCGTAATAAGCGTTAACTCACGCTACAGGTACCTTTTACGTTCACATTAGGCGCTAAGGGCGCTTAAAAATTACACTCAGCAAGATTGACGCCAGGTTAGACGCCTAGTGAAAACTGACCTTTAATACAGAAGAAAGGCTTTTTGTTGCACAAAATCCCAAACCATTTTATGTTTAATTCGTTTTTTTTCTTCACAGTTTGACTTTTGACGTAGTAAAATTGATGACGCAGACTCGAAAATTAAAGTTATCAAAAAAAAAGATGATTTTTAACAAATGTCCGTCTTAAACCAACCGCGATAGAAATCTAAATTACACAATGCTGTAGTCGTAGAAGATGCAATCACATTCAGAAGTCAGAAGGCGCTAACACGCCGCAATTAGTAGGAACTATACGTTTCACAAGGAAAGCGAAATCGTGTAAAGAACGCTTGAAAGATTCACCAATGCTGAGTAATATGCTTAAACAATTCCCCTATCTAAGCCTGAATGTGCTGATCAGCGTTCTTCTTATAAAAAACAACATGCAACTGCTCTTATACACGGCTGTCAGACTAACCGTAAAGTAGAAGAATATTACGGTTACCGACAAGAGAAAAAGTATGACAAAACAAAAGGGAAAGAGTATATTTTAAAAGACAAGTTTACACAATTATGTCGTTAAAATCACCAGTGTCTGTAATGTTCGTGACGACGATACTGTCCTCGACGTCGGGAATCATATCGACGTCTTTGAAACATAATCCAATCAGCTAAAAAATAATATTTAAATAAATATTATTGTAAACTTCGACTTAAGCATCGGTATGCTAGCGAATAGTTTTACTTATACTACAAACATAGCTGTGTTTTTCAAGATTTTACTACTAGTCTTTCCAAGGCTACAAAGTAACAGCTAAATAGTTCGTCATTAATTCAAAAATCCTGGGGACGAAGTTTACAAAACAAATTTGATATAAAATAATGCTCAAGCATACCACCTTTTGCTGGTATCTCACTATTATCAATTTCATCTTCAGATGGCTCGTCTCCTATTCCGTCATCAATTTCTTCATCATAAAATCTAGATGTCGCTACAATAAATAAGTTAAACAGACTCTTGTAAAGGATCGTTTCTATCCAACGTTTTGTATAGTTCGTAATCCAGCTTGAGGGAGCCAAGATTTTGGACTTTTTTTTGCTGGATTTTTTCTATTCTGTAATTTTTCTCAACAAACTTAGCTTCCTCTCCGTTACAAAGATTTACTTAGGAACAAAATAATATCAATTTTCTAGTTGGTTGCTAAATCTTTTTCCGATTTAATCCGAAAAGAAAGTTGAAATTATTTGAATCGTTTGGGTGGAGAGGGGGGAGGGAAATGTTATAAAAAAATTAATTAGCCAGAATAATCAATCAAATTGATGAGCCATATTTTTTCGTTATAAAATGACGATTATTCCAACCTCGTCCACAGGATCTCGTAACCCAGAGCCGTTATTCCGAAGAAAACTCAACAAAAAAGTCCTGGGAACGAGGTTGCGATTATTTGGTGACTTGGTAGTTAACTTATGTTGAAGGAGCTTCCAGACAGAATATTGACACTAAATATAGGTACGTTAACAGTAAAACTTTACATTCTTGTATGAAATGTTGTTTTATCGGTTAATGTATTGTAGGAGATATAAAATCATTTCCAGTACTTCTTCAAATTTGTTTTCCGTGCTTGTTTACATTTTAAGCTACCATTTTTCTTGACGATGGGCAATACCGCTACATATCGGCCCGTCGTCAAGAGCGCTAAGTCAACAGAATGCTAGAAAACCCGTATTGCCTGCTTGCAAATTCCAGACGGTTAGCAAACTAGAGTAAACAAGAACGTCTGAAACGCAACCCTAAATTTACTCACCAGCAAAATGGTAAATGAAATGCGCTATTAGGAATCCAAGTAAAATCGACTTCATCTAAAAACAAAAATTAAAATGTTTTTATACTATACATATAACTCTTTTTGATGAAAATTTAAAAATATATGTTACCTCGTCAGTGTAAAAATTCTAAGTTCTAATATCCTGTCTTGTTATCTCACCCTAAACTTTGATGGTTGTACCTCCCCGGTGTTCAGGTGTCAACTAAAAGAAACGATTTTCTAGCTTCTTTTAATGAATTAAATACATCTTGATAAACTTTTTTTGAATTGAAAACAAAAGTAAAAGTGATAGCAGTTATGTAAATTGCTATCACATTTATTCTTTCTCTAATGACCGAAACAAACGTGATGCAAAATTGACAAGACTGCCATTACAGGTAGTCTAACGAATAGAAATTTAAAACTAGTCATTAAGTTTAGTATGTGTGACCAATTCCTAATGCCGTTTGTGTTTTTTTGATCTCTTAAATTGCAATAAACACTTTCAAAACTAGGTTTCTGTTTTATTTTCAAACGGTTGCCATTCACACTAAATTCTTTGAAGCAATAAACTGTTGAGAAAAGCTTATACTCATTTATAAAAGCAACAAAATGCGTAATCATATCATTTGATGAATATGATGAAGCGAAAAGTTGTCCTGGGGACCAGATTGGGCCATCACCGCCAACTATACAAAATCCAACACAGTCCGCATATCCGCTTTTTCTTTATATTTTTGAGCCTTGTTTCTCGAGATTTTTAAGATCAAAGTGGTAACACGGTCGCCGTCATGACAGTGTTGGTGAGCATTCTCTGTGCGCTAAATTACTAATTGTGTGACTGTGGGTATTGGTAGAAGAATAAACAGTTGAATGAAATTTTCAAGATAAATGTCATTTTACTCAAGCAACTTTCATCTTCTTCATAACATGTAAAATTAGTTTTTTAGCGAAGAAGATCGGTTTTGCAGATATCTTCTGAGAGTTGTGGAATAAAAAATACTTTTATTTTTCTTGTTTCTGTTATACGAAAGCATTACATTGGATGGGGTAACTAAAGTAAACTGTATTACAAAATGTCTTAGTAAACGATTAAAAATGTCGAGTCTACATAACACAGCCTGCCATTAAATCGATTCTTTTCACATGTTCGTAACAATAAATTAAAACAGAGTAAAATAAAAGCATTGCAATAATTTGCTATATATCCAGCAACAAGATTAAAAATTTCCTCCGTATCCACGGTCAAATGTGAATTGCTTTTTTGTGCGTATTTTTTTAGAAACTATTCACTTTTCGGTTGTCCATATCTGTCTGTCCTTTTTGCACGTCAACTTATTTATCGTATTTTGCTTGTGCAGGTACAAAAACCGGGAGAAAACCAGGCCTTCTCCAAGAGCAAAACACGTGTATTTATATTATTCTATGCTCATGTGCATAACACTAAAACCCAGAACCCAGAACCCCGGTTTAGAATCCAAAAAGAAACGAGCGTTTCGAATTATCAAAAATCGTCGGAAAATGCACTTAGCGAAAGCTCATATTATCCGTTGCTTATGCTTCACGTTTTTGTATCCGTTCCACCATAGTTCCACGAATTTCATAACCAAAACAAAAATATTATTAATTTTACATGTTTTTGTTTCGAAAATCAATAAGTTGATCTATCTATTTATTTGTTTGTTCTGATTCATTTATTATGATACAGCTGCTTGCAAAGAAAAAATATATATATTTCAAAGATTCAGGAATTTTCAGAAGATTGAATTTCGTGTTTTTATATTTAACTTTTTGACAGTGAAATGGCAAACAACAACACGTCAGTCATTATTTGTGAAAACATTGGAGTTGAAATTGAAGTTGTTACATCTCTTCAAAGCATATTTGCAGCAGCACATTTTCTAACCACTATTTTAATCGTTTTTCTCAATGTAATATATTTAACAGCAATGTACAAATTTCCGTCAGATTTAATTGTATCCGATCTTCACTACATTTCGCTGGCAATTGCTGATCTTTTCACGGGAGGGATTTCCCTTCCAGGAATGGGTATTTTCTGGTTGTTGCACCTTACCACATCAACTTATTGTCATCTGTATATTTGTATCATATTCATAGTACATTTCCTTACTACCATTTCATGCTTTACAATTGTTCTGATCACAGTAGATTTATACGTATCCATTTTACACCCGTTTATATATGAAAAGTACTTGACTAAAAAAAGGGCATGCTGGCTAAACATTGCGATTTGGTTTTTTGCGTTGGTCATCTTAAAATCAACAGTGAAGTTAAAAGAATAAGAAAGAGAATACGAAATAATAATAAAGAAGACAGTGATAATTATAAAAACAAAAGAAAAGCACTACTTGTGAGCGTGTTGGTGTTGTCGTTGTTCAGCATATCATACCTACCAATCGTTGTGTGTACACTCTACATGGGAATTGTGGAAACAACAAAATATTTTGTCACTTATTTTTATTTCACATCTGTTTTTATTTTACAAACCAATTCTTTGTTCGATCCTTTTATTTATTATTTTCGGTTAACAAGGATCAGATCAAAGGTTCGAAAACTTTTTAAAAGAAAGTTAATGCCTAATCTCGAAAGATGAAAAAACAGAAAAATCTACACAAGACAGTAAAGTATGGAACCGAATTATATTGAAAGGAAGTTGAAATGTGTAATATGTACATTTAGGCACCAAAATTTCATTTACGAATAAACACTGTTTGAACACTGTTATGTTTGTTTCCCCTTGTACTAAAAGTCGCATATTTATAAGTAAGTAGCTAACGAGAAGGTTAACGCCCTCGGGAATTCCAACCTGTCGGCTGGCTCTTCCTCCTCGTCGACTGCAACTATGTCACATCAACATTAGAGATACATAAAGTATTGCTCTGACTTGCTTGCCTGTCACGCAAGCCAATTGGCGATTAGTAGATGGCCTCAGTTGGGCTAACAACACTGTATTTAAAGTGCGCCGGAGTGGGGACTCGAACCTGAAACCTTTTGATTACAAGCTAAACGCACTACCACTGCACCATCTTACCCAACTATTACATGGGGACTTAGTTAGGTATTAGCCTATATAGAGTCATTCCATCGCACCTATAGCAAGTGAATTTTCTGAATGATAAGCGGAATTAAACAAATTAATAATTCCTCTGGTTTTGAAATGATGATATCTCGGAGAGAACGAGAACGCAACTTCGGATCCAGTTCACAAGATAAAATTTCTCTAAAGAGCGAAAATCTCACTGCTACGCCTAAGTATGACTTTTGCAACTTTCAGAAGTATTACATTTTTGTTATTCTCCTTGCTAAGCATTATTGTTCTTACTAGCCGTTAGCCTATGGGAAATTACGCGGCCCTCAAATTATCGTCCATCGCACATATTCCGGACACTTCTGTTTCGTGCAATTCTAACACAAAGGAGCGATGCAGCTACCATTTTGAACAGTATTGCTATTTTTCTTTTTCTTTCATTGATGACGTCTCTTTCAAACATTTTCGGAACATTCGCTATTATGGTTTTCAATTAGTCCAATAAAAGAGCAGATGCTCTTTTATTGTATCGTTAGCTGTCTTAATAGATAAGAAAATTGTTCTGGAATGTGAAAGGCATGCATCAACCATTGAAACTGTAACCCCCGGTATTGGGAGGAATATTTTTTAACCAAACAACCATTGAAACTCTGACCTCCTGCATTGGAAGAGAACATTGGACCACCATTGAACCTGTAACCTGCTGCTTTGGACGCAAACATTTTATCACTGTACCAACATTGAACATCAGCACCCGGTAAAAAATGCCTAATTGAAGTGTGTATCTGACAGGGTAAGAAGTAACATTGTTCTTGTATCTTTGTTATCAACTACGGTGCGCACTGCAGCTAGACATCTATACCAGGTTACATAACTTCTGTATATAATTCGATCAATTAAATATCCCGCAGACGTTTGTACAGCATGAGAACAAGTTGTAATAACGACTATTTATTTATAGTGTTATGGGTTTCCATTTATAGCATTTCTGTTTAATCGTATAGTTTAGTGGATTATACTGCTTTATAGATTTTACAAAAGTTTATAAATAGACTTTTTAACTTTACAAGACGCCCTATTTTTATTTAGGTTGTCCGATTTTTCTGTCTGTTCATTACCAATTTCTTCTTGACATATTTCAGCAAGACGACATCCTTTTATGTACACAGACGTGTCGGATATTCAACCTATCTATCCATTGTAAATCTATAAGAGAATCCGGAGGAGATTGGTGGAGGAGGCAGGGCGTTGGTTGAGATAATACAATGAATAGCAACAATCATGATGATATGGACAGCATGGCGTTTGATATTCACAAAAGAGGGTACATAAACTTTAATTTTTTTATCGTTAATTTTGATTTATCTTCAAGCGATTTGTTTACTTCTACTTACTTCAGTCGCCATAAAGTGCATTTTCTCACGGGCGTAAAACTAGTCTGCTGTACCACACATGTTGAAATTATGATGTAGCGCTTGCGCAGAACAAAACGAACCACTCAGCTGCAAAGAGCTTTAATGCGCTTCATGCTGAATGTAATTTTGTATTGTCTTCAAAACTCGTTTAGACTTATGATATCCTGATGGGACGGCTCACTCAATTAATCGATCAAACAATTAATCGAATTTATCTCATTAAATCACTTCAACTCGCCAGACAACGTTCTGTAGTAAAGCACTGCCCATTTTATCCTGCTAACAGTGTCATCATGAAACTTGTCATTATTTTTTTAGCTGTTTGTATTTTGCAAATACGAGGTATGTTCTTATCTGATGTGGTTTTAACATTTGTTAAACAAACACAATCTGAGTATGCTGATACGGATTGTGCTATATATTTTATATGATACTAGGGAGAACGTCGGTTTTGTTTAAAGAAAATAATAAAACGAAAGCTTGTTTCGTCTTCCCCTTATTCTTCAACATCCCTCCCATAAAACTGTCTAATTTTGAATCTCTGTTCCGCCTTAGAGACGAAACGTTGTTATCGCAAACGTATGTTTGGTTGCGTTGAAATAAAAACTGAGGGAAATGATTTTGATAGAAAGGCTAAAGATAAAATGAGCAGTAAGACAAATCTCAACCTCATAGGTACGAAGTGTTAAATTATTTGATATAAGTGTTGGCGAACACTAGATGTAGTAAATCTTCATTAATTCGTTCTAATTAATTCGTTCTAATTAGTTCGTTCTAATTAGTTCGTTCTAATTAGTTCGTTCTAATTAGTTCGTTCGTTCGTTCGTTCGTTCGTTCGTTCGTTCGTTCGTTCGTTCGTTCGTTCGTTCGTTCGTTCGTTCGTTCGTTCGTTCGTTCGTTCGTTCGTTCGTTCGTTCGTTCGTTCGTTCGTTAGTTCGTTCGTTCGTTCGTTCGTTCGTTCGTTCGTTCGTTCGTTCGTTCGTTCGTTCGTTCGTTCGTTCGTTCGTTCGTTCGTTCGTTCGTTCGTTCGTTCGTTCGTTCGTTCGTTCGTTCGTTCGTTCGTTCGTTCGTTCGTTCGTTCGTTCGTTCGTTCGTTCGTTCGTTCGTTCGTTCGTTCGTTCGTTCTTTCGTTCTTTCGTTCGTTCGTTCGTTCGTTCGTTCGTTCGTTCGTTCGTTCGTTCGTTCGTTCGTTCGTTCGTTCGTTCGTTCGTTCGTTCGTTCGTTCGTTCGTTCGTTCGTTCGTTCGTTCGTTCGTTCGTTCGTTCGTTTGTGACGCAATTCTACTTTACGTTATAGCTCTCAAGAAGATGAACAAGTTTTTTACCTTATACCTGGAACAAAAAATTTTGATGAAAAAGATATATTGATATACCGATACATCATTAACACGAAACTGACGTTTTATCACACACCGCACGAATGTATCTGGAACAGCTAGCTAAATATAGTCAGGACCAGTAACTTTGATTTTAAACCGCAGGATTATATCCAGTAAATGTTTAACAATCTCTACCTATCATAAAAGTTAATCCTCTACAACTTTGTAATTAGTAAAGGCATGACCCGACCCAACCATGCGCCTCAGCCGTCCTCTAAAGTGGATAGTGTATCTAGCTACTGCATGGAAATTTCGAGAATGATTACACGTTACACATGTTGAGTAAAAGTATTCGTCGGGAAGAAATTTCAGATTGTTAAAAAGAAGATTGTTCAAAAAAAAAATTTATGAATCTTTTGTGATTTTAGTCTATTCTTAAAAGTTTTTGACCTGTGGTTGCGAATATTGTTTATACTAGTCGTTAGCCCGTGGAAAAATCCACGGGTTCGCCCATCGCAGCTAAGCTACCATTTTGCGTGACAGACGGACAGACAGACAGACGTATACGGGCATTATAATATAGATGCTTATAATCATAATGAAATTATAATGAAAAAAGGTCCAGAACTGTCACTGTATACGTCTTATTTTATAAGAAACATACTTTTGGGATTAGTCTGAGTGTTTCTTGAATTTAAAGGGGATTTTCTAAAAAATGTATGGTGCCAGAACGTAAATAGGTTGAATAGGAAAATTAAGAAGAAATTCGAAAGCAATAAAATGGCACTTGGGGATTTAGTATTAGAAGCAAAAATAATCTCTAAGTATAGAAATAAAAATAAGATCTTTCCATTTTACTCAATCAACTTTCGTCTTGTCAGTTCTGGAAAGCCCCTCCCCCCACCTCTCTTCTTCATATCTCCCAGATATCATTCCTTCCCACCTTCTCAGAGTTGTAGAATAAAAAATACTTTTAGATCGATCTTGTTCTTATTCATTGGGTTAGTCGCAGACAAAAATAAACAATTACAAAATGCCTTGCTAAGCACGAAAATACAAAAGCCGACCAATTTTTGGGATTTCTTTGAATCTTGGGAAGGATTTAACAGTGAGAGAATTCAAGTTATTTAGAAGTAATCCAATCTCAATTAAAATTATAACTAAAATTATCAAAACATATTATTGGAGGCGGTACAACTGTTCCTATTTTTAGAAAATATTTATTTACAACAATTTGTTTACTAGTAAAATAAATGTCTACTTCTGATCCTATCAAAATATATGTAAGCCAGCACTGTTGAGTGTTACAGAGCTATTATCAGGTACAGCAAAAGAGGAATTATTTTAATCTTGACATAAACATGTTTACTTGAAACATTGAATTCGTTCTCCTACCTATTCAGCGCCGGTCCCATTTCGAAGACAATACACTAATTCGACATAACGGCTACGATATCTATCTGGAGAACTGGATCGAGTTTAGGGTAAACATACTGCTTAGCTGGCAGTCAGTCGGTCTGTCATCTGTTATTGCGAGTAATTGTAAAAGTTATTTGTGGTATTTTGTGGTCTTAGATATGGACTTTGCTAATTATGCCTGTTGTTAGGTGTACAAATAAAAAAAGCGAATTGCTAAAGTGGAAAAAAGTATTTGCACAGAGCATAAGAGCCAACCTCAAGTCAAAGAAAATTTTGCTTTCTGTCAACCTCCACCATTTCGCCTGTTTTGTTTACCTACCTAGTACCAATCGTTACGTAGCTAATTGTTTGGAATGCGTAAAGAGTTAAACGTGAAAGAGACAATAAAACTTTGTGGCTTCCAAATACAAGTGACAGGATTTGTATTTAGCCCTTTATGGATGGAAAACCAACCTGCATAATCCATCTCCATCATTAAGGCTTGGATATGATTTCAAGCAGCGAACTTCGCTTCGTTTTGTTTACCCTAAACTCGTCGAAGCTCCAAAGTAGACTCTATTTAACAAGTTGATGAAATCTCCATTGATGACAGTTTGCGACTCGGAAACAGCATACCACATGGCCAATGGGATGGTTACCGAAACGCCAGCACAGCCAACAATACACAACGAATTCTGATTGGTTTACAACAAACTGACGACTTTGACCTATATTTACGGTATTCGAAGTGTGGTTCAGCTTGTGGTTCGGACCAAACGAAAGCAATTAGGTGGGCCTTTTCGTACCAAATAAAAGCAATCAAAGGCTTTTTCGGACGAAATGAAAGCAATCAAAGGCTTTTCGGACCAAATGAAAGCAATCGAGGGCTTTTCATACCAAATAAAAGCAATCAAAGGATTTTCAGACCAAATGAAAGCAATCAAATGCCGGACTTTATAATGGGTAATCAGGGCGTATCCTCATTTCGAGAAAGCATGGCGACTTACGCAAGTTTGACCGAATACGTGCTGCAAGAACTTCGAACAATGGAAGTAACCCTCTAATAATCGGCCATTTTTAAGTTCCTGTGTACTTTAAGAGGTCTGGGCGCCAGCTTTTTTCTTATGACTATCAATAAATAAAAACAAACAACGCTTTGTTGGTAAAAATCTAAACTCTTTTGCACTAATGATAAAAGTATTACCTTTTGATAAGATGCTATTACAATCAACATATAACACAGGGGGTGTAGCTCAGTGGTAGAGCGCTCGCTTTGCATGCGAGAGGCCCGGGGTTCGAAACCCCGCACCTCCACTTTTTTATTTTTTTATTCGAGTTTAATATTTTTTGTTAAAAATTAATCTTTTATGTTTTACCTTATTTAAAATAGGGAGAATATTGAATTTTTATCCAAACTAGGATGTGAAATGGCAATAATAGCTGGTAAACCTTCTTTTTAAATTTATTTTGTTTTTGAAGAATGTCACAAAAAAAACCAGCCTAGCAGTAAGAATCCCTCACCCACAAGTTCGCAATTTTTCACACAAGCCATTATCATTATCCTCAGGTATTACTTTATGCTCAATTATGTAGAATATTTAGACTGGTTAAAACGTGTATAAACCGTTCATTGGCGACCAAAATTAAGGATAATATGCGATGATATATTATTGCGATCAAGGTCTTAGTGTGCTGATATCAGCAGCGGGGAACACCCAACTAAACAATGGTAATAGTCACGTGATCTCATGGCGGAAGTTAAAAATGGCGGTGTAATAAAAACAAACAAGACAGAGCAAAGTAATTCAGTCATCAGCAGTTACACGAAAAACAGAGACATCTTTATGAATGTAGCATAACTTTGCATATGGTAGATATTTACGACAAATGAACTTTAAGAAATAAGTTGTTAGATTGAGTTTCGAAATATCTTGTTAGTTAGCCAGCCAGCTAGCTATATGTTCACATGTTCTAGACTTTTTCCTCCTTGTAGACAAAGCTAAACTGCGGCGTGGTAGCTTGTACCTACCATTTTGTTTTTTCTAAAATGGGAATTCCCAAGAAATTCCCGTGTGGTTGTTGTTGTGACGACACGCATTGTCTCGCCCAGCTACGTCATTATTTGCTAAAGCTCCTATATAATCGCATTAATAAATACGTAAAAGAAGTTATTCTTTTCATTTGTTTTTATTTTAAGATAACAAGAAAATGATGCACGATCATTAGTTTAACTTTATATATTCAATCCAAGAATTCTTGATATATCCGAAGTAGGTTAAGCACCGATGCATTTACTGTTATCTAACACTTTACCTTCTGTCAGATGCTTCGTGACCATAGAAAAGGGCTGTCGTAAAAACAACAACTAAGCATTGTCGTCGCTCTTTAATACCGTAAGAGCTTGAATGTGATGATTGACACTTACCCTCCGTCACACGCTGCATGTCCATAGAAAGGCCGTCGTAAAAAAACAAACTAAGTATCGTCGCTTTTTAATAACAAGAGCTTCATTGTGAGGGTTGACGGCTATACTCCGTCATATTCTGCGTGTCCGTAGAAACGCCGTCATAAAAACAACAACTAAGTATCGTTGTCGCTTTCCAATAACATTCCAGCTTGATTGTTATGGTTGACGGTTACCCCACGTCATATGCTGCATGTCCATAGAAACGCCGTCGTAAAAACAACAACTAAGTATCGTCGCGTTTTAATAACATAAGAGCTTGACTGTGATGGGTGACGGTTACAACACATGGACCTTGTTCCCAGGGCTCACCATCGACTTGCATAGGTACGTTTTTAGCTTGCTTTGTTTTATGAACTGTGATCTGCAACGAAACAATAATTAATTAAAAAGTTTTAAATCATTTCGTTTTGAAAAACTTCAAATTGTTTTGACGCTCAATCGTGAAAATTTTCTGATCATAAAAAGAAAACAGTCATTACTTTTATTTGTTTTGCTCTGCCTAGTTTAATGGGTTCCGCTAAGTTGACCTGAAGTTTGGCGATGTGTAAAGCTGAATATAACCCTGCCACTTCTAAATAACCATCGTTGAATCTAAAACAAAAATAGCAGTTTTGGCACGAAACAAAGCAGACAACAAGTGAATATACATCTATAACTTCTCTCTAACTCGGTCAAAAACATGTTTTATAGATTTTTTCCACCAAATCTGAATTAAAACTTGTCTGTTATGGTGTATTGTAGTAATGGAACAATCAAACGATGAGATTATAAACATAGCTCTTTGAGTTTAAAGCCATACTCCCATATATTTCAAGGAATGAGCTGTAAAATCAAATCAACATACTTGGATTGTGGCTGGGTATTTCCATTTTCCGTATTATTCCATATTTGACAGCCACCACACCAGCTGTTAATGTTTAAGATGACAATCCCTTCTAATTGGGGTAGGCGTATAATTCTACCGTCCAGTTCGAGTTCGATGCGTTCATGTAAATTTTTACACTCTGCCTCCAGAACATCTCGAGAACCATACATGAAGTACATAAGCTAAGAAGAAAAAAGTTGTAGTACAAAAACAACTTTATGAGTGGAAGAAAAACCAAAAACAAACAACAACAACAACAACAAACAGACAAAGCAATTAATAAAATGAAAGCTTTCAGTATTTTATTGCACTGATTGTATTGATATTTCTGCATGCATGGGGAAACCTCTTTCTAGCAAAATCTCTCCACCATCCGAACCTTTTGAAAGTGTCCGTTATAAAGAAGTGTACGTAAGGAGGAAGATCTGTCCACGCAGAAACTTAGAAACTTGCTCTGGGGTGTTGGGGTAAAGTTAAATCAAGCGCAAACTGTACAAAAAGGCTGGTTTCGGGAGAAAAAAAGATCTAAAGACAACATACTGTAAACACGTCCGGGTCAAAAGTTTGAGATAGCACGATTTTTCCACCATAAGTAATTCGAGATAGTGGGGTTTAAATCTTTTAGACGAGTTGTTGTATGACTCAGAAAAAGGAAATGCTAAATAAATAAAATTTCACCTTCAAGAGATTAAAAACATTCAAAAAACATACGAAAATTCGAAAACTGAAATTACGTTTGGACACACAAAACGTTCACGATGGGCTGGTTTCTATGAACCATTCCGAAAAGTTCGAGATAAAGACTGTGCCAGAGACCAAAAATTAGATCGAGATAGTGAATAATTGGAGGAGGCGGGGCAAATTTAAGTTAGTGAGGCTGTAAATGCTGACGGGACCTAGAAACAAAGAAAAGAAAATTTTATGGCCCTGAAAGTAAATCAACAAAAATTTAAAGAAAATGGAAAACGTAAATAAAAAATAGCAAACTCCTCATAAGAATCGTTTTATATGACCCATTGTTGGGTGTATCCGCTATAGACAGGTTAACTCTAATTGGAACCTTATAACGGCGTTTACTAAACATAGGTGTCCGTTGCATTTGTTAGAGAGTTTGACCGTCATTTATTGTTCCTGAAAAAGGTGACGGTTACAGAGTGGTGCATGCTATATAGGATGTTAGCTTTATAGAGGTGTAACTGTAATTGAATATTGTTTGCTATTGTCGTGTGACAAGTGCATACGATTGTTTGCTATTGTCGTGTGACAAGTGCATACGTTTAAAGGAGTTTACAGCAGTAGTAGTGTCTAAGACAGCAAGTTATTTCTTTTTCAATAAATAAATACGCTAATGATTACCTTATTTATTATTCTACTAGTAAACAAAGATGGCTGATATTCACGATGTTTATGAAAATTTAACACAACTTGTGCATCGCAACCCAGTGATACGTAACTATTCATGGACAGAATCTAAAACAAAAAAAACAAACAGATTCGAGGATACGGATTGAAATACGTTTATTATTTGATAGCAAAAACACTAGAAGGCAAAAAGAAAAGTGTTACAATTCCATACAAAATTTCCTTTGATCCTTTTTTGTGAGAGTCCTATATGGGTCTAGGGAGTATTAGTTTTAAAACAGCAGTAAAAAAGATTTCTTTCTGATATACATTTTATTACATTAAAAAGTGTTTGCTTAATCTTTTAAAAGGAAGTGAAAGATCAAGTCACACAGAGCCTTTTATAGTTTTTACCGTTTACGGACAACAAGGCAACTGGGACAGAATGCCTTTGTTGCATTAAATTGAGAGTCTATGTACTTTCATCACACCTACCTTTGCTGGAGGTTTTTTGTCAAAGAAACCAGTATTTTTTATAGTCACTTTCCATCTAAAAAAAACAACAACAGGTAAACAGTTTCTTACTCGCAGTTTGTTGAATGTGTTTTAAATTCTTGTTGTTTTGCTTAATTAGGGTAGTGTGCCGATCAAAATTAAACATTAGTTTTAATCACATTATTTTGTATGGATCTTGATAACTTTATATAAGTTTCATTCCATTTTCATTTACACAATATGTTTCAGAGACTATTGCTACATTTTCCCCTCTTTTCCTTTTTTAACTCACTTCCAGCTCGGTGTAGCTTAAAACCTGCATCTTTTTTAAAAGATTCAACTCTCGCGTTGTTTATAACAAGTTACTTTTATAAAACAAGATGTGTGTCTCTATATATCTAAAACTTCTCGAAAGAACAAGCAAAATTATTTCACACATACAAATACATACCTATCAAACGGTGTTGGTTTTGACTCTTCAAAATCTAACAATAGTTCTTCTATCTCATGTTCATCACCAACATATTTAAGACCCCATCCCAAAACACGAGCTAAATCATTCCCTGTGCCCATTGGATGAATTCCAACATATGGACGTATCTAATGTTTATAATAAGAAAAAATGAAATTCAACTTGACTCATAAATAATAATTCAACATGGATAAATCTTGTTGTCATTTCATTATTGTCACCTTTTAATTGCTCTTCCCATTCTAAGTACTACTTTATTAGTTAAGAACCTTTTGAAAAGAGTGGTGCTTATTCAAGTGTGGCAGGTCATACTTTTCTTCAAAAAAGGGGCGTTTATGTAAGGAGGGGTTGAGTTTAATCCCTCCTTACATAAACGAAGGCTTTATATACTCAATTTTGTTTTATTATTCCCTGTTATCCTCAGAAAATAATTTTTAATTTCAAATACATGTTTTTATATGTCAATTATTAAAAGGCATCCACTTCTTAGTTTCAAGGCACCTTGAATAAATTTGCAAGAATTAAATTTTGTTACTTTTGAATTTTTAAGCTTTTCTCAAACTGCTTTAATTGCCACTGTCGCAATTCGCAAAATATGTTCTCACAAATTTTTGTCAATTCGGTCACAAAATTAAATTCTTTCAAAAACTCTTTTAAGGCATAGACAAATG
Organism: Hydractinia echinata; assembly: GCA_030067915.1. NCBI lineage: Eukaryota > Metazoa > Cnidaria > Hydrozoa > Anthoathecata > Hydractiniidae > Hydractinia > Hydractinia echinata. The sequence goes on along the minus strand of JASGCC010000182.1, from coordinate 27,338 downwards.
AAAATTTCAAACTTGTGCTAGAATAAAAACATTAATTATGTAAATTAGCATTGGGGCCATTGATAATTGTAAAAAATTCCATTCGATTCAGGTGAAATATTTTTTACTTGAAGGTTAAAAACATTTTTTATGATACCACCAGTGTTCGAATTCACAGGTTGCAATTCGCGAATCCCATTTTTTCTATCAATCATTTTTTTTCTTACCTATTTTTATAATGGTTGTTGCGACAAAAAAACTATTAACAAGGGATCGATGAAAAGTGGTATACAGTGGTTTTCAAGCAAATCTTTAACAACTTCCACAGTTAATAAGTTTGAATTGCCAAAAACTGTTTCCTGAAGAATTTTTTTTTTTTCAAAATTATTTTTGGCCTCAATTAAACTGTTTTGAAAAATTACAACTTACAAAAGCAAATACAGAAGGCATATAAAGGAACAGATAACTATGAATTATTGTATTTGCAAATTTAACATTTTTTGGAATGAATGAATTTCAGATTCCTACCATGTAATACTTTCCTCAAAAAATTATTTTTATACAAACTTAATAGTTATGGTCCCAATTTAATGCTTTTAGTGAATGATAGCAGAAATCGTCCTATGGGTCTAATTATTGTCCTAAAATTGGGGGTCCAATTTTAATGTTTTAAAATTGGGCCATGGATCTCTTAAATAATCAATTAAACATATATTCAAAGTCGTTAATTAAATTTAAATCCAGTATGATATGTATGTACCATTTTAGGTTGTTGAATACACAAAATTTGTTACAAGCAAATTGCAAGATTCTATTAATGTATATACAACAAGTCAGTTCCTGTGGGATTTCTCACAGGGGTAAAAACGAGATATTCCTAAAATTAGGGAAATCGAATAAGTTTTGTTTCTACTGACATCATCAAAGAAGCTTGGAAGTCAGAATTCATGAAAAAAGTAGGAAGCCTCCAATGACATAAAAAATTGTAAAACTTACTCACTGTGTTATGATATTTTATAAGTATTTAACTTACTGGTAGGTCAACTTTATCAATGGCATCCAATACCCAACCCACAGTGCCATCGCCACCACAAACCAATACACGTGGTTGAGTGCCTGGTAAAAGACGACAGAATTCTAAAGCTGCTTCAGGAGATGTTTCAGAGAGGTCAATAACCTGCTCAAGTCATGAAAAGAAAAGAGAGAGCTAAAAGTACAAAAGATTTCAACATTTTTGCAATTTATTTGCAAATGTACAATAGGTCTAACTTTTTTTCTAACAAAAGTTACAAAGTAAATAAAAGTGCAGATGCAATTTATTATACCTGTGCAGGGTTAAGAAGACCTCTAAAAGCTCTTAATAACTTTATTCCTTCATTACTTCCACTTTTTGGGTTTGCTATTACTAAGATTGGTTTCCATATTTTGAATTTTGGTTTTTGTACATGCTTTATAACAACACTTCTTCGGCCTAAATAAAAGCAGAATTAAATCAACAAACAAGATTTTCAATGCCCCTTAGTCTGATTTTTAATAAAGGTTTGCTAGAATTTTGATAATTTTACTAAAAAGCATTGAAAATACTTAAAGGTTTGCCACTTTATGCAGGAGCACTTATTTAAGATAACGATCGGATCAGTAAGAAAGTAATTTGTTTAACCTTGATTATTTTATCTAGTTTCTGATGCAAAGGCAAATCAGGCAAAAATGTGTTTTAAGCTGTTCTGAAGTAAGAGGTAAGCTTTAACAAAGATAAAAGCTTAGATAGATAGATAGATTAAAATTAATGTTACACCAAAGTTTTTAATAATCACATGGATTTTTGAAAGAGAGAAGAAAATGAGTGGGTATAACACACTTGTTTCTATTTATAAAACATTTGGCAATTTTGCAACGCAATTTAGGAAAACAAAAAATCTTAAATCAATGTTACCTTTATGTTCACACATCCTTCCCCAAATTAGGTGGAGATCACAAATATTTGGTGTGAGAGTAACTGACCCTATTTTTAGATCACAATTTTTGACATTCAGAGTCGAAGAAATTAGAGCGCCAAAAAATATTATATGTCATGTTGTCCTACCATCATTATTATGCATTTTCTAAAATATTCTAGCCACTAAAGGGTCTCAAGGGTCCCGAGAACTAGTTTTAAATGGCATACGAAAGCTCCAATTAAACAAGGCACACAAGTTATCATTTAATATCGGTGTAAAGGTGACATTTATGGTGGGATAATTGGACACATTTTTTTTTAATTTGTGAGTTTTTATTCGTCAACCAGCAGCCAACTAACCCTATTTTTACACCACATATTTGTGATGCAACCTTCTCAATATTACAAAAACCTAAGTGTATATTTAAAGATGACAATTTTGAGAATTAGCATAAAAAAATTACCTCTCCAGCCTACTGTTTTCAAAGTGACACAATATGGTGGTAGTATTATATCCTGATTGTCTCCAAAAGTACAATCTGGGTTAAGTTTTGCATAACATTCTCCTTCATGTACAGTCCCTTGACACCACACACATCTATAATCACATAGTCTTGGTTCAACACCACATGGTTTAGTACAAAATAAGCATTTGCTACATAATGGCAAGTTTCCTTTAATGAAATGATGTCTCATGAAAGTTCGCCCAGATAAACTCATAACTTTGCAGGCAAGCTTTTTAATAGCATCTTCTTCACACTCATCATGCACACATATCCAACAAGTATCACAAAAGACACCTCTAACCAAAGAAGCTTCACATATTGTGCAGTATGTAGGCTTTATAATGAAGTCTGAGTGAACCCAGTGATGTCCATTGCGCGGATCTCTTACTCTAAAATCTTTGTGACGATCTTTCCGTCGTTTAGACAATTTTGTAACAACGACACAAAATATTATAAAAAACAATGAAAATAACAGTATTTGTTTTGGTTGCTCAAGCCACTCAAAAAAGTTTAACTTGGTACTATCATCCATCATCCATATTTCAAACTTGTTGACATCTGCTCACGATTCACCGCCCCCTCAAACATCATAATTGTTGACTTGCCTTGATTAACCAGCTAGGCAAGCGCGGCCACGCTAAATTGCTGCATCAGCGCTTTAAACCAGACCGATGCTGCAAAGTACCCTGGAACTTTCATTTTCGATGTTGGGAGAAAATTTGCTGATGCAGTAGGCAAGGCTGCCAAAATGTATCCGTTTTCTCTCAGCATGTTCATTGGGAAATTCCTAGAATTTTAAAAATATTTATTTGCGACGTTTTGACAGCTCAAACCAAAGAAGATTCTACACCGCCGTATAATAGTGCAATAATTTGGTAAGTTTATTTTTATTTTTTATTAAAATATTTTCGCGAACGATTAAAAATATTTTTTTGTGCTCTTATTTAAGTAAAAATTGCATTGCAGGATTTTCCAAGTGATACCACTTCTTTGTTTGCACCTTGTCAATTGTTTTAATTTGGCATAAACAACGGACATGTGCACGTATTTTGTTAGGTAATATAAACAATAAAAATTTAATTAGTATTGGATGTTGTGTTTATAAAAATCTATGATTTTCATCAATGATTATTTACCCTACCTATATGCTTCTGCTTTTTTACCTAGAATGCACTTGTACAAAAATCTACAAACTTTTGTAACTGGTTAAATCAGGCCACCCTTAAGAAATTGTTTGCTTGCCGTAACCCGGCGACTCGAAAAAAGTAACTCAGGTCAGCCGTTCGGGAAATTATTTTTTTTTTGTCCTCTTTCCAGACAATAAAAGTTCCTATAAACCCCCATCAAAGCAAAATTTTGTCCAATACTTGATGTAAACCTACTTGAAACCACTTTTTTAGGATAACATAGTAGAGAATAAGTACGCATACTCTATTGTTGTTGCACAAGACATCTGTAAATGAATGAAGATATTCCGTGTGAGTATACCACAAGCATAACAACAACAGCAAAAAAACGGTGAAAAAGGTCTGAATTTTCATGTCCCCCCCCCCCCCCCCGTCGGCACCATTTTCACGCTATCGGTCGGGTTACGTCAACCAAAGAATTTTTCATGGATGGCCTTGTACAGGGTCCCACAAATGTAAAAATATAGCAAAAAAATATGGCCAAGTTAAAAAAATACAGATAAGTTGTGAAATAATGCTGACAATTTGTAAAATAATAATGACAAGAAGCCCAAGGCTTTAACAATTTCCACAATGAAGGCAACATGACAACACAAGTGTAGTGTCAGAGACTGCGTATATACAGACTGTTATATATTTGTATATGTAAGGCACGGAGTGAAGTGTACATAGCCTCTTTGTATTTAACTATATTACGAGACACACATGTTATTTCTTGTCCTGCTGGTATCTCTCATTTGGCGACGAGGATTGGATTTTATACAAAGAAAATTTACCACAACATTTTAGAAACATTGTCAGATAAGTACAAATACGTTTTCAACTTTGTACTGAATTCTTGTACCGTTTGGAAGAAAACTGTTACGCTCAAGCTGCGTCGCTCGCCAGGAGCCACCTCCGCCATTTTTTTTGTACTACGGCTACGACTTTACGTAGGACATCACCACGCTCAACCAAATTAGGCTTCAAGTGTTGTGTGCGTGAAACATAAACAAATATGGCACATGCCTTAGCGAATCTTCGCTCGTGTGTGCAAGAATTTCAACTACAGGATCACGAAGAAACTAATTCAAACATACACAAGCGTTGGTGTATGTGGGTAGAAAATTTGGAATATTGTTTTACTTTTGAAGGACTAGATACAGTACCGACAGAAGATGGGGCTGTCTCACCAGAAGTTAAGAAAAAAGCAGCGCTCCTAGCCTTAGGCGGCCATCAGTTGCGGGAGCTCTACAACACCCTCGAAGATACAGGGACGACATACACTGAGGCAAAGAGGAAGATCGAAGAGCATTTCAAAGGTTCAAAGAATCTCACCGCAGAAAGATACAAATTTTTCTGCATGAGACCACTCTCAACTCAAGAAACTCATGATCAATGGGTTACTCGTTTAAAGACTAAAGAGACTGTGAATTTGATCAAATGAACATGAAGGAAGCAATTAAGTTGGTGGTTACTCTACACACACCGATTCCTAAATTGCAAACAGCTGTCATAAGAGATGATATGACTTTCGAGCAAATGATGAAACTGGCACAATCTATGGAGCTGGCTCACCGAGAAGTTAGCTACATGGAGGCAAACACGATGGAACCTCATAATACTCATTCGGCGGAGAATATCGACCTTAACAAATTGGCACATGCTGATCAGCAAGGTATGCGGCTGGCACCAAAGAAGCCTGCCAACAAATCAACAAAAATGGTTGAGTTGTGTCGTTATTGTGGAGAAACGACACCACACAAAGGAAGTTGCAAAGCAAGAGGTGCCACATGTAATAACTGTGGCAAGAAAAATCATTTTTCACGAGTTTGTTATTGTTATTGCACTTTTTGGAATTCCGGAATATCTAGGGTCAGATAACGGCCCGCCTTACAGTAGCACAACATTTGCAAGCAACCCGGTTGCCTGCTACACACCGCGCTGAAAGGCCAAAGTTCCACACCGAAATATAGCCAAGCAGGAGGCAAGACAAACCTTGATGAAAAAATATGCTGACCGAAAAGCATATGTTGCAGAGAGCGAGGTACAAGTGGGTGATTGGGTTATGTATCTCCAAAAGCAACAAAAGAAGAGTGATACGCCCTACTGTGGAACCCCACATCACATTATCAAAAAGGTTGGTGGCAGAGTCACTGCAGAGTGGGATGGACATGTCATCACACGGCATAGCACCTTTTTCAAGAAAATTCCCAATCACCCAGGGAAAGAAAGGAGTCAGAAACTATTCACGAAATCAACATCTGTAGCAGACTGCGATATACCACCGTTAACTTGTGAAAGAGACGCGGACAAAGACGCAGTAACCAGTGAAGATGAAAGTATGCAAACCGTGGAGTATGAAGTAGAGGAAGAGTGGAATAATCTCAATCAAGAAATTGCGACGGAACAAGTTAGAAGATCTACACGTGAACGAATGAAGCCGTCTAAGCTAACAGAATACGAAGTAGATCTCCCAGAGTCTTTGAAATAAAAAGGGGAGTAATGTAGTGTCGGAGACTGCGTATATACAGACTGTTATATATTTGTATATGTAAGGCACGGAGTGAAGTGTACATAGCCTCTTTGTATTTAACTATATTACGAGACACACGTGTTATTTCTTGTTCTGCTGGTATCTCTCAACAAGCAAGGAAAGTTCATAAGGCGTTTTGGACTAAATTTGGCATTTGAATTAAAGCTTTAGTAGCCTTGCTTCATTCACAACTTAGAAAAGCATAAATAAATAAAAACCTCTGACGCAATACAATTTTATATTGTTTTTCCTTATTCCTTTCCTCCCAAAATTATTTGTTAAAAAATTAAAGTTAGTAGATTAAGATGATTAGGTCTGTGTTTTTCAAGAGTTGCAAAAAATGCTGGATAGATAGGATTCGTAAATCAAACAATTTCCTCTTGCAGTGTGCACGAATATTGAACAATTTAAAAAAAGTGTGAAAAAGTTGCAAAATAATGCCAGGCCTTGCTATGAATCGTGAGAGGTCATGTAGCACCTGCGTGAATGTTTGCTGCTTCTCAATACAATCATAGCAATGGTCAACCAAATTCTTTCATATTCATAAGCAAACTGAAACAAGATTTATACTTCGTGTTTGACAATTTCACTAAGTTAATAGTATAATCATAGTATAATCATCCATCATCATCACCCTCACCATCATGGGTTAAACAAGGTATACTAATGACCTTCTTCCAATAGACGTTCTTAGTTCCAAGCTCAAATTCATGTGCATCAAGCCTGTCCTTATTACTTACTGCCAAGTCTTCCCCAGTGTACCTTTGCCCCAGAAACTATGAAGTTTCTACACGTTTTTACCCAATTATCCTAACCAACTCAAACTTCTTATCTGAATAAATGCTATAGATATTTAGTTTTTTAGCTCATCTAAACCCTTTCTTCTATTCAAACTGGTATTACACATCCACCTAATTATTCTCATATTTCCTTTTAAGCAGTCAAATATTGTCCTCTTTAACTGCCCATGTCTCACCTACCAAAACACTTCCAATTTAATCTTCACTACCCAATATACCACCTAAGTTACAGAAGTTCTCAACTACCCTAACGAGCCCCTGTTGTACATTAATAAAGATGAAAAAACTTTGTTGTATGCCAACTCTTAACCTCTCCTTAATACCACTGTGCTTCTTATGTACCCAATCCTTACAACTACGACAAAAAGAGTTACTACCTAGATGCAAACTCCATAAGGCCACTTTCAAACATGTTCTAAATCTACAAAAGCAAAATAGAGATTCTTTCTCCTTCCTATTTAATTTTCTTGAAATCAACTTAGTAAAAAATTTGCATCTGTAGTGTCACGCCCTGAAACAAAACCAAATTGTTTCCTATCATCAATTTTTTCTCTAAGTAACTTATCGGTCACTCTTTTAATAATAAGTTTCATTACTTGATCAACCAACTTTAACCCTCTATAATTACCTCTTTTTAAGGCACCCCCCTTGCCCTTAAAGCAATTGACTGTTACACAGCCTTTGAAAATATCAATGGTAATCTCCCTATATCTCATTATAGACATCAAAACCTCATCAAAATTGTAAAAACACTTTTTGCAAACAATTTCGATTTAAAACTTTACGTAAAGAAAAGCACAATACTTTCAACAACAAAAAAAGCTCTTTGTTATAATTTCACGTATGCTAGGTATGACGTTAGTCCACCATTATGAACTTTAGATTTTAGATTTCTTTCACTGACAAACATGATGATAGGTGCCAACAGAGAATACATAAACAACTGTCTTAGGCTATCAGATAGACGTGACCATAACTTAACAGTTTGACCCAACAAATATCTTGTATTATTTGTTGCAGATATACCTCACTCACTCAATATAACTCTGCTGCGTAGCATAAACTAAGTTAGATAAAATATATGCATGCGAGTATGTACTTGTATTTATAATTTCTGGGACATGTATGGTTGATGTTATAAAAAAACACAAAAAGAATTATCTTTTGTCACATTTTTATCAAATTTTATAATTTATATACTTGGCTTAATATTTTTCAGGAACAAAATGTCGGAGTCTGATAACGAATGTATTTTTGTTGAGAGCAATCCCCCTCAAAGTTTAATCAATGATTATGATAATGGAGAATGTGCTTCAGACAGCGAATCCGTTGATAGCAGTTTCTCCATTTTGGATAGAACAACAGGTGATTGTCCTTCATTAACCACAGCTTGTCAGACTGGTGGTGAACCACTGGAACAAAGAGGAGATATAATACAGGTATGATTTTTCCTTAAAGAACTTTGTGTACTAGTTAGAAAAATATAAGATTCAACAAAATGCAAGTGATTAGCATGGTGATTTCAAACTGGATTTTATATTTGGAAAATGATTAGGAAATATCTTACACATATATATATCTTACACATATTTACTTTTTATTTTGGTATATACAAACTTTAAAGAGATATAGTCTAAGTCCACACCTCTGAAGTCTATTTTTAGATAACTGTGATAAATAGATTGCGGTTTCTGTTTCTTTTGCCAACCTCTTGTCAATGAATGTGTATGAAAATGTTATACATATGCATTCACCAGGCTTATCTCTTATTGGCCTAATAAAAACTAAATTTGTTGAAGTACATATGGCTTGATACATCAACTTATCAGAATACTAAGACTATTACTTATTCATCATCATTCATCATTCATCATTCTCGGCTTAACGTCCGTTTTCCATGCTAGCATGGGTTGGACGGGGTATATTAATGACCCTCTTCCAATCTGATCTAGACTGTGTTAGATCTAAACTCAACTTCCTCTGTATCAAGTCTGTCCTTATAACCTCCTGCCAAGTCTTTCTTGGTCTGCCTCTGGGTTTTGCCCCAGGAACTATCAAGTCGTTACACTTTCTTACCCAATTATCCTCCTCCATTCTTTCCAAGTGCCCCAGCCAATTCAATCTTTTTATCTGGATAACATCTTTAATTCTACGGAGACTTAGCCTGCTTCTTAGCTCATCTGAACTCTTTCTGTCTATCAGACTGGCGTTACACATCCACCTAACCATTCTCATATCATTCCTTTCTAAACGGTCAAGATCTTCCTGCTTCACTGCCCATGTCTCACTACCGTACAACATAACACTTCTTACACAGGCCTCATACAACCTACCTTTTACCTCAATTGACAGGACTCTGCTAGTCAACAAAGGAAGTAACTCTCTGAATTTTTTCCAAGCAGAACCTATCCTGCAAGTAACACTTCTTCCAACACCCCCTTCACTGCCCAACATATCACCTAAGTAACAGAAGTTCTCAACTATCTCTAACGAGCCACTGTTGTACATCATTAAAGCTGGAAATACTTCATTCTCTACAATCTCACCTTTGCAACGCTTGCATACAAACTGAATGTCAGCTCTTAACCTTCCACTAATACTACTGCACTTCTTATGTACCCAATGCTTGCAAGTCTGACAAAAAATTGAGTTACTACCAACCCCTTTCCTGCAAACTCCACAAGGCCACTTTCCAACTACAAGGTCACACTTGGCTGCAATGCTACTAATCATGACTTTAGACTTTGCTGTGTTTACCTTTAGCCCTTTCTCTTCTAGTCCTTTCTTCCACTTCTCAAACTTTTCAACTAATTCTTCCATCGACTCTGCTATGAGAACCAAATCATCTGCATACAATAACTCCCATGGACAACCTGTTCTGAACTCCATCGACAGCGCTTCTAAGACTAGAACAAACAACAAAGGACTAAGTACAGAACCCTGATGTACACCAACATTTACACTAAATTCATCACTAAGTGAATCGTTAATCCTGACACGACTTCTAGCGTTGCTGTACATAGACTGTACCATCGTAACTAGCCACTCATCCACACCTAATTTTCTCATAGCCCACCAAATAACTTTACGTCGCACTCTATCAAAAGCTTTCTTTTATGCACTGCTAAATAGTGTCTTTATGAAAGACACAGTTATTTAAATTTATAATTATGTTTAGACTAAGGAGATTCCAAATGAACTAAAAAAGCTTACATTTAAAGATTCCAACACTATTGAGGAAGTGTTAGATCGGGTGAAAGCAAGAGAAAATCTTGGTAAGTTATTACTCTATATGCACATATAGTGAAGATAAGTTATTATCTGTCATTGTGCCAGTGCAACTGTTTCAGACAATTATATCTAAACAGTTTTAATCAAACTGGGTGCCCAGCAGGAGTAGATAATTCCCACCGACATAGGTATGTTTTGTTATTGGTATTATTGATGATACTAGTTATTTAAACCCGTGGAATAATCCACTTAAATTTCTCAAAAACATTCAAAATTTATTCTATGTTTCTTATCACAAAATCATTTGTTGTCAGTTTCATTTTAAAGACGCAAACAATTAAAACGTTTGAACGAAATTGACAACTATAATAACAACGTTAATTGCCTGTGACTTTACTCGTATAACAATTTATAACAAAGCTCCCGTCACGGTAAATTTAAATTCACATGCAATAAAATTCCTAACTAATGAAATCACTTTATTTTATCACATGATTTGCTTTGGCCAAACAGCGAAAATTCATTGTTCTTTTCGTCAAAACGTTTTATTGTTAATTCCATTCAAGCGGGAATAAATAAAACCAATATGTTGTTCATATAACAGTAGACACGTGCCTAAGGCAATAATAAAAATTAATTACCCGTGACTTTTGTGTAATAAAGTTTACATCGTTACACAAAGGTTTTTTATGAGAAAAATAAAATAAATTAACCGTGACCTTTTTAAATCAAAAATTTTAAATCAATTTGAAAAAGCACACAAAAGACAGAATAAAAATAAAAGTTTAGCAAAAGTGACATGTTGCCGCGGCTGTTTCTTTAGGAAAAACAACACATCCACTTTGCCTGTCACAGAGACACGGAACTGGCGTATTATTATCTCTATTATAATAGCCGTATTTTGTCTGTCTCTGCGCAACATGACGTCGAAAATAGCGAGGCGGACGGAAAATCCCTGCGGCCCTGCTGCTTTATTTTGGATCCCCGGCAGACCCCGTTTTTTACGGCTTTGTTTTTACCGCTCACGCGTTATTAACCAATCATGAGGCTCGATTGGCACTAATAACCAATCCAAGTTCTTCGCGGCCTCAGCATGCCGACAGAGGACCCATGCTTAACTTAAAAGGTCATTTTTGGTTTAGCAGTAATGTTGTGAGGTTTGTAGTTCTCCTTTTGATCCTTTTCTCTCTAAATACTTTGTACCTATAGGAATATTTATTTTCTGTGTGTTTTCACATGTTAAGGTTAATATTTCATCACGTTTTCTAGCCATGTATAAATCTTAAACAAACCAATTTTAAGTGTTTAGCTAGCTAGCTAAAAACGTAGATTTTGAAACAATATGCTTAAGGCAGCTTTTATTCCTATACTTTAAAAGTTTTTATTCAGTTTGGTATATTATTATGTATTTTTATGTTGAAGTTGGGTCTACCTAGCTAGCTCCTCTTTTAGCTACATCCTGCTAAAAAGTGAAAGTAGCCAAATGCTGTTTGACTGCAACACAATTCTTATGTTCAACAGTTAGGCAGCTACCAATTTTATTACTGCTATGAAAACTTGTGCTGCAAAATAAAATTGCCAAGAATTTTTTTAACGGAACATGATAACGACAGGTGGTTTCCTGAATTTTTTTTAACCGAAGTTGCGATAAGTTTTTATAAAAATTATGTTACACCTATATACTCATGTGCAACACGGTTTACCTGAGTGTCACGATTAATTTGTTACTGTTTACTGAAACTTATTCTGCAAAATAAAATAATATTGACTAATTGCTTTTGCTATGACGGGGTAACAACGGGTTGTAAACTGTGCTTTTATTTTGGCTAAAGTTGCAGCAAAGTTATATATATATATATATATTTTAAAAAATACATTACAACCGAAACACTATAATGTTGTGTGAGCCTTACTCGATTCACTACATATTCTGCATACCTGTACTAGAGCGCTCCAATTAGGGAGTTTTTTAGCTGGATGGGGTAACGACTGGATTTTTCCTGTGTTTTAACTTAAACCGAAGTTGCATTAAAGTTTTTTTTGGAAAAGGGTATTATGCGTTCTCTGCCCGCTCTCATGATTAAGTTTTTGAACTTTCACAGAAACTTATTCCGCAAAATAAAATAATATTGCCCGATTTTTTTTGCTATGACGGGGTAACAACGGTTTGTAAACTCTGTTTTAATTCAGCTTTTGTTGCGGGGAAGTTATTTTTTTGAAAAATATGTTACAGTCGCAATACTACAATGGTGTGTGTGCTCCACTTGATTTGCGACATACTGCTTGCCCGTACTAAAACGTTCCACCTCACCGGGTCGCACAGTTTGCCGTTCTTATTAAGCACTCCTCAAAGCGTTCAACAACAGTTACTTGTGGCTTACCCCGGCTAGTATAGATATAATTGTTAAAAGAATTTGATGGTTTGGTATCATGGTCAGAGTTTAAGCTAATAAATAATTTGGTACAAAAGTGCCTGCTTGATTTCGTGCCTAAATTTTATTGAATGTTATTTTAAAGACAATAATTCAGTCTGTTTTGTTAATTGCTGAGTGATGAGAGAAGTATGTCTTAAACTGAACATAAACATGATAAACATGATGGTTATTTCCAAAAAATAAAAAAAACCTTAGAAAGGTAATGCAGTCTTGGTCATGAATGGCGTGCGATCGCACGCGCACGCCTCCGCACACGCCGTGTGAAATTCGGACGTGCTCTTTATCACACGCCTTGTTCTACTTCGTACACACGCCAAGCAGAACTGAGCTATTTTAGAGTAATCCCTTACCCAAACTTTACCCAATACATAATTGTTCTTCCGTGTTAAAATGTATCTCTAAAATGTATTTCTATTAAATACCCACCTTCATTAAAATTGCTGACGTGAGATACATTTCAAATGTTTTGCGTCGGCATTGCGTCGACAATAATTTTTTTGTTTTTCAGCTGGCAAAAAATTTCGTCATTAACCTTGTATTGATCTCCTTAAGACGATGACAAATGGAAATGAAGTACAAGTCCTATTGACCTACCTTCCCGATGGTGTACTTCTTAAGTTAATAGTTCTGTCCCAACTAGCTCTATATGTTTTAAGATAAACTGATTAGGAAGTAAGTTGTACACGTGCTATTTACGAACTGAAGGTCAGGGCATCATTAAGTTGAATATCACAGAAGTCGCTGGTGACATGCTTCGAAAATGCTTGTCACAGGCACAGTTCAATGCTAAGCAAAACTGTACAGGAGACTCAATTGTCTTCGCAGAACATCTCTTCTCACAAAACCGAGGGCAGGGCTGACTTATTGCCTGCTGTGTTGTGTGGGAGACAGAACTTCTGGACTTCATTTTAATACGATATACAATTTTTTCGATTATTTCTACTAAACATATTTGATTTCTCTTTCCCCTTTTAAAAAGATTTTTTAAACTTTATTGAACATGTTTTTTCTTTGGTATTATTACATCACGAGAACATTCGTCCGAAAGCTGTATTAAGGTACAGGAAACCTAACCTCTCCCATGTTCTGGTTATATTTAACTTGCATGGGTGCGCACTCTTCTCGCAGTATTCTCTGTGACGATGAAGGTCGGACTGACTTGTGGCATGGTTCCAAATGGTCTTCCGTCTTTCGTTCGAGTCTCAGTGTAATGCACCAGCCGAGCATAAGAGTGTCAGCATGAAGGAAAGGGGCCGACTTTAATGTTCTCTATACCTTACGTTCTTCATAATAGCACCATTCATTTAAATTTCACAACAAAATTACGTCGACAATTTTTTTGCCAACTACTATGCTTCAAAAACTCCGCGCTGCCGCTCTCCTGAATGTAATAATTGCTTGCCAAAATCATAAGCTAGGCGTGCGATACTTATCGCACGCCTGTATTAGTGTAGGCGTACGTACCACCGCACGTGGGTGCAAATATTCATGACCAAGCCATTACATGGCTTGTCAACAGTCAGTGATGGCTAAAGTTTGTTGATTGATTGTCAGAATCATAACTTCTATTAAAGTTGTGAAAACTCAATCAGAGAAAAAAGTTAGTTACTTAGAACATTTCATTGTACAGATGTAAGAAATGTATACATCTAAAATATCCAAAATTAAAATAGCTAAAATTAATCATTCTTTTGTAAGACCCTCTAATTAGGCTGGTTATTTAGTTAGTTTTTTAATCGTTTTCATTGTAATCTTGGCCTGTTTTTCCAATGTGCTTACATTTTCTATGGAGGATGTTAGAATAATATTGACAATTGTTGTTGATATTCCTGTGCTCATTAAAAACTGGAATTAGAAGTTCGGTGATCACTGTACAAGTACAATAATTTGTTATTTATTGATTTTTCAGATCAAGATATTGAGAATGAAATTAACAACTTAAAAAGTATACAAGCAAATGAGAAGTTAGTCAATGAGAACTTAACTAAAGCAGCCAGAGTAGCTCTTGGTGAGTAATTAACTTTATACCGTTTGTAACTTTTTTTATATTTTTGACCATAAAACCAAACTTTATTTCAATGTTTGTTTAAATCTTACAGAAAATGTGGAGGTAGCAAGGAAAACAGCCAGCGATGGCCAAACAACAGTGAAACGCGCTATGGAAGTTATTGAGAATGCATTTCCAGTGTTTCTTGAAGCATGTAACAAGTCCTTTGAGGAGAACAAACTCAATGATGAAGTGTCCAGACAGCTCAGTTATTATGAGCAATGTCAACGAGCCGAAAAACAAGCTGCATATGATATTGATATGCGACAACAGAAAGAAAGCCAAGCCTTGGAACACCTAAGTACTATTTTTATTTTTGGGGCATTTAAAAGCTAGTAGTTGTTTTCCTAGGTCTTATTTTACAGTTATGCATGCTTAATAATAATGGTTTGAAATACTGGCATATATAAAAACCTGACTTTGCATCTAGAAACCTGATAGTAAGATAATATAAACTAAAAATACAAACATTTATTTTTCACCACAACACTAAATCTGTTAAATTGTAAATTCTGTTGTATACAGTTTACTCCCCATGTTTAACGAGCTTTAACATTGTACAGATATAAAGATATAAAGTATTAAGCTGATACTCTGTATATTTACTGTTTCTGTTTTGTCCATTGCTTATTTTTTACATCACATTGCCTTCTTACTATGTAGATATGTCGATTGAACTTTCTGAGAAAGACTTTGAAAAGATATCAAAAAAGGCATACAATGAGGAAACTCAAGAACGTTTATTAAGTTTTACAGCTGTGGGGAAAGAAATTGAAGATATTATTTCCAATGAATTTGAGGAAGTGGATGGATGGTTGATTTCATGTAAAAGTGATCTTGAAGTGATTGGTAAGTCATATGTTTAAGAAGTTTGAAAATATATCCCAGAATTTTGAAATTTGATTCACGTTTTTGTTTATAAGCTTGTTTGCTTAAATCTCAACCTTAGTCTTTACCAACTAATTCTGTTTATTTATTTATTTGTATTTTTATACAATTACAATTTCAGTTCTCAAATTAAATGAAATTAGTATTAAATAAGCAGCATCTACAAAACTTTTAGTCCTCAAACGTCTACAATTATGTTTTATTATTTGAAAAAATCTGCAAAAGTCAAATGTGAAATAAAAAAAGTACAGGAAATCTTTAGAGAAAATCTTAATTTCTTTAAGAAACTACAAATCGTTTACTTATATGTATATCTCTATGATAATAGCTGTATTTTGTCTGCTTGTCATTCACGAAATCTTCAAGCTACAAATACTATATTTTTTATCGACTTCTCTGTGATGACCTGTTTATTTTTGACGAGCTAACTAATTGTATAATGCTATGGCACAATAGTTCTCTATGTGGGAAACTCACTAAAATATTGTTCTTTATTTGCTTATACTAGAAACATGATCAAAAGTACCAATGTATTTTATCTGCACTGATGTTATGTTGATTTTGAAGATTGAATATAGCTATGTGTGGGATGTGGGATGTTTTACTTTATTTATTTACTCCATAGAGCGGACCTTTTTCTTGCTCCCACTCAAAAAAGTGGACCTCTTTCTGGTTGCCACTCCGTAGAGCAGACCTCTTTTCCGCTTCCACTCAAAAGAGCGGACCTCTTTTCCCCTCCCACTTAAAAGAGTGGACCTCTTTTTCGCTCCCACTACACAGAGCGGTTCTCTATTACATTTCTGAAGCTTTATCAGTAAACATATATGAGGAAATTAGCCATTTTGTATTTCTTTATTGAATAAGTTTCCATAAATTTCTTTTGTAATAAGCACCAGACTTACTAACAGGAACCGTAACATCCTTGGTTTAGCAACATTGTTGTTAGCAGTATCTGCTTCACAGTGATATGGCACCACTTCACCAAAAAAATAATTTACCTCTGGTCAGACAGCTAATTTTATTGGATCTTTTATTTATCAATTTATCTATTGCGTATGCAAGTGCTTGAAACATTAATGTTCAAGGAAATGCCTTGATTACACACTGTAAAGTCTTTTAAATAATTCTCAAAAATCATAATATGTCTGTATAAAATTTATTATGGAGTGCTGATTTGTGCGAAGCAAGTATTTTCTGCAAAAAGTACCCAACTAGCTAGCGAAAATTTAACTGCTGGTTTCAGCTTGTTAGTATTTAACGTGATCACTTTCTCAGGGATTGTCAGGAATTTTTAAAAATATTGTCAATATGTTTGCATTTGATTTGTTAATTTCAGATTTGCTACAGAATAAACAAGAAGAAAGATTTATCACTGCTACAAAATCTCATGAGCAATTGGACAAGAGTTATGACATGAAGATATCTTTGAATAAAACTCGCCAAGAAGAATTAAATCGTCAGCTCTCTGAAGTGAAAAGACAAGAACGCAAGCTGATAGAAGATCAAGCATTCCAAAAAGAAGTGCAAGCAAGAGCAAAATTAGTAAGTATTTTTTCATGATCTTAAATGGTTGTTTAGTTAAACTGCTGCTTTAGAACCTCGTTATATTTCAGCCGTATTTTGACTGTCTGTCCGCACGAAAAGTGTCGTGCAAGAGAAACACGAAATAGCGTGTAATTTAAAAGGGGTTAACGACGGGTTTCTTTTGAATAGATGATTTATACAACTCTGTATACTATCAATGTTCATGGGAAAGTCAGAACATTGTAGGCAATAAGCCTGGTCTAGACTGCTGTAACTGAAATGCAGACCCTGGTCTACAGTAGTCGTGGAAATGAGTTGTTAAAGTTTACACAAAAAGTTCTGCTTAAATCTGGCAATTAAATTTGCACCATGTATGCTTAAAATCTTCAAAACTTCTTCGCCTGTTGATGTGTTTATTTATGTTCTATTTTTGTTCTTTTGGGGGGTAATTTAAGAATGTTTTATTAGGGCCATTATGGCCACAGCTCCCAGCTTAATATGCTATATTTTCATTACATTAGGATGGCTGCATTTTATAAATTTTTATTTCTACAAACGCTTGCAAGCCAACTTTATCACCTTTAAAAGGTACACTTTCCTTGCATGTACTAAGCTGCAACGAAAAACGCGCCGATTTTTTCCATTTTATAGATAGTTTCTAATGAAAGTGAATTGATTTCTAATTAAGAATACTGTGGAAAAACTACTGAAGACATTGTTTTCTTTGTTATCAAAGATAGGGTTTCACAGAAAAAGATAAATGGATATAGATGTGCTTTAGTATGGAATGCGAAATAGTGTTCGAGTTATTTTACAAATTATCCTTATACGGTAACAAATTTGGCTTTTTTAAAAAGTGGAAGCTCGGTGGTAGAGTGTTGTGGTAACAGGTGTTCCTGGTTTAAATTCTGGCTTAGGATGTTATAAATATCACATGGTTTCGGTCATATTTCGGATGCAATTAATGGCTGGTTGGGATTTATGATAACTGTACCTTAATGGAACAAATTATTAGCTAAAGATGCCTTAGGTATGTCCGGCTAGCTTGAACAACAAAGAACTCTTGAGGTACAAAAAAAGGAGAAAAAGATGCAGTAGAAATTGTTGCAGATAAAAGATTTCATAGATGACAGATTCTTAAATTTTTTGTGGAACTTCTTTTTGCGGATTTAGGCCAAATCTGCATCAAACAAGTTCTGCAGAAAAGTTTAGCAAAAATTTCTTCCACAAATAATTTTTTTTGTCTCGCTAGCTATGTTCAATTTAATTTAGATGAAATTCTGTAGCTAGCTACTCTCACAAAGTAGTCAATAAGTTACTAGCTAGCTACGAAAGTATACAGTTAAGACAGCAAGCAGCAAAACACTGACTGCAAAATTTATAATGAAAGTAAAACAGCAAGCACTGTTATACAAATATCTTGTTACACAGGCAGTTATTTTCATTTTAAAGGTCACCTACAATTTAGAAAATAGGTGATTCACAGAGATGAAAATCAAAAAGAAAGATAAAAGCCGATAGAAAATAGAAGCCTTAAAATTATACGTAGTATTACAAACTTTAAAATGTCGTGATCACGCTTTCCTAGCTATAACTTATACGATTAACAATAAAAACTATTTAAAATATTTGCGCTAACGGTTGCAAGGTAACAAGGAAAGCCGACTATTACAAGATGGGTATATCTCCCACTAATAATAATTTTACTCCTATTAATTAATTTTGTTATTCAGCTTCATGATAATGTCACATCTCAAATGACAGAACTCCAACGTTCAATCCTTGGTATCCAAAACAGAGCTAAAACATGTCAACAAGTAATGGAGTCTATGAACAGTAAGTGACTAATTATTTATGTTCTGCATTTCGTTTTAAAAATTACCGCTAACGGAAAGTAGGTTTATCTCTCACTGTGTCAATGTTACGATCAGTTAATTCTTGATTTAGTTTGCGGTAAGGAACTGTTAGATGCATCCGTTTCTGCTGAAGAAGCATACATCTCTCACTTAAAGAATTTAGAAACGGAAGCGATGACACGTCTCAGGTTTGCACTGGCAACGAAAGCTGTCGAGAAGAAGATCACCATCGAGAACAGCTACGAAAACATTTTGGATTACAAGGAAAGGGTATGTAAATTTGGGCTTTGTAGGAAAGTGACCACGTTCCTGGAAAGCCATAAAATTAGCTTTTTGTCCTGGCACATCGTGTGATTTTGCTAAATTTTTGAAGTTAAAGACCGTTTTATCACAACAATGATTTTTATTCTTGTAAAATGTTTTTAAAATTTATCTGTTTTTGGAAAGCGTAATGTATGATACGACATCATGTTCTTAAGAAAAACAAACTCGGGTTAGGTGAAGGTAGGTAAAAATTATATTTTTTTAGATGAAAGGCCTCCAAGAAGATCTAAAAAAGGCTGTGCAACGTAACCAACGACTGGTTGCTGAACAAACGAGAGATAAACTGAAAGAATTCAACCAAGAGAAGAAAAAGGAACAAGAGATACACAAAGATGCTGAAGACAGTTTAAAATGCATTATGGAAAAGCTGGACAAATGTGACGCAGAGTTGGTTAAACGACACATCGATATCGAATCTGTTGATACCCTACGTAAGCTATTTATGTTGTTGAACCTCATTTTATTGGTCATATTGTCGAACTTCATTTTATTGGTCAAATTGTCGAACCTCATTTTATTGGTCATTTGTGGAACCTCATTTTATTGGTCAAATTGTCAAAACTCTTTTTTTTGGTCATATTGTCAAACCTCTTTTTATTGGTCATATTATCGAACATCTTTTTATTGGTCATATTGTTGAACCTCATTTTATTGATCATATTGTCCAACCTCTTTTTATTGGTCATATTGTCCAACCTCATTTTATTGGTCAAATTGTCGAACCTCATTTTATTGGTCATGTTGTCGAACCTCATTTTATTAGTCATATTCTCGAACCTCATTTTATTGGTCATATTGTCGAATCTCATTTTATTGATCATATTGTCGAAACTCATTTTATTGGTCATATTGTCGAACCTCATTTTATTGGCCATGTTGTCGACTGTCTTTTTATTAGTTATATTGTCGAACGTCATTTTATTGATCATATTGTCGAATCTCATTTTATTGGTCTAATTGTCGAACCTCATTTTATTGGTCATATTGTCGAATCTCATTTTATTGATCATATTGTCGAATCTCATTTTATTGGTCATATTGTCGAACCTCATTTTATTGGTCATATTGTCGAACCTCATTTTATTGGTCATATTGTCGAACCTCATTTTATTGGTCATATTGTCGAACCTCATTTTATTGGTCATATTGTCGAACCTCATTTTATTGATCATATTGTCGAACCTCATTTTATTGATCAAATTGTCGAACATCATTTTATTGGTCATATTGTCGAACCTCATTTTATTAGTCATATTTTTGAACCTCATTTTATTGGTCATATTGTCGAACCTCATTTTATTGGTCAAATTGTCGAACCTCATTTTATTGGTCATATTGTCGAACCTCATTTTATTGGTCATATTGTCGAACCTCATTTTATTGGTCATGTTGTCGAACCTCATTTTATTAGTCATATTTTTGAACCTCATTTTATTGGTCATATTGTCGAACCTCATTTTATTGGTCAAATTGTCGAACCTCATTTTATTGGTCATATTGTCCAACCTCTTTTTATTGGTCATATTGTCGAAACTGTTTTTATTGGTCATATTGTCGAACCTCATTTTATTGGTCATATTGTCGAAACTCATTTTATTGATCATATTGTCGAAACTCTTTTTATTGGTCATATTGTAGAACCTCATTTTATTGGTCATGTTGTCGAACCTCATTTTATTGGTCATATTGTCGAACCTCATTTTATTGGTCTAATTGTCGAACCTCATTTTATTGGTCATATTGTCCAACCTCTTTTTATTGGTCATATTGTCGAACCTCATTTTATTGGTCATATTGTCGAACCTCATTTTATTGGTCATGTTGTCGAACCTCATTTTATTAGTCATATTTTTGAACCTCATTTTATTGGTCATATTGTCGAACCTCATTTTATTGGTCAAATTGTCGAACCTCATTTTATTGGTCATATTGTCCAACCTCTTTTTATTGGTCATATTGTCGAAACTGTTTTTATTGGTCATATTGTCGAACCTCATTTTATTGGTCATATTGTCGAAACTCATTTTATTGATCATATTGTCGAAACTCTTTTTATTGGTCATATTGTAGAACCTCATTTTATTGGTCATGTTGTCGAACCTCATTTTATTGGTCATATTGTCGAACCTCATTTTATTGGTCAAATTGTCGAACCTCATTTTATTGGTCATATTGTCCAACCTCTTTTTATTGGTCATATTGTCGAAACTGTTTTTATTGGTCATATTGTCGAACCTCATTTTATTGGTCATGTTGTCGAAACTCATTTTATTGATCATATTGTCGAAACTCTTTTTATTGGTCATATTGTAGAACCTCATTTTATTGGTCATGTTGTCGAACCTCATTTTATTGGTCATATTGTAGAACGTCTTTTTATTGGTCATATTGTCGAAACTGTTTTTATTGGTCATATTGTCGAACCTCATTTTATTGGTCATTTTGTCGAACCTCTTTTTATTGGTCAAATTGTGGAACCTCTTTTATTGGTCATATTGTCGAACCTCATTTTATTGGTCATATTGTCGAACCTCTTTTTATTGGTCATATTGTCGGAACTGTTTTTATTGGTCATATTGTGGAACCTCATTTTATTGGTCATGTTGTCGAACCTCATTTTATTGGTCAAATTGTCGAACCTCATTTTATTAGTCATATTTTTGAACCTCATTTTATTGGTCATATTGTCGAAACTGTTTTTATTGGTCATATTGTCGAACCTCATTTTATTGGTCATGTTGTCGAAACTCATTTTATTGATCATATTGTCGAAACTCTTTTTATTGGTCATATTGTAGAACCTCATTTTATTGGTCATGTTGTCGAACCTCATTTTATTGGTCATATTGTAGAACGTCTTTTTATTGGTCATATTGTCGAAACTGTTTTTATTGGTCATATTGTCGAACCTCATTTTATTGGTCATTTTGTCGAACCTCTTTTTATTGGTCAAATTGTGGAACCTCTTTTTATTGGTCATATTGTCGAACCTCATTTTATTGGTCATATTGTCGAACCTCTTTTTATTGGTCATATTGTCGGAACTGTTTTTATTGGTCATATTGTGGAACCTCATTTTATTGGTCATGTTGTCGAACCTCATTTTATTGGTCAAATTGTCGAACCTCATTTTATTAGTCATATTTTTGAACCTCATTTTATTGGTCATATTGTCCAACCTCTTTTTATTGGTCATATTGTCGAAACTGTTTTTATTGGTCATATTGTCGAACCTCATTTTATTGGTCATATTGTCGAAACTCATTTTATTGATCATATTGTCGAAACTCTTTTTATTGGTCATATTGTAGAACCTCATTTTATTGGTCATGTTGTCGAACCTCATTTTAATGGTCATATTGTCGAACCTCATTTTATTGGTCAAATTGTCGAACCTCATTTTATTGGTCATATTGTCCAACCTCTTTTTATTGGTCATATTGTCGAAACTGTTTTTATTGGTCATATTGTCGAACCTCATTTTATTGGTCATGTTGTCGAAACTCATTTTTATTGATCATATTGTCGAAACTCTTTTTATTGGTCATATTGTAGAACCTCATTTTATTGGTCATGTTGTCGAACCTCATTTTATTGGTCATATTGGTAGAACGTCTTTTTATTGGTCATATTGTCGAAACTGTTTTTATTGGTCATATTGTCGAACCTCATTTTATTGGTCATTTTGTCGAACCTCTTTTTATTGGTCAAATTGTGGAACCTCTTTTTATTGGTCATATTGTCGAACCTCATTTTATTGGTCATATTGTCGAACCTCTTTTTATTGGTCATATTGTCGAAACTGTTTTTATTGGTCATATTGTGGAACCTCATTTTATTGGTCATGTTGTCGAACCTCATTTTATTGGTCAAATTGTCGAACCTCATTTTATTAGTCATATTTTTGAACCTCATTTTATTGGTCATATTGTCGAATCTCATTTTATTGGTCATGTTGTCGAACCTCATTTTATTGGTCATATTGTAGAACGTCTTTTTATTGGTCATATTGTCGAAACTGTTTTTATTGGTCATATTGTCGAACCTCATTTTATTGGTCATTTTGTCGAACCTCTTTTTATTGGTCAAATTGTGGAACCTCATTTTATTAGTCATATTTTTGAACCTCATTTTATTGGTCATATTGTCGAACCTCTTTTTATTGGTCATATTGTCGAAACTGTTTTTATTGGTCATATTGTGGAACCTCATTTTATTGGTCATGTTGTCGAACCTCATTTTATTGGTCAAATTGTCGAACCTCATTTTATTAGTCATATTTTTGAACCTCATTTTATTGGTCATATTGTCGAATCTCATTTTATTGGTCATGTTGTCGAACCTCATTTTATTGGTCATATTGTAGAACGTCTTTTTATTGGTCATATTGTCGAAACTGTTTTTATTGGTCAAATTGTCGAACCTCATTTTATTGGTCATGTTGTCGAACCTCATTTTATTGGTCAAATTGTCGAACCTCATTTTATTAGTCATATTTTTGAACCTCATTTTATTGGTCATATTGTCGAACCTCATTTTATTGGTCAAATTGTCGAACCTCATTTTATTGGTCATATTGTCGAACCTCATTTTATTGGTCATATTGTCGAACCTCATTTTATTGGTCATGTTGTCGAACCTCATTTTATTAGTCATATTTTTGAACCTCATTTTATTGGTCATATTGTCGAACCTCATTTTATTGGTCAAATTGTCGAACCTCATTTTATTGGTCATATTGTCCAACCTCTTTTTATTGGTCATATTGTCGAAACTGTTTTTATTGGTCATATTGTCGAACCTCATTTTATTGGTCATGTTGTCGAACCTCATTTTATTGGTCATATTGTAGAACGTCTTTTTATTGGTCATATTGTCGAAACTGTTTTTATTGGTCATATTGTCGAACCTCATTTTATTGGTCATTTTGTCGAACCTCTTTTTATTGGTCAAATTGTGGAACCTCTTTTTATTGGTCATATTGTCGAACCTCATTTTATTGGTCATGTTGTCGAACCCTCATTTTTATTGGTCATATTGTAGAACGTCTTTTTATTGGTCATATTGTCGAAACTGGTTTTTATTGGTCATATTGTCGAACCTCATTTTATTGGTCATATTGTCGAACTCTTTTTATTGGTCATATTGTCGAAAACTGTTTTTTATTGGTCATATTAGCTGTCTTTAAAAGTAAATTGGTCAAACAATGTCGGAAAAAACGAGGTAAAATTTTCCATGGTTGATGAAACTTTGTGGTTACGACACCAATTACAAGTCTAGATTTGTTTTAAAATGTTTTTTTTACCGTCTGCCTAGACAAAAGTGAAAAGTGACCAAAAAGTAAGGAATAAGTCTGTCCATTGAATAATTTTGTCCAACCAAAATTTATTTCTTTGTTCGCTATCAAACGGCAAGGCGTTTCTTACAAACTTTTAAACAAGATATATTTGTTTTGTTTGTAGACGATATAAGAAAGCAAGAAATGGAAATCACCTTGGCGGAGGGTTATTCGTCATTAGAACTTTCCGACGCAGAATACGAAGAAGAGTGATGTGTTTCAGACGACAAAGAAAACATAATTATATATAAAGTATTTAAAGTTACGGCTGCAACCTATCAATAATGGACTCCGTTTTATAGTGTCACCTATAAATGATGGGGTGCGCATAAAAAGTGAAACTGCTGCTTAGAAGGGTTCTTTCTTTTTACACATATTTTAGTAAAATTTATTTTGACGTATATATTTTAAAATTGAGTATGTATGATTTCAACTGGAGGAGATGTAAAGTTTAAATGCAGCTCAGCTTCGGTTATTTTAATGGTTTACCATTAAAATAAATTTGCTTCTAACAAATTTAGGCTGAGATTTCAGGTTAAAACAATAAGTATATTGTTTAGAACAATAAAAAATAAGAATAATGACCAGCCTGGTTCGAAATTTTTGTATTCTTATAAAAAAGCATCCCTCTCACATAATTTATTATAAATTCTTATTTTTTAGATTACAGATTTAAATTTGCTTTCAACTTATTTTTTTTTTTTTACTAACTGTTAATCACTGGTCGCAGCCACCAATGGCCCGCCCTTTTTTAAAAAGAAATTCAATACGTGGTTTTATATTAAAATTTTTAATAAGGTTTTACGATTTTCTGCACATAAGTAATGAACGAGTCGATAGTTTTTACTCTAGATATAGACTGTGTCTGCTAATAACAAAATATAAAATCAATATGGGATAGGTAAATATGATATCCTAATTAGTTGGCAGAAGGAACTAACCCTTCTAAAATTATAAGCCAATGCAGTGATTTAAGGGATTAATGTAAATTTATCTTTCTTTTTGTTTTTATTTCTTGCATCAATCATCTTGAAGCATATTATAGAAAAATAAATAAAAACAACTTGTATATATCAAAAGTGTTGTTTTTAAATTTTTGCTACGCTTTCTCAGAAAGAAACTGTCTCGAACCGTTTCCACCATTTATCAAGAATGGGAAAAACCTAGAAAACACAAGCTGATAAACACGAATTTGTGTTTGTTTTTTAAGAACAAATGTCACAATCTTAATTAGAAAATATACTTAGCATTTGATTTTTGCAGTGGTTGTAAACTTACCCCCGCTTTACACAGTTTTTTAGTGTTTCTACCAACAGGACTCGGACAAGGTTTTAAAAAAAGATTTCTAATCTAAAATTTATGTTTGTTGAACTAGGGAATCAGCACATCAATTTATCAGAGATGACGCAATAGTATAATAATAAAATTGAGTGGCCTGAGAAACACAAAAACATCACACAGGTTTTTCCCCTATTTTATAGCCTATAGAATTAACCATTTAAAAAAGCGCGCTCAGTATTCTGGCCGCAGTAAAATCGTTTGAGAACTAGCGTAATTTTCCCCACCTTAGCTATTTTGATTTCCTGGTGGTAAGAAAAATTATTCTTGGTCTCCTAGCTACCTATTCTAGTGAACGACGAATAAACAAAAACACAGGTGATAGAGTACGAATTTCGTACATTATCCACGCATAAATTTTTGGTAATTCAAATTATAGAGGAGGATTACAGAAGTGTACCACCCATTTCAATTTAATAATATCTGCCAATATTAGAGGGAAATTTACCTCGTCCCTTTTAGAAATCTAGTAAAATTGAAAATAAAAAGTCCACCCATTTCGATATGTTAACACTCTCGCCAATATGGATTAGAAGATTACCACCTAGTAGCCATCGTACCACCTCCCCCCTCCCCCTGCAATTACTTCACCTAGAAAGTAGGTCATTGGAATTGAAACTCAGCTGTTTATTTTGCATCCTACCTTAAAATTTCTATCATAAATAAATCTACCTTCTGATTTAATATCGTCCTTTCTAAGGGCCGAGATACACTTGAAATTTTTATTTCGAAATATGTCTGAAACTATTGTTTGAAAAGTGTTTCGAAATACTTTTTTACTATTTTAAAATTAGTAAAGTCTTCCAGCATTTAATCATGAATCGAAAGAGGAAGGTTGTTATCATGTCAATGGCCGCTTCTTTTTTTTATTAAGAGGAGAAGAATGAGAAAAGGAAAAAATAGTAAATGGTATTGGATGAAGTCATGGCTGCAAAGAAGAGACAGTGCAGTGCATACCATACAATTCTACATGAATTGTGAATGAAGACGCACAAGAATGCAGATAATATCTTCGTAAACGAAAACTCATTTCAAGGTATTACGTAAGTAAGAACTTCCTTCATTTCTTTTTTTGTTTTGTTTTTTCCGTTCGCGTGCGCATCGCGTAGCTATCATCCATTTTCTCTCAAAAAAAATGCACAATTTTCATAATGGTCAGAAAAAATGCGCACCTGTTGTCGGCATCTTTGAACTTCTTTTGACAATGTTGAAAAATTCTTACAAATGCGATTTGCAGAATTTTTTCCTTGTTCTGAATAATCCTGTGAAAATTTCACGACCATGTCTCGGAATTAATTTCAGAACGCGAAATGTTTCAAAATATTCTGAAATAAAAAAATATTAAGTTTTCGAAATAAAAATTTTCAAGTGGTCCTCTCGGCCTTTTTACAGCTTTAATTACACCAGTCTGTGAACAGTCGTCTGGGAATTTCG
>JASGCC010000178.1:600105-664716 GCA_030067915.1 Hydractinia echinata | reverse complement strand
GCGAACCGAATTTGTACCAAACCGCAAGAAAAAGTGGTCCGGAGAAAAGACGTTCCAAAGAACATGTATTGTAATTCTTTTTTTCTAGTAATTTAAACTTTTTGTGATAAAAAGCATCAACGGTAGCATTGATTGAAAACAGTGGTAGATACATGGGAAAAATATTAGTGGATAATTAGTGGAAGAATCAATTGTAATGAACTGCTTTTGGCTTTATAATGGACATTGGTTAAATAAACTGTTTGTTCTCTTGTTATTAAGATGTATATCAGATGCAGCACTGTTCTATTTACAGGAAAGGATTATCTTTAGGCATGCATTGCGCAACAGAAAAATGTTGTCTAATAACCTTCTTATGAAAGGGATATTATTACATTAGACGTGCTGTGACAACACCAAGTATAATGGCGCGGTCGGGTAAATTCTCGAGTGTTATTAATAAATTTCTCATCAAAACAACCAACACCAATTAAAATTTTGTCATTGATTGCAACAACCTCCTCTCCCTTCAGAAAAATATACTATGCATACTATCAGGTTGAACCCTTTGAACTCATTTAAGTAAGCATTTATTTACTGCAAAACAAATATCGTTTTTCTTTCGAGAACCCACACATTATACGACCTTCTCCCAAAATTCACAACAGGTTACTTTAGTTTGCTATTTCACATGCATTTTCATCTCCAATCACCTCTACAATTATGCATATTCTTGTTCCCAGGGTTGGTTGCGTGAATCGTGTTTCTGCTCTCGCTTAACCAAGTCAGAGAGGCATGTATCCCGTTTATAAGGATGGAACACATAAAAACATTGAAGATTCTTCTCACTATCAAACAAAAAAGGTAAAGAAATTCAAAATTAATTTAGCTGCGAGGTCAAGATGTTTTTAAAAATGGTGTTTCTAATTCTCTCTGGATTCAAAAAAAAAGTTAAGAAAATAAAGCTCGCAGCAATAATATTTTATCTGCAAAGATCGCAGCAGATAGCATATTTTGTCCAAAGACTGCGTACTGTTTTGTATTAATTCTCTCAATTGCAATATTATGATGTAAAAGATGAGATGTATTTTTTTTAGACTTAGGTCAAGTAAGTGAAGATCAGATCATGTGAGCTGCTTATCTAAATTAGTTGTTCACTTCAAAATGAATTCATTTCTAGAAAGAAATAAGAAAAACATAAAGGCTACGCAAGAACAAATGCAAGTCATGGCGTATCCGTGTGTCCATTCTCAACAGAGAATGTTTCACCCCAATCGGACACCGATCATGCTAGCGAGTATAATCAGTGTAAATCATATTGAAGAAGAACTACTTCGCGCATCACTAATATACTGCCTGGCACTATATTAAAGATGGACACACGGATGTGCCATGATAAAGAATTACTTATATATATACACGCCATACAGTTAAATTATCTCCGTGCATCACTAGCACATTGCCGCACGTAGTGTAGTGTGTCCGTCTCCAGCTCCAAGTTCTGCCAGGCAGCGTGTTAGCGATGCGCAAAGTAGTTCTTCTTCAATATAAAAATGTTTTGTCCAAACAGTACATTGTCAAATTGATGACGCAAAAAACGTCTGTGTGTTCTTTCCCAGTCAGTCTTTAAGTTCAAGTTATAGGAAGTAGAAATTGTGACAGTTTGGTAGCAGACTGACGGAAATGACTAGAATAAAGACGAGGTCGCCGTTAGACGTTTATTTAAAATAGAATGCTGAGTAAATAACAACTAAATCACCCACCTTTCAGTTATTTAAAGTAACTAAAATAAAACTTTATTATTAAAAATTTATATTAATTACTGAATCAAAAAACCATTCCGGACGACATCACATGGCGGCAACTTGGGAATGTCGTTTGCAGGATTTTTGTGAAGTCAGATATTTTAAGGTTTCGTAAAATGTGATGAGGAACAGCCAGCTACTTATTTCAAATGGATTCCTTTACTCAACCTCGTCATAAAAAAGAGGCTAGGAAATTGAAAAAATTCGAAGGCTTTTACCGTGACAATAACTATATCTAAAAATAGAAATTTAAAATATAGAAAAAAAAATAAATTAAAAAATTCATAGTTTTTCGCATATCTGGTGATACCAAAGAATCCCCGAAGATATCGAGAGGTATCACATATTTTTTTGGTCCGATAAAACATAGCTGTTCAAGATCGAAGAATGACCACTTTGTCTTGTAATGCAGAAACGATGACAACACTTAAAAAAACACATTGAATTTGCACGCAATCACCTGGAAATACTTTGCAAGAATTGAGACGCATTTGTTGTAATAGCCTGTCGAACATTTATGTAGATTGTATTCGTGTGTGTCAATTTGTTTGGCAACAAGAACACAAAAGAATTTTCTAACGCTAAATTTAGATGCAATTAATTCGTTGCTATGTTAACACGATCTCACGCAAAAACACTCCCCCACAAATGATTATTCAATTACTGCAACTGCGGAGAAGAGATTGTAGTATAAAAAGAGTTTCCCTGCATACTCGTTATGTTAAATGAGGTATGTACTGGAAGATGAGCTGTTATTGGAAACATCATTATCCAAAATAAAATAAAAATAATTGTGATGTCTCTAAAAAAGCCATTTATGTAATTATAGGAAAATCAAATTTTGAAAATATAAATGATTAAAAAAAATGTTTTATTAATTGAAGGGAGGAAGTTCTTAGTATTTAGTTTATTTATTATTTGTAAGACATGTATTCTTTGTTTGTTTTAGATACAATTAAAACAGGAAACCATATCACGAACGTGATAGATCCACTTTGGAAGATTCTAATATCCAAGATGAAGCATCTCTTGAACATCTGCGTATTTCTCTTCACATACTATTCGCATGTTTCACTTTTAGACACCAAAGAAGTAAGTAAATGCAATCCAAAGAAAACCGTGATGAAGATATATGAACCTGGTTGCGATATAGTGACAGTAGAAAGCTTCGGCTGCCGTGGTTATTGCATGTCATCGTCAGCGTTTGCTAAAGTGAGCAACACTGAAGAATTACGAGTTAAATGTCGCTACTGCGAGGTGGTTCGTTACGACATTCGATCTGTGCTGCTTTCGTGTCCGCTACACGAAGTCAAGACAAAAACAATCAAATATCGAGTTGCGACAAAATGTCGCTGTCAGAAATGCTCGCAAAAAATGTTTGACGCTTAGAATAAACTTTTATTTGTTTTGTCAATTAGATAATCTTTAACTAAATTTATTTATTTATTAGTTGAACTTGTGAAAAGGTTTATTATTAAAAACGAAATGAAGGTTAAGAATACCCCATGTGTGAATGTTGCGTGGTCTATGTTTGTAAAGCTAGCTGCTGACAGTTTATTAATGAAAATGAGGTTGAGCACCACAAATATCTTTATTTATCAACACACTCTAGAGTATCAAATAATCATCCCCTTCTTTCGATTTCTGAATTTTTTTCCACTAGCATTTAGAATTTTTTAGTAAAATTATTGTGTAGATGTTTTAGTAGATCAAAAAGATTTTATTAGGAATTCTATTTCATTTTGCAATTTTGTCTGATTTATTTATTTCAGTTATTTACAAATAGAAAATACATAGAATCTCAACACTACCATTAGTGAGCTGACCCAATACACTAAAACCTTTCGATATGCATATACTCTGGAGGCCTCCATACATATACTGATCTAACTACTTTCGATATTTTTTAAAACGCGCGCAAGTCCAGTTAAAAAGCTACTCCAAATTGGGTATATACAGGGTTATCTGTCGAGTTTACAGTACGTTATTACACGAAAATAATGAAGCAAGTAATTAACGGGTCAATAATTAATGTCATCAAAAATTAACACGAATTTTGAATTAGGACTTTAAAGTGTGTGGTAATTAACGCGAATCAACGAATTTAAATTTTTAGATGGTATTTAATAAACTCGAATTTTTAAAAAGGTAGACACTTCTTTACCGATTCAACCTGAGAGATTAAAAAAGAAATAGTGAAATGTCATCACACGTATTTTATCTTTTTGTCTAAAATTCTCAAAAAAAGAATAGAAAGTTATCCTTAGAAAGAAAGTTAAGCTTTTCCTACATTCTTACAACTGCAGGGTTCGTGGGTACTTGGAGGAAGGTGGGTACTAGTATTTCTGGAGACCAACAGTGTGATTCGTAGCTATCGATAAGCACGCATCACGCATCCATTTGTTTCTGGTACGTGATGATGGTTCCATGATATAATCAAGTGGTGAGAAGCATTGCTTGCAATATAATTGGTACTCCATGAAACGCAATGCTGAATCCGACATAACGTATTGGTTTTCCTCGCTGATGTGTATCATGGCACTTTTTATCGGGTAATTAACACGAGGGTTTATCCTGTACAAAGGTACAAAGACGAAGTGCCATGATCGTCTCGCAATTGGTCACATAAGCCATATTTTGTTAGTGCAAGCCTAAAAACAAACTCGTACCGATGGCAGTACATTTGCGGTCAATCCACAAGTTAAATTCCTACTTTTACAGAAAAGCTTTTCAGCTTCTCGGATTAGCTATTCGAGCTGGTTGTAACAAAAAATAAACAAAGCAGGCTTCTAAAATTGATTTGTGAACATCCAGCAGATTAAAAATGATGAAATGCAAGTGGAAAAAATAGAAAATCAACCTTGTACTTGAATGGCGAATGGTGGCGTCTATGAACAGGATCGGATGTTATTCCGATTCAACAAAGAATGGTGAGATGAACACTAAAGCATGAACACAAAAAAAATCAAAATTTTAAGTGTTTGTCAATACTAATTTAGCCAAAATTTTAAATCTGCGTTTTTAAAAATTATGAGCTCCCGCAAATATAATCTGCTATGTTTTCTACCATTTCATCTTTCTTAACGCAGCTTATGTGGGTGGTTTAAATGATTGGACGTAGTTGGATGAAGGTCTAATTCTTCTCTTGTTGATTTGCAGTAATAAACTTTTCCTAGTTTTGATATCCTCATCGATAATAATTTTTTTTGTAGACGTAACATGTAACACCTATATTTTTCCAGATAGATTGGTTTTTTGAAAGCCACACACGTACTAAGTGAGTATGCATAGGCATCTCGAGTGCAATAGTAGCTTCTAACCGCGTTGACGTAATAATCTCGTGTGTGCAACAAAGTCTACTACTTAATATTTTTTTATTTCCGCATGCCACATTATATTTTTAAAACTACACTTCTCTAATCCTACCCCTTTCACTACTGCTTCTCACTTTTCATATGTTTACAAATGCATCTATTTTGCACAACTACCAACCAACCCGTCGGACAACTTACAACTTACAAACTTAAAACTCACCCACTTGAAAACGTCCCACCAACTTAACTGCCAACTCACCCTGTTTCACAACAACCAACCCTTTCTGTTCCTAAATTCCAACCCAATCACTAACAAACAACAAGGCATTCCCTTGCACAACTTCCATTCCACTTCTTGCGCAACTTCAAACTCGTCATCTTACTGTCCTGAGTCACCAAATATTTATGTCAGCTCGGTAAGTGCAGAGATTTATTATCTTTCTCTTTGTAATTAAACAGCTGCAAACTTTTCTTTGTTAAGATTTAACCTGCATAAATAATAATAAACATAACTGAGCACACTATGATTGATAACGCAAAACAAATTTTTTTAGTGTAGTTGTTAAAAATAGGAAAACCTTTGCTATTTATTATTTTAATTAGTTTTTTAAAAATAGTCATACAACGATGACAATATAATCCAGTATTTATACTTTTATTAATTTCGAACAGCTGGTCATCCACGCCATGATCGAAAAACATTATCCGTTTGCAGCATTTAATAGCAAATCAAGGATTTTTCTAATTTTTACAAACTCCTTACATCTCGGAGCTATAGCAGGGCTAAATATGTTGAAACATTTTATTAGTGCAGAAAAATGTAGGAAAAAAAGTTACCAAGATTTTCGAAAAAAAAACACTGTTATAGTGGATTCAATTTAAGCGTATGTTCAAGCGGTTGTCAGTTCTTCCTACTAGCTATTTCACATAACATTTCCAGAGCTGCAAAGTGGATGCAAACGTTAAATGATGTTACATTTGTAGGTGTCCCTCAGATACTAGCCTGGTTCCACAATAAGAACATTGAAACGTAGTGACCTCACAAATTCTATACATCATCCAGTCTAATACGTGGCCATTAAGTGAAGATACTAAAAGCAATTATAAAAGTTTTCATTAGTTAGAATACAAGACAACTATTATTTATTTCGGTTTTGATATCCCAACAAAAAGCTTTATTAAAAACACAATCACTAATCTTCTCTCGTGATAAAAGAGGTTTTATCTCACGCCATGTTAATAGTCCCAAGCAAGGACATTATTAACTGCATTAGGCCTGTTTTAAAAGTTGTGTTTGTCCGAGCTGAACTTGAAAATATACTTATCAATGTTCATACCGGACTCAGGGGGGTAGAATTATTTTGTTAGATTCGCAGATTTATTTGACCGAGCATGAATAATAATGCGTGACTAGTCCATTTTTAACGCTTTTCATCGAGCCTACGAACCTGCAAGGTGACGATGGATGTCGTGGGAGTTTCAGTTACCTAAAGTTATATGTTTAACTCTAACAGTAAGCAAAAAGAGCTCTTGGGACGGGGATGTTTTCTTCACTTACCTCAGTGCAAAAGAAAAAGCATAGATCGAACTTACTTAATTTTTAATAAGCTCAGCTCGGTCCGAAACAACTTATAAAACAGATTTTAAGAATACAAAACGGTGTGATTTTAGTCTGGTAACAGTGCAATATTTTTTACACAATTAATTCCCCTTGTTAAACAAAATTTTCGTTTGTAAATAAAGTTATTCATATCCCATTCTATTCTACCTTGGAAATGTTTAAAATAAATTATACTAACTCAAGAAAAGTCGAGTCAGGTATGCTGTAAATTAAAGTATTTATTAAAAAAGTGATGTTTATTTGGTAGAGTAGGGAAATAACCAGTAACAACAAACTAATTCAGCTTTAGAGTGCTTTTTGTTTCGTCTATACAGGAAATACAGAACAGAGTTTGTACACAAGATTTGTAAGAAGTCAAATCAATTGCGTACCACTGAGTGAATGATATGGCATTTCATCTAGTTTTCTCCGTCTACACACTTTCTAAGAAATACCTTCACCAGTTAAAAGTCCCCATACTTACTTAATGGCTCTGCATATGAAGTTATCACAAACATAAAAGAGTTAATGTTTGAAAGACATAAAAATCAAGAAATCCATGGCAGATTGCGTGAAATAAATATTTCGCGAAACTACTAACTTTGCGCATCAGGGTTATTGCAAGCGTTTTGTTCACACATTGTCAATGATTGTATATGTACCTAAAATGCACCGTTAATTTTGCTTGACAGTTTGTTGTCATTTTAATTCTTTTCAAAAATCTCGCAAATTTAGATAAAATTGAAATATATAGTTACATATATATAAAACAAAACATGTGTAACAAGTTTGTTGAGTGTTTCTCTTGAGGGTTTGAAATTACTTTGATAAAGAGTCAGTTCCGTTATGATATCAATCCAATTGAAGTCAGAATAATCATAAAATAAACGCGGCAATTTAATGTGTTGGATTGGGAACGTGTCTATTTTAAATTGTGCTCAGAAAAGCAAAGAGTGTTTGACAGCAAACAGGGTTTATAGTTTCCAATTAAAATCTTATTGATTTTTTCAATTTTACAACAAAGGAACATACAAAACGTTCTTATTGCATAACTTTTACGTTGGGTCGTACTTTCGACGAAATGTTCCGCACTTTTTTATTGTCCATTTTTGCGACCATTTTACAAAACTCTGCAAGAAAGGAGGTCCGAAGTACTCTGCAAGTCGTCCGAAGAAAGAAAAGACGTTCCAAAGAACGTGTATTATTATTCTTTTTTCTAGTAATTTAATTATTTTTATTTGTATTTTTGTATTAAGTAAGCATCGACGGTAGCATTGATTGAAAACAGTGGTAGATACATGGAAAAAGTATTAGTGCATAATCAAATCGATTGTAATGCCTTTATAATGAACAAAGGTTAAATAAACAGTTTGTCCTCTTGTAATTGAGATGTCTATCAGATCCAGCACTGTTCTATTTACTGGAAAGGATTATTTTTAGGCATGCATTGCGCAACAGAAAAATGTTGTCTAATAACCTTCTTATGAAAGGGATATTATTACATTATATGTGCTCAGCTGTGACAAGGACAAGTATAATGGCGCGGTCGGGTAAATTCTCAAGTCTTATTAATAAATTTCTCATCAAATCAACCAACGCCAATTAAGATTTTGTCATTGATTGCAACAACCTCCTCTCCCTTCAGAAAAATATACTATGCATACTATCAGGTTGAACCCTTTGAACTCATTTAAGTAAGCATTTACTTACTGCAAATACAAATATCGTTTTTCTTTCGAGAACCCACACATTATACGACCTTCTCCCAAAATTCACAACAGGCTCTCGCTTAACCAAGTCAGAAAGGCATGTATCCCGTTTATAAGGATGGAACACATAAAAACATTGAAGATTCTTCTCACTATCAAACAAAAAAGGTAAAGAAATTCAAAATTAATTTAGCTGCGAGGTCAAGATGTTTTTAAAACTGTTGTTTCTAATTCTCTCTGGATTCAAAAAAAAAGTTAAGAAAATAAAGCTCGCAGCAATAATAATTTATCTGCAAAGATCGCAGCAGATAGCATATTTTGTCCAAAGACTGCGTACTGTTATGTATTAATTCTCTCAATTGCAATATTATGATGTAAAAGATGAGATGTATTTTTTTTAGACTTAGGTCAAGTAAGTGAAGATCAGATCATGTGAGCTGCTTATCTAAATTAGTTGTTCACTTCAAAATGAATTCATTTCTAGAAAGAAATAAGAA
The DNA here is from genome assembly GCA_030067915.1 of Hydractinia echinata. NCBI lineage: Eukaryota > Metazoa > Cnidaria > Hydrozoa > Anthoathecata > Hydractiniidae > Hydractinia > Hydractinia echinata. The sequence goes on along the minus strand of JASGCC010000178.1, from coordinate 655,812 downwards.
AAACATAAAGGCTACGCAAGAACAAATGCAAGTCATGGCGTATCCGTGTGTCCATTCTCAACAGAGAATGTTTCACCCCAATCGGACCACCGATCATGCTAGCGAGTATAATCAGTGTAAATCATATTGAAGAAGAACTACTTCGCGCATCACTAATATACTGCCTGGCACTATATTAAAGATGGACACACGGATGTGCCATGATAAAGAATTACTTATATATATACACGCCATACAGTTAAATTATCAGCGTGCATCACTAGCACATAGGTAGGACGTAGGTAGTGTCCGTCTCCACCTCCAAGTTCTGGGGAGGCAGCGTGTTAGTGATGCGCAAAGTAGTTCTTCTTCAATATAAAAATGTTTTGTCCAACCAGTACATTCTCAAATTGATGACGAAAAAAATGTTTGTGTGTTCTTTTCCAGTCAGTCTTTAAGTTCAAATTATAGGAAGTAGAAATTGTGACAGTTTGGTAGCAGACTGACGGAAATGACTAGCATATATAGACGACGTCGCGGTTAGACGTTTATTTAAAATATAATGCTGAGTAGCTAACAAAAAAATCACCCGCCTTTTAAAAAATAACCGCAACTAATTAAGATTTGGCAACTTTTCAGTATCAGTTATTTAAAGTAACTAAAATAAAAATTTATAATTAAAAATTTATATTAATTACTGCATCAAAAAACCACTCCGGATGAATCACATGGCGGCAACTTGTGGAATGTCATTTGCCGGATTTTTGTGACATCTAGATATTAAGGCTTCGTAAAATATGATGAGGAAACACACAGCGGACAACTAGCTACTTCAAACAACCTTGTCTTAAATAAAAGGTTACGAAGTTGAAAAAATTCGAAGGCTTTTATCGTGACAGTAACTAACTAAAAAAGAAAATTTAAAATTTATAAAAAAAATCTAAATAAAAAATTCATAGTTAAAGTCTTTCGCAAATCACCCGGATATACTTTGCAAAAATTGAGACGATTTTGTTATAATAGCCTGTCGAACCTTTATGTAGTTTTTAATCGTGTGTGTCAATTTGTTTGGCAACCGGAACACAAAAGAATTTCTAATGCTAAATTAAGATGCAATTAATTCGTTGTTATGTTAACACGATCTCACGCCATAACACTCCCCCACAAATGATTATTTAATTACAGCAACTGCGGAGAAGAGATTACAGTATAAAAAGAGTTTCCCTGCATACTCGTTATGTTAAATGAGGTATGTACTGGAAGATGACCTGTTGTTGGAAACATCGTTATCCAAAATAAATAATAAATAATTCTGATGTTTCTAAAAAATTCATTTATGTAATTATGGGAAGATCAAATTTAGAAAATATAAATGATTAAAGGAAATGTTTTATTAATTAAAGAGAAAAAGTTCTTAGTCTTTAGTTTGTTCATTATTTATAAGACATTTATTCTTTGTTTGTTTTAGATACAATTAAACCAGGAAACCATATCACGAACGTGACAGCTCCACTTTGGAAGATTTTGTTATCCAGGATGAAGGATCTGTTGAACATCTGCGTATTTCTCTTCACATGCTCTTCGCATGTTTCACTTTCAGACAACAAAGAAGTAAGTAAATGCAATCCAAAGAAAGCCGTGATGAAGATATATGAACCTGGTTGCGATATAGTGACAGTAGAAAGCTTCGGCTGCCGTGGTTATTGCAAGTCATCATCAGCGTTTGCGAAAGTGAACAACACTGAAGAATTACGAGTTAAGTGTCGCTACTGCGAGGTGGTTCGTTACGACATTCGATCTGTGCAGCTTTCGTGTCCTTTACACGAAGTCAAGACAAAAACAATCAAGTATCGAGTTGCGACAAAATGTCGTTGTCGGAAATGCTCGCAAAAGATGTTTGACGCTTAAAATAAACTTTTATTTGTTTTGTCAATTAGGTAATCTTTAACTAAATTTATTTATTTATTAGTTGCACTTATGAAAAGGTTTATTATTATGCTGGTAAAAACAAAATGAAGGTTAAGAATATCTCATGTGTGAATGTTGAGTGGTCTATGCTTGTAGAGCTAACTGCTGACAGTTTATTAATGGAAATGAGGTTGAGCACCACAAATATCTTTATTTATCAACACACTCTAGAGTATCAAATAATCATCCCCTTCTTTCGATTTCTGAATTTTTTTCCACTAGCATTTAGAATTTTTTAGTAAAATTATTGTATGTTTTAGTAGATCAAAAAGATTTTATTAGGAATTCTATTTCATTTTGCAATTTTGTCTGATTTATTTATTTCAGTTATTTACAAATAGAAAATACATAGAATCTCAACACTACCATTAGTGAGCTGACCCAATACACTAAAACCTTTCGATATGCATATACTCTGGAGGCCTCCATACATATACTGATCTAACTACTTTCGATATTTTTTAAAACGCGCGCAAGTCCAGTTAAAAAGTTACTCCAAATTGGGTATATACAGGGCTTATCTGTCGAGTTTACAGTACGTTATTACACGAAAATAATGAAGCAAGTAATTAACGGGTCAATAATTAATGTCATCAAAAATTAACACGAATTTTGAATTAGGACTTTAAAGTGTGTGGTAATTAACGCGAATCAACGAATTTAAATTTTTAGATGGTATTTAATAAACTCGAATTTTTAAAAAGGTAGACACTTCTTTACCGATTCAACCTGAGAGATTAAAAAAGAAATAGTGAAATGTCATCACACGTATTTTATCTTTTTGTCTAAAATTCTCAAAAAAAGAATAGAAAGTTATCCTTAGAAAGAAAGTTAAGCTTTTCCTACATTCTTACAACTGCAGGGTTCGTGGGTACTTGGAGGAAGGTGGGTACTAGTATTTCTGGAGGACCAACAGTGTGATTCGTAGCTATCGATAAGCACGCATCACGCATCCATTTGTTTCTGGTACGTGATGATGGTTCCATGATATAATCAAGTGGTGAGAAGCATTGCTTGCAATATAATTGGTACTCCATGAAACGCAATGCTGAATCCGACATAACGTATTGGTTTTCCTCGCTGATGTGTATCATGGCACTTTTTATCGGGTAATTAACACGAGGGTTTATCCTGTACAAAGGTACAAAGACGAAGTGCCATGATCGTCTCGCAATTGGTCACATAAGCCATATTTTGTTAGTGCAAGCCTAAAAACAAACTCGTACCGATGGCAGTACATTTGCGGTCAATCCACAAGTTAAATTCCTACTTTTACAGAAAAGCTTTTCAGCTTCTCGGATTAGCTATTCGAGCTGGTTGTAACAAAAAATAAACAAAGCAGGCTTCTAAAATTGATTTGTGAACATCCAGCAGATTAAAAATGATGAAATGCAAGTGGAAAAAATAGAAAATCAACCTTGTACTTGAATGGCGAATGGTGGCGTCTATGAACAGGATCGGATGTTATTCCGATTCAACAAAGAATGGTGAGATGAACACTAAAGCATGAACACAAAAAAAATCAAAATTTTAAGTGTTTGTCAATACTAATTTAGCCAAAATTTTAAATCTGCGTTTTTAAAAATTATGAGCTCCCGCAAATATAATCTGCTATGTTTTCTACCATTTCATCTTTCTTAACGCAGCTTATGTGGGTGGTTTAAATGATTGGACGTAGTTGGATGAAGGTCTAATTCTTCTCTTGTTGATTTGCAGTAATAAACTTTTCCTAGTTTTGATATCCTCATCGATAATAATTTTTTTTGTAGACGTAACATGTAACACCTATATTTTTCCAGATAGATTGGTTTTTTGAAAGCCACACACGTACTAAGTGAGTATGCATAGGCATCTCGAGTGCAATAGTAGCTTCTAACCGCGTTGACGTAATAATCTCGTGTGTGCAACAAAGTCTACTACTTAATATTTTTTTATTTCCGCATGCCACATTATATTTTTAAAACTACACTTCTCTAATCCTACCCCTTTCACTACTGCTTCTCACTTTTCATATGTTTACAAATGCATCTATTTTGCACAACTACCAACCAACCCGTCGGACAACTTACAACTTACAAACTTAAAACTCACCCACTTGAAAACGTCCCACCAACTTAACTGCCAACTCACCCTGTTTCACAACAACCAACCCTTTCTGTTCCTAAATTCCAACCCAATCACTAACAAACAACAAGGCATTCCCTTGCACAACTTCCATTCCACTTCTTGCGCAACTTCAAACTCGTCATCTTACTGTCCTGAGTCACCAAATATTTATGTCAGCTCGGTAAGTGCAGAGATTTATTATCTTTCTCTTTGTAATTAAACAGCTGCAAACTTTTCTTTGTTAAGATTTAACCTGCATAAATAATAATAAACATAACTGAGCACACTATGATTGATAACGCAAAACAAATTTTTTTAGTGTAGTTGTTAAAAATAGGAAAACCTTTGCTATTTATTATTTTAATTAGTTTTTTAAAAATAGTCATACAACGATGACAATATAATCCAGTATTTATACTTTTATTAATTTCGAACAGCTGGTCATCCACGCCATGATCGAAAAACATTATCCGTTTGCAGCATTTAATAGCAAATCAAGGATTTTTCTAATTTTTACAAACTCCTTACATCTCGGAGCTATAGCAGGGCTAAATATGTTGAAACATTTTATTAGTGCAGAAAAATGTAGGAAAAAAAGTTACCAAGATTTTCGAAAAAAAACACTGTTATAGTGGATTCAATTTAAGCGTATGTTCAAGCGGTTGTCAGTTCTTCCTACTAGCTATTTCACATAACATTTCCAGAGCTGCAAAGTGGATGCAAACGTTAAATGATGTTACATTTGTAGGTGTCCCTCAGATACTAGCCTGGTTCCACAATAAGAACATTGAAACGTAGTGACCTCACAAATTCTATACATCATCCAGTCTAATACGTGGCCATTAAGTGAAGATACTAAAAGCAATTATAAAAGTTTTCATTAGTTAGAATACAAGACAACTATTATTTATTTCGGTTTTGATATCCCAACAAAAAGCTTTATTAAAAACACAATCACTAATCTTCTCTCGTGATAAAAGAGGTTTTATCTCACGCCATGTTAATAGTCCCAAGCAAGGACATTATTAACTGCATTAGGCCTGTTTTAAAAGTTGTGTTTGTCCGAGCTGAACTTGAAAATATACTTATCAATGTTCATACCGGACTCAGGGGGGTAGAATTATTTTGTTAGATTCGCAGATTTATTTGACCGAGCATGAATAATAATGCGTGACTAGTCCATTTTTAACGCTTTTCATCGAGCCTACGAACCTGCAAGGTGACGATGGATGTCGTGGGAGTTTCAGTTACCTAAAGTTATATGTTTAACTCTAACAGTAAGCAAAAAGAGCTCTTGGGACGGGGATGTTTTCTTCACTTACCTCAGTGCAAAAGAAAAAGCATAGATCGAACTTACTTAATTTTTAATAAGCTCAGCTCGGTCCGAAACAACTTATAAAACAGATTTTAAGAATACAAAACGGTGTGATTTTAGTCTGGTAACAGTGCAATATTTTTTACACAATTAATTCCCCTTGTTAAACAAAATTTTCGTTTGTAAATAAAGTTATTCATATCCCATTCTATTCTACCTTGGAAATGTTTAAAATAAATTATACTAACTCAAGAAAAGTCGAGTCAGGTATGCTGTAAATTAAAGTATTTATTAAAAAAGTGATGTTTATTTGGTAGAGTAGGGAAATAACCAGTAACAACAAACTAATTCAGCTTTAGAGTGCTTTTTGTTTCGTCTATACAGGAAATACAGAACAGAGTTTGTACACAAGATTTGTAAGAAGTCAAATCAATTGCGTACCACTGAGTGAATGATATGGCATTTCATCTAGTTTTCTCCGTCTACACACTTTCTAAGAAATACCTTCACCAGTTAAAAGTCCCCATACTTACTTAATGGCTCTGCATATGAAGTTATCACAAACATAAAAGAGTTAATGTTTGAAAGACATAAAAATCAAGAAATCCATGGCAGATTGCGTGAAATAAATATTTCGCGAAACTACTAACTTTGCGCATCAGGGTTATTGCAAGCGTTTTGTTCACACATTGTCAATGATTGTATATGTACCTAAAATGCACCGTTAATTTTGCTTGACAGTTTGTTGTCATTTTAATTCTTTTCAAAAATCTCGCAAATTTAGATAAAATTGAAATATATAGTTACATATATATAAAACAAAACATGTGTAACAAGTTTGTTGAGTGTTTCTCTTGAGGGTTTGAAATTACTTTGATAAAGAGTCAGTTCCGTTATGATATCAATCCAATTGAAGTCAGAATAATCATAAAATAAACGCGGCAATTTAATGTGTTGGATTGGGAACGTGTCTATTTTAAATTGTGCTCAGAAAAGCAAAGAGTGTTTGACAGCAAACAGGGTTTATAGTTTCCAATTAAAATCTTATTGATTTTTTCAATTTTACAACAAAGGAACATACAAAACGTTCTTATTGCATAACTTTTACGTTGGGTCGTACTTTCGACGAAATGTTCCGCACTTTTTTATTGTCCATTTTTGCGACCATTTTACAAAACTCTGCAAGAAAGGAGGTCCGAAGTACTCTGCAAGTCGTCCGAAGAAAGAAAAGACGTTCCAAAGAACGTGTATTATTATTCTTTTTTCTAGTAATTTAATTATTTTTATTTGTATTTTTGTATTAAGTAAGCATCGACGGTAGCATTGATTGAAAACAGTGGTAGATACATGGAAAAAGTATTAGTGCATAATCAAATCGATTGTAATGCCTTTATAATGAACAAAGGTTAAATAAACAGTTTGTCCTCTTGTAATTGAGATGTCTATCAGATCCAGCACTGTTCTATTTACTGGAAAGGATTATTTTTAGGCATGCATTGCGCAACAGAAAAATGTTGTCTAATAACCTTCTTATGAAAGGGATATTATTACATTATATGTGCTCAGCTGTGACAAGGACAAGTATAATGGCGCGGTCGGGTAAATTCTCAAGTCTTATTAATAAATTTCTCATCAAATCAACCAACGCCAATTAAGATTTTGTCATTGATTGCAACAACCTCCTCTCCCTTCAGAAAAATATACTATGCATACTATCAGGTTGAACCCTTTGAACTCATTTAAGTAAGCATTTACTTACTGCAAATACAAATATCGTTTTTCTTTCGAGAACCCACACATTATACGACCTTCTCCCAAAATTCACAACAGGCTCTCGCTTAACCAAGTCAGAAAGGCATGTATCCCGTTTATAAGGATGGAACACATAAAAACATTGAAGATTCTTCTCACTATCAAACAAAAAAGGTAAAGAAATTCAAAATTAATTTAGCTGCGAGGTCAAGATGTTTTTAAAACTGTTGTTTCTAATTCTCTCTGGATTCAAAAAAAAAGTTAAGAAAATAAAGCTCGCAGCAATAATAATTTATCTGCAAAGATCGCAGCAGATAGCATATTTTGTCCAAAGACTGCGTACTGTTATGTATTAATTCTCTCAATTGCAATATTATGATGTAAAAGATGAGATGTATTTTTTTAGACTTAGGTCAAGTAAGTGAAGATCAGATCATGTGAGCTGCTTATCTAAATTAGTTGTTCACTTCAAAATGAATTCATTTCTAGAAAGAAATAAGAAAAACATAAAGGCTACGCAAGAACAAATGCAAGTCATGGCGTATCCGTGTGTCCATTCTCAACAGAGAATGTTTCACCCCAATCGGACCACCGATCATGCTAGCGAGTATAATCAGTGTAAATCATATTGAAGAAGAACTACTTCGCGCATCACTAATATACTGCCTGGCACTATATTAAAGATGGACACACGGATGTGCCATGATAAAGAATTACTTATATATATACACGCCATACAGTTAAATTATCAGCGTGCATCACTAGCACATAGGTAGGACGTAGGTAGTGTCCGTCTCCACCTCCAAGTTCTGGGGACCGCTGATCAAATCTCGCTCGTTGCCAGGCAGCGTGTTAGTGATGCGCAAAGTAGTTCTTCTTCAATATAAAAATGTTTTGTCCAACCAGTACATTCTCAAATTGATGACGAAAAAAATGTTTGTGTGTTCTTTTCCAGTCAGTCTTTAAGTTCAAATTATAGGAAGTAGAAATTGTGACAGTTTGGTAGCAGACTGACGGAAATGACTAGCATATATAGACGACGTCGCGGTTAGACGTTTATTTAAAATATAATGCTGAGTAGCTAACAAAAAAATCACCCGCCTTTTAAAAAATAACCGCAACTAATTAAGATTTGGCAACTTTTCAGTATCAGTTATTTAAAGTAACTAAAATAAAAATTTATAATTAAAAATTTATATTAATTACTGCATCAAAAAACCACTCCGGATGAATCACATGGCGGCAACTTGTGGAATGTCATTTGCCGGATTTTTGTGACATCTAGATATTAAGGCTTCGTAAAATATGATGAGGAAACACACAGCGGACAACTAGCTACTTCAAACAACCTTGTCTTAAATAAAAGGTTACGAAGTTGAAAAAATTCGAAGGCTTTTATCGTGACAGTAACTAACTAAAAAAGAAAATTTAAAATTTATAAAAAAAATCTAAATAAAAAATTCATAGTTAAAGTCTTTCGCAAATCACCCGGATATACTTTGCAAAATTGAGACGATTTTGTTATAATAGCCTGTCGAACCTTTATGTAGTTTTTAATCGTGTGTGTCAATTTGTTTGGCAACCGGAACACAAAAGAATTTCTAATGCTAAATTAAGATGCAATTAATTCGTTGTTATGTTAACACGATCTCACGCCATAACACTCCCCCACAAATGATTATTTAATTACAGCAACTGCGGAGAAGAGATTACAGTATAAAAAGAGTTTCCCTGCATACTCGTTATGTTAAATGAGGTATGTACTGGAAGATGACCTGTTGTTGGAAACATCGTTATCCAAAATAAATAATAAATAATTCTGATGTTTCTAAAAAATTCATTTATGTAATTATGGGAAGATCAAATTTAGAAAATATAAATGATTAAAGGAAATGTTTTATTAATTAAAGAGAAAAAGTTCTTAGTCTTTAGTTTGTTCATTATTTATAAGACATTTATTCTTTGTTTGTTTTAGATACAATTAAACCAGGAAACCATATCACGAACGTGACAGCTCCACTTTGGAAGATTTTGTTATCCAGGATGAAGGATCTGTTGAACATCTGCGTATTTCTCTTCACATGCTCTTCGCATGTTTCACTTTCAGACAACAAAGAAGTAAGTAAATGCAATCCAAAGAAAGCCGTGATGAAGATATATGAACCTGGTTGCGATATAGTGACAGTAGAAAGCTTCGGCTGCCGTGGTTATTGCAAGTCATCATCAGCGTTTGCGAAAGTGAACAACACTGAAGAATTACGAGTTAAGTGTCGCTACTGCGAGGTGGTTCGTTACGACATTCGATCTGTGCAGCTTTCGTGTCCTTTACACGAAGTCAAGACAAAAACAATCAAGTATCGAGTTGCGACAAAATGTCGTTGTCGGAAATGCTCGCAAAAGATGTTTGACGCTTAAAATAAACTTTTATTTGTTTTGTCAATTAGGTAATCTTTAACTAAATTTATTTATTTATTAGTTGCACTTATGAAAAGGTTTATTATTATGCTGGTAAAAACAAAATGAAGGTTAAGAATATCTCATGTGTGAATGTTGAGTGGTCTATGCTTGTAGAGCTAACTGCTGACAGTTTATTAATGGAAATGAGATCGAGCACCACAAATAGCTTTATTTATCAACACACTCTAGAGTATCAAATAATCATCCCCTTCTTTTGATTTCTGAATTTTTTTCCACCAACATTTGGAATTTTTTAGTAAAATTATTGTGTAGATGTTTTAGTTAATCAAAAAGATTTTATTAGGAATTCTATTTCATTTTGCAATTTTGTCTGATTTATTTATTTCAGTTATTTACAAAAATACATAGAATCTCAACATTACCACCAGGGAGCTCATCCAATACACTAAAACCTTTCGATATGCATATACTCTGGAGGCCTCCATGCATATACTGATCTAACTACTTTCGATATTTTTTGAAACGGGCGCAAGTCCAGTTAAAAGGCTACTCCAAATTGGGTATATACAGGGCTTATCTGTCGAGTTTACAGTACCTTATTACACGAAAATAACGAAGCAAGTAATTAACGGGTCAATAATTAATGCCATCAAAAATTAACACGAATTTCGAATTAGAATTTCAAAGTGTGTGGTAATTAACGCGAATTAACGAATTTAAATTTTTAGATGGTATTTAATAAAGTCGAATTTTTAAAAAGGTAGACACTTCTTTACCGATTCAACCTGAGAGATTAATAAAGAAATAGTGAAATGAAAAATTTATTATTATTACTTCGGTTTAAATAAAAACACAGGAAAGAGCTTGTCGTTACCCCGTCCAGTTAAAAATATCACTCAGCCATTTAATTTTGCAGAATAAGTTTTCATGACAGTAATAAAAGGTGTAGCTACCTTACTGCATTTAGCATAAGAATTTTGTTGTAGCTAGCTAAAAACTGCATTTGGCTACTTTAACTTTTTAGCCAGAGATAGCTATGAAGAGCTAGTCACAACGAAAACATAAAAATAAAAATTGATATACCAAACTGAATAAAAACATCAAAAGAATGGGATTAAATAAGGGTAGTTATAGCTTCCTATCTTAGCAGAATGCTGCCCTAAAATCTACGTTCCTAGCTAAAATCTGAAAATTGGTTTGTTTAAGATTTATACATTGCTAGAAAACGTGACGATATATTCATCTTAACATGTAAAAACATCAAAATAAATATAGACCTACGAACCGGACAACATCACCTCCAAACTGAAATGCCCTCCGTAGCATGTTTCCGTTGTTTATCCGGTTCTGGCTTGATTCCGAAAATATTCCGAAATTATGCTGCGTCCAACCGAAAAACGGAGGTCCGTAAAAATCGGGCCCTGCGCTACTTTTCCGAAAAAAGCTGCGCGCAACCATTTTGAACAGAATACGGCTATTATAATAGAGATATCTAATCGACAGATAAGATTTTTTCTAATTTTTATTAACTGTTTGCATCCCATATAGCAGGGCTAAATATGTTGTAACATTTTATTAGTGCAGGAAAATTCAGAAAAAACATTACCAAGGATTTTGCAAACACGAAAATGTTGTTGTAGTGGTTTTAATTTTAGCGTATGTTCGAGTTGTTGTCAGTTCTTCGTACTAGCTATTTCACATAAACATTTCCAGAGCTGTGAAGTTGATGCAAACGTTGAATGAAGTTGCATTTAGAGGTGTCCCTCAGATACTAGCCTGGTTCCACAATAAGAGCATTGTAACGTAGTGACCTCACAAATTCTATACATCATCCAGTCTAATACGTGGCCATTAAGTGAAGATACTAAAAGCAATTATGTAAGTTAGCAAGACAGCTATTATTTATTTTGGTTTTGATATCCGAACAAAAAGCCTTATTAAAAACACAATCACTAATCTTCTCTCGTGATATAGAAGGTTTTATCTCACGCCATGTTAACCAAGGACATTAAATAACTGCCTTAGGCCTGTTTTATAAGTTGCATCCATACAAGCTGAACTTGAAAATACACTTATCAATGTTCATACTGGACTCAGGAGTTAGAATCTATTTTGTTAGATTCGCGGATTTATGTGACCGGGCATGAATTAAAATTCATGACTAGTGCCTTTTTAACGCTTTTGATCTAGTGTACGAACCTGCAGAGTGACGATGGATGTCGTGGAAGTTTCAATTAACTAATGCTATATGTTTAACACTAAAAAAAAGAAAAAAGAGTTCTAGAGACGAGGATTCTTTCTTCGCTCGGCTCAGTGAAGAAAAAAATATAGATCGAACTTGCTGAAATTTTCAATAAGCTCAGCTCGGCTCAAAATAACTTAAAAAACGCTGAAAATACAAAACGGTTTGATTTTAATCTGGTAAAAGCGCAATATTTTTTTAGCTTTATGATGCTTTTTGTTTCGTCTATACAGGAAATACAAAACAGAGTCAAGTTTCTACAAAAGATTTGTAAGTATTTAAATCAATTACGTATCACTGAATGGTATGGCATTTAATTTAGTTTTCTCCGCCTACACACTTAAAAAAGACCTTCACAAGTTAAAAGTTCCCATAGTCACTTAATGGCTCTGCATATGAAGTTATCACAAATACAAAAAAGTTAATGCCTTAAAAACATAAAATTCAAAAAATCCATAGCAGATTGCGTGAAATGAATATTTCACGAAACTATCAACTTAGCGCATCAGGGTTATTGAAAGCGTTTTGTTCGCAAATTGTCAATGATTGTATATGTACCTAAAATGCACCGTAAATTTCGCTTGACAGTTTGTTGTCATTTTTATTCTTGTCGAACATCTCGTAAATTTAGGTAATATTGAAATATATAGTTAGATATATATGACAATGTCTTGGGTTAGGTAAGTGTCGTCCTCTTTTTAAAATCATACACTGAAATGCAAAGTGTGTGTTAGAATAAACATAGTTTATAGTTTCCAATTAAAACATTAATTGATTTCGTGAATTATGCAACAACAGAACATTCAAAGCGTTCTTATTGCATAACTTTTACGTTGGATCGTAACTTCGACGAAATGTTTTGCACCTTTTTCTTGTCCATTTCTGCGACCATTTTACAAACTCTGCAAGAAAAGTGGTCCGAAGAAAGAAAAGACGTTCCAAAGAACATGTATTGTAACTCTTTTTTTTCTAGTAATTTAAAAAATTTGTGATAAAAAGCATCAACGGTAGCATTGATTGAAAACAGTGGAAGATACATGGGAAAAATATTAGTGGATAATTAGTGGAAGAATCAATTGTAATGAACTGCTTTTGGCTTATAATGGACATTGGTTAAATAAACTGTTTGTTCTCTTGTTATTATACATGGAAAAAGTATTAGTGTATAATCAAATCGATTGTAATGCCTTTATAATGAACAAAGGTTAAATAAACAGTTTGTCCTCTTGTAATTGAGATGTCTATCAGATCCAGCACTGTTCTATTTACTGGAAAGGATTATTTTTAGGCATGCATTGCGCAACAGAAAAATGTTCTCTAATAACCTTCTTATGAAAGGGATATTATTACATTATACGTGCTCAGCTGTCATAAGGACAAGTATAATGGCGCGGTCAGGTAAATTCTCAAGTGTTATTTATAAATTTTTCATCAAAGCAACCAACACCATGCATACTATCAGATTGAACTCCTTGAAACCATTCAAGTAAGCATTAACTTACTGCAAATACAAATATCGCTTTTCCTTTCGAAACACACATTATACAAGCTCGTTCTAAATTTAACTACAGGTTTTTTTAGTTTGCCACTTCATCACGCATTCATTTTTTATCTCCAACCACCCCTATAATTGGTTGTTGATTTCATTGCCTCTCTCGCTTAACCAAGTCAAAAAAGCATGTATCCCGTTGATAAGGATGGAGCACGTAAAAGCATGAAAGGTTCTTCTCACTATCAAACAAAAAAGGTTGTGAAATCCAAAATTGATTTAGCTGCTAGGTCAAGATATTTTTAAAAATGTTGTTTCCAATTCTCTCTTGATTCAAAAGTTAAGAAAGTAAAGCTCCCAGCATTAATATTTTATTTGTAAAGATCGCAGCAGATAGCATATTTTGTCCAAAGACTGCGTACTGTTACATATTAATTCTCTCAATTGTTATATCATGGTGTAAAAAATGAGATGTATTTTTTTGAGTCAAGCGTCAAGTAAGTAAAGATCAGATGATGTAAGCGGCTTATTAAAATAGTTCTTCGCTTCAAGATGAATTCGTATCTGGAAGGAAATAAGGAACAACATAAAGGCTAAGCAAAAACAAATGCAATGAAAGTTATGGCGCATCCGTGTGTCCATTCTTAAAAGACAATGTTTTACCCCGATCGAACCTCCGAACATGCTAGCGAGTATAATCAGTGTAAATCATATTGAAGAAGAACTACTTCGCGCATCACTAATATGCTGCCTGGCAGTATGTTAAGGATGGACACACGGATGTGCCATGATAAAGAATTACCTATATATACACGCCATACAGTTAAATTATCTGCGTGCATCACTAACACATTGCCGTGCGTAGTGTAGTGTGTCCGTCTCCAGCTCCTGGGGACCGCTGATCAAATCGCTTCCATGCAGTAAATTAGTGATGTGCAAAGTAGTTCTTCATCAATATAAAATGTTTGTCCCAATAGGACATTGCCAAATTTATGACGGAAAAGATGTCTGTGTGTTCTTTTCCAGTCAGTCTTTAAGTTCAAATTATAGGAAGTAGAAATTGTAACAGACTGACGGAAATGACTAGCGTAAAGACGAGATCGTGGTTAGACGTTCATTTAAAATAGAATGCTGAGTAGATAACAAAAAAATCACCCACCTTTAAAAAAGTAACCAAAACTACTTAAGATTTGGCAACTTTTAGTTTCTAGTTATTTAAAGTAACTAAAATAAAACTTTATTATTAAAAATCTATAGCTATTAATTACGGCTTGGAAAAGCACTCCGGATGAATCACATAGCGACAACTTGTGGAATGTCATTTGCAGGATTTTTGTGACGTCTAGATATTTTAAGGTTTCGTAAAAAATGATGTGGGATCAGCTACTGCAAACAACCTCGTCTTAAAAAAAAGGCTAGGAAATTGAAAAAATTCGAGGATTTTTATCGTGACAGTAACTACTAACTAGAAATGAAAATTTAAAAGTTATAAAAAAAATCTAAATAAAAAATTCATAGTTAAAGTCTTTCCCAAGTCTGGTGATACCAAAGAATGCCCGAAAATATCGAGAGGTATCTTATATTTTTTTGTCCGATAAAATATATAGCTGTCCAAGATGAAAGAATGACCACTTTATCTTGTGATGCCGATACGATGACAACACTTCAAAACACGTTGAATTTGCACGCAATCACCTGGAAATACTTTGCAAGAATTGAGACGCATTTGTTGTCATAGCCTGTCGAACATTTATGCAGATTTTATTCGTGTGTGTCATTTTGTTTGCCAACAAGATAACAAAAGAATTTTCCAACGCTAAATTTAGATGCAATTATTTCGTTGCTATGTTAACACGATCTCACGCCATAACACTCCCCCACAAATGATTATTCAATTACTGCAGCTGCGGAGAAGAGATTGCAGTATAAAAAGAGTTTCCCTGCATACTCGTTATGTTAAATGAGGTATGTACTGGAAGATGACCTGTTGTTGGAAACATCGTTATCCAAAATAAAAAAAAATTAACTGTGATGGTTCTAAAAAAGACATTTATGTAATTACAGGAAATCAAATTTAGAAAATATAAATGATTAAAGGAAATGTTTTATTAATTGAAGGGAAGAAGTTCTTAGTATTTAGTTCGTTTATTATTTATAAGGCTGTATTCTTTGTTTATTTTAGATACAATTAAAACAGGAAACCATATCACGAACGTGACAGATCCACTTTGGAAGATTTTGTTATCCAGGATGAAGAATCTGTTGAACATCTGCGTATTTCTCTTCACATACTATTCGCATGTTTCACTTTCAGACACCAAAGAAGTAAGTAAATGCAATCCAAAGAAAGTCGTGATGAAGATATATGAACCTGGTTGCGATATAGTGACAGTAGAAAGCTTCCGCTGCCGTGGTTATTGCAAGTCATCATCAGCGTTTGCGAAAGTGAGCAACACTGAAGAATTACGAGTTAAGTGCCGCTACTGCCAGGTGGTTCGTTACGACATTCGATCTGTGCAGCTTTCGTGTCCGCTACGCGAAAACAAAACAAAAACAATCGAGTATCGAGTTGCGACAAAATGTCGCTGTCGAAAATGCTCGCAAAAAATGTTTGACGTTTAGAACAAAATTTTATTTGTTTTGTCAATTAGGTAATCTTTAACTAAATTTATTTATTTATTAGTTACACTTGTAAAAACGGTTTATTATTATGCTGGTAAAAATGAAATGACGGTTAAGAATATCCCATATATAAATGTTGAGTGGTCTATGCTTGTAGAGCTATCTACTAACTGATTGAGCACCACAAATAGCTCTATTGATCAATTCAGCCTAGAGTATCGAATAAACATCTCCTCCTTTTGATTTTTGAATTTTTTTTAACTAACATTTAGAATTTTTTAGTAAGTTACTTTCTTTTTACAATTTTTTCTGATTTATTTATTTCAGTTATTTACAAAAACACATAAAATCTCAACACACTAAACCTTCAGAGAGGCATGTACCTTGGAAATCTCCATACATATACTGATCTAACTACTTTTGGATTCTTTTAAAACGCGCACAATTTCAATTTGTGTTTTTTTTTTACTTTTTGCAAATAGTAAAGATAAAATGCAATGATAGCGATGGCTGTCCCAACATGCTGATGTCAGCAAAGGGCACTGAACTAAACAATGTTCATAGTCACTGATCTGACGGTGAAGGTTAAAAATGACGCCATGAAGTAAGCAAGCAACGAGACACGAAGGAGAGGACACAATTGACACAGAGTTTTTTTAAGCCAACTTTGAAGCACACAAAGAAAAAGATGAACCGCATTACCAATATAGTATTTCTTTGCATATGAAATATATTTATATAATAAAATAACTTAAAGAAAGAAAGGTTTTGAAATATCTTGTTAGGTAGACAGCTAGAAATAAACAAATGGTTGCATGTTTTAAACTTTATGTTTGTTTGAGACATTTCGATTTTTTAGTCATCCAAATTCGAAATTTGTAAATAATTTAACAATTAAAGAAATTTTAGAAAAAGTTTTGCCTGTCAAAATAATGTTTTTTCTCTCATTGACAAGTTGGCCAATCACCAAACATCTTGACAAAATTTGAGTAGAAGACAGTAGAATATACCAAGAGGTTGAATTAAAAAGATAACCTCCTTGATATAAAAACATTTACATTCTCTGGTTTATTCTCTATCAAAAAACTCTTGTTTATTTTAATTATGATTCTAAAAAAATTCTCCAGACGTAAATCGTTCAACTATACTTAACAATTTCCTGTTACACCTAGACATATATTTTTTTGGATTGGAATTAAAACAGATATCGTTTAAGTGATTACGCACAGGCATCTCGAGTGGAATAATAAGTTTTAACCGCATTGACGTAATAATGTCGTGTGCTCAAAAAACCACCAACTGACTCTGTCATAGAAATTTTCCCGCGAAGTGGATTGCAATTTGACACCATTTTGTTTAAAATTCTTTAGTCTTAATATTCTTCTGGTTTAAAACTTAAAAAGTCAAACACTAAACCTGTCTCTCACGCGACTTACATGCAAAACTACTATTTCAAAAACTTCTACAAGTGCCCACCTTCATCCAAAATGTTTAAACCAACCCTTGAAAAACTTCCAACCCATCGCCTTACCCTAACATTTCATCCTGCTACACAAGTAACGTGCTTAACTCTAGAGTAATCATAGATAAACCCTTTGTCTAATGCCTATCACACTCTTTCACATCTATCAACCCTTTTAACTTCTTACACAACCATTATTCAACCCCCGTCCACAACCATCATTCAACCATCATTCAACCATCATTCAACCCCCTTCCACAGCTATCATTCAACCCTCTTTCACAACCATTATTCACCCCCTTCCACAACCATCATTCAACCATCATTCAACCCCCTTCCACAGCTATCATTCAAGCCCCTTCCACAACCATCATTCAACCCCTTCCACAGCTATCATTCAAGCCCCTTCCACAACCATTATTCAACCCCCTTCCACAACCATCATTCAACCATCATTCAACCCCCTTCCACAGCTATCTTTCAAGCCCCTTCCACAACCATCATTCAACCCCCTTCCACAACCATCATTCAACCATCATTCAACCCCTTCCACAGCTATCATTCAAGCCCCTTCCACAACCATCATTCAAGCCCTTTCCACAACCATCATTCAACCATCATTCAACCCCCTTCCACAGCTATCATTCAAGCCCCTTCCACAACCATCATTCAAGCCCTTTCCACAATTATCATTCACCCCCCTTCCACAACCATCATTCAAGCCCCTTCCACAACCATCATTCAACCCCCTTCCACAACTATCATTCAAGCCCCTTCCATAACCATCATTCAACCCCCTTCCACAATCATCA
Source organism: Hydractinia echinata (assembly GCA_030067915.1). NCBI lineage: Eukaryota > Metazoa > Cnidaria > Hydrozoa > Anthoathecata > Hydractiniidae > Hydractinia > Hydractinia echinata. The sequence goes on along the minus strand of JASGCC010000178.1, from coordinate 637,647 downwards.
TTCAAACCCCTTCCACAACTATCATCCAACCCCCTTCCACAACCACCATTCAACCCCTTTCACTATTATTATTTCACTTGACTGGGAATGTGGGTAACAAAGCGAATTGTTGAAAAATCTATTATCATCTATGCTAAATGTAGAAACACCATCGCTGTTATTTTAATAGTTTCTTTAAGAATAATCTTACGATTTTATTTCCTTGATTATATATAAAAATATAATCCAGTATTATGTTTTTATTATTTTCGAACAGCTAGTCTTTCATGTTGTGCTTGCAAAAGCTTTTTGTTTGTAGCATTTAATAGCAAATCTGTTTGCTGCACAAGATGTGGTTAATTGGAACAAGCTTTTTGTTATAAGATTATCAAAATTGTTACCATGCTGGTCGTTATCCTTGCTTCTCTATTGTTCTAAGCAATTGGCCTATTGTTTTTAACCTAAAATCCCTGTCCGATATTCTTAGAAGGTATATTCTTATAAAGAAAAAGTGGGTAACTTCATCTTAATTGACCTCACTGCAGTTTTATTGACCTCACTGAACCATTAGACCTCACTCTCGTGATAAAGAAGGTTTAATCTCACGCCATGTTAATATTCCCAAGCAAATTAATTAACTTCCTTAGTTTGTTTTTAAGCTTCGTTTGTTACAGCTGAACTTCAAAAAACATTTTTAGTCTTATTTACAGCTATGACTTTCCATATACGTTATCAGGAAAGAAAACCCTGGGAAAAGTGACTAAATTTGAGATTCGGTGACTAACTTCCCGCGACTAACTTTAGCCCAACAAAATATCGAAGGGGATGAAATCATAATAGCAATGAACCGCAACCTCCTTATAACGACATATATATAGTATAGTAGTATATATATAAACATAGTGACAAAATCTTGGAAGCTACCCTGATTCAGATAGCGACGATTGTCCTGATATTGAACAACAAATCACTGTGGGTGATGATAATGAAATTGATGTAGTATTAGAGCGAAATAAAAAGATACAAAAACAATTAGATTTTTTTCTTTACCTGAGACCCAACTTTTAGTCGGGGGGAAGTGACTAATTCTATGCATTGGTGACTAAAATTTTCCCGACTAACATTACCCCCCGGTTATTTTAAACTTGTCAAAATTGACATGTCATTATTCACCAGGGACCTTAGGCTATTTAGTTAGATTCGTGGACATAAATGAAGTTAGTTTTCGCTGAAGGCAGCATGACAGGTCTTTACGAGCAGGTCCTATATGAAAGAGCGAAAAGGGATCCAGGGGACGAAGTGGCATTACTATTGCATGGCGTTTTAGCTGGAAGCAGCGAATAATAATTTCGTGTACTTCTCTAGAAATGGCACCATTTTACAAACTCTACAAACGAAACTCGTCCAAGAAACAGACCACGTTCGGAAAACATATGATCTGACGATTTCATCTTTTTCCCCCTTGATTAGTATTTTAGAAGAGAATAAAGAAGTTAAGAAAATAATGAAAATCACTGCTATAAACTGCGCGAAATCAGAATTGTTTTACTTGATATGATCCAATTCTTGCATAATACACTCTTAACAGAAAATGAACACACGGATCTGGCTAACATATTGCCGCACGTAGTGTGGTGGGTTTGTCTGCGGTTTCCACTTGATTAAATCTCGCTAACTTGTCAGGAAGTAAATGAGCAAAATGTAGCTCTACTTCGAATTCACAAGTACACTTTATGAAAGAATTAATATTTAATTTGCTGACAAAAAAATTAGTGAGATGTCTATCAGATGCAGCACTGTTCTTATTACATTTTATTATCTTAAGGCATGCATTGCGAAATAGAAAAATGTCGACTAATAATCTAGATTTCTTTTGAAAGGTATTATTATATTTTGTGAACTCAGACACGATACGAACAAGTACAATAGCGCGGTTGGGCAAATCCTCAAAGAACTTTAACTTTTTTTTCTTCAAAGAAGCAACACTAATTAAGCTTGTTCCACTTCTCGATTGTTGCAAACCCTCTTCAGAAGAAAATACTACACAATTAGCACTATCAGAATGAAATCATTCAACCAGGTACTAAAACAGAATTGTCTTCACGTACAGAAAGACATACTTGTTACAGCTGCTTGAGAAATTGTATGAACCAAAGAACAATACAATGCGATGTTTCTTCTTGAACATTTTCTACTTCTAAAAAACCTCACTTGAGGTGCGAAATACTGTTTGCACCTTTAATGTTGGGACTTACAGATGCATATTACCAAAGTTAAAAATAATTTTGAATGAAGACTAAGTCCATAAAATATATTTACAACAATTTTTAGATCTATTGGTTGTTTTTCTCAGAATACCAAGAAACGTCATGACGTAGCTAAATCCTACATTGGTGGAAACTGACTTCCAGGAGGAAACTGTCCTGCAGGGAATTGTGCCGGATTCATATTCGGCATCATTCCAGCACCAGCTTGCATCATAGGATTGGGTTGAAAGCCTTGCATTCCTGGTGCCATACCAGCCATTTGCTGACCTGGAAAGCCAGCGTAACCACTGTAGGGTGGCATGTTAGCCATGTAGGCTTGATGCATTGCATCTGTATTGTTCTGCCCTCCACGTCTATGACCACCTCTACCCCTTCCTCCCCTATTGCGACCACGTCCGGTGCTCGTTGGCATAGGTGGAGGCTGTGCAGCGTATGGTGGTAACTCAGGTATTTTCTTCTCCTCCTGTGCGTTGTTAAGGGGGACAGGAGCCTTTGCAGTTAGTAACTCAGCAGCAGTGACAGCGGGGGAGCTTGAAGATGTCAGATCACGCTTTGGTTCCATCGGAGACAGTACAGATAGCGATGGTCCACCTAAAAGGAAACAATTAGGAGAGATTAAATAAAATACGTTTTACTAGTTTCGACTAACATTTTTGTGCGGAAACGAGTTGATACCTGATCGAGCTGTAGTCATTTGGTGCTGCAAGAAATCTGGTCCTGGTATTTTAGTGTCGGTGGTGGAAGTTTTGGCTGGATCAAAATCCTCTTTCTAATAAAGAGAAAACAATGATCGTCTATATACACGAAAGAAATACTTGAGTCAGTAACTCAAATAAAATATGCATTTACTTTTTCCGAATCGGCAGACAGAGTAACCGCTGGGACAGTAGGCGTGGCTGACGGTGGGTGCGGTTGCATATCAAGTACATCTCCTGTCTTGGTTGCTCTTGCTTCTTGTGCTTTTATCTGATCCATGTAAAATTCTTGTCGTTCTTTTATAAGCGCTTGTCGCTGTTGTTCCAACTGCGAGAAGACAATAAAAGTAAAATAAAAAATGAAAATAAAAAATGAAAAATGAAATCGTGCTTCGAAGACTTGGAAGACAAATCAAATTTTACCATGTCTCTTTCTTTATCCATGATTGTTTCCAACTCCTCAAAATGACGCAGTTTGATTTCCAGTTTCTTCATCTGTGTTTCAACAAGTAAAGCCACTAAACTTTTGATTTTTCGTTCTTCCACTTGCGCTAGGTGCTAGATAGAAAGAAAAAAAGATAGAGAAATAAAACAAATTAACCTACCATGCGTCCACCTCATAGGAACGTCGATACAAGTATAACAACTTTCTTTTTGCAGTGAATCAATTACCTTAGCTTTCACTGCAGCAGCTGCAATAGCAGCAGAAGCAGCTGTTTTGATATTTCCATCTGTAAGTTTTTGATGGGCTTTCACTTTCTCTTTCTCTTCTTCAGTCAACTCCTTCGCAGGAGATACTGCTGATTTCTCCTCCTCACTTTGCGCTTCCTCGCTCTTTTGTTTTTCCTCACCATCTTTCATTTCAACATCTTCTGTTTCTAAAAAATTAGACAAAGCCAGTTAATTCAAGAAGGGCAACGAAATATCCGTCTCGATATAACACAATTATACGACACTAAGTTTGTCAATACAGCAAACCTTCGGTTTCTTTCTTTTGTTGTTCAGCCTTCAGCTCTGCTTGCGCTCTTTCCACGTGTGCATGTATCAGATCTTCAGGAATCTCTTCTTTTAGTTTTGTAAACTCATCTAAACAAAGACCAACCAGGAAAACCTTTAAAATCTTTCGTTTAATTACAACAATAAAAAGTATTTGAAAATTTGAAAAATAACAGTTCTGCTAAGGTAAGTGAACAGAGCACTCTTAAAAATATCACCCATATAAATACCTATGGCTGCCTTTGCAGCTGCACTAGCCACACGGGGATCAACGATAGAAGAAAGAAATGCTACGGTAGACATCACTGGATTACCAGACTGACTGAACGGCATTGGTTGGTAGGCCAGAGGACCTAAATCATGTAATATAAATTACGTTTACTCTGAATATACCCTCCAAAATTTAAAAAAACAAAAAGATAACTAGTTACCAAGGAAACCAGATGTGTCATTTTCTAAATAAGGATCTTCAATTGGCAATTTTAAGAAATGCATGATGCATTCGTCCTGCGTTCTTGTCCCAACATGTTCCGATACTTTGTTCCAATCATCTTTATGGAGTTCCAGTCCCTAAAAAGTTAACCAATAGAAATGTCACAGAGAGCATAACAATTCCCCTTACTGTTGTTACGAAGAATTATTTTCACAAATCTAGTATTTTTCGCAATTTTAATTCATTCTAGGCCTTTTTGTTAAGATAAGGTAGCTTTTAATTGAAATAGCTCATATCACTGGCCGATATTTTTATCAACTACAAAGAAAATGTACCAAGAAAAACTAGAAACGAGGTTTAAAAGTTAATTTTACAGAAAAACTGACTTCTACTAATTTCGCGAAGATTTATATTTGCGATTTGGCCTTTTCGGGAATTTTTGCGCAATCAAATTTTCGCAAATATGGATAAAATTTGGGAAAATTAATCAACTTAAGGTAACTGAGAATTCTCACACGTTTTGCAATCGAAGACAAAAACAACAACATATTCGTAACGATGTTTAAAAAAATGAAACAAGCAAAAAATTTGTATTCCTCTTGTTTTGTTGTGCAGTATTTTTTATTTTTTTTTAAATATACACTATGCAGGAAAATCCGGCGAGGTAGGTTAGGTTAAAAAATTCTCATACTTAATGACTTTTTGATGTATAAAAGTTTATACCAGGCTCACAACTCGTTGTGTGTTTTGAATATAATCTTAAGCGTCCATTATTTCCACATTTTGTTGCTGACTCAGCTTAATCGCCGGAAACCGAAAATGCGCGGTTTTCCGTAAATCCCGGGCCCGGCCGGTACGGACTACAGTCACGCTCAAATTTTCCCCTCGATAAAACTAATATCACATTTTTATTGTTACTATCAAGAGTTCAGTTGTAAAGTAAAAAACAGTTCCATACTTCTAACAAAAGTAACGTTTCTTGGTCAGTCCATTCTTTATAAGCAGCTGATCGACTCTAAAAAAATAACGAGTGAATTGTAATAAGGGTGATACAGGTAACGTGGCTCGACAAACCCATTTACTTGGATATACCTTCTGTGCCTTCTTTGTTAGGTACACATCGTTACGTAAACTATAAGAAAATGGACAATTAACAAGTACACGGAAAGAAAAATCTTTTTTATATCATGTAAAAGTGAACTGAATTTCGTGAAATTTAATTCAAGCAACTCTAAAAACAATAACTAATGATAAATGAACTTTCTTGGTTATATCGCGAGGTTTCTATTGACAAAAAGCATTCAAATTTGATTAAGCCTCCTGATTCTTAGCATGAAAATCCTCTGTAAAGCGAGTATGTCAACAACCCTGTTTAAGGAAAGTTCAACTGGCTTTTGCTTTACTTCTCCCTACACGTGTGCCAAATTTTCAATTCGACGCGACTTAAATAGGCCGCAATTACGACTATGTTAAAACAACTGGGAGAATCAAAAGCAGAAAAAAACCTACCCAAAATTGCTAAGATCTGTGACGTCATCTTTATCGGGGTTTTTATCCTTATCAGCTAGATTAATTAATTGCTGTGACGCAGAAATCTAAAACGTAATTTATGACAAGATAAAATATAACATCTTCAAATTACAAGCAAAAATTAACAAACAAAATTAAAAACTTACATTAGATTTTGGTGGCAGTAGAGGCTGCAATCCAGATGGCGTATCACCCAGTGCATGAAAATGTGACGTGGGAGGTGGACCCATGGGTAGCGGGCGGCTATCAGTGTCTACCTGATAGTTTACTAAACCCCATTGCTCCAAAAAAGCCTGGACACTAAAAAAAGCATAAGATTACGAACAAGAGAAAGTATTAATTGAGCTCGAAAGACATTTGTTCACTAGTTTTTACTGATCACGTGACCTATTGGCTCGAAACTTACCGAATAATAGAACAAACATCGCCAGCTAAATTTCTTCTGCAGGCAGTTGCGGTCAAGTATTCAGTTGGATTTAGGCGGTAAGAATCAATCATAAAGTTTCTGAACGCCATATATCTACGACAAAGGATAACAAATTGCGTCAGACCAAACATTTAGAACAAAACTTGTAACAATTAAAAATTCGATGCTTATTCTTTGTATGTGTAGCGTATTCTGTTTTGAAATAACCATGGGCAGAAGAATTAGACGACGTTAGAGGTAAAAAAGAGAATCTGTTAAGCAAGCAAATTTAGTTCGGATGGTATGTAAGTAGAATCCAAACGAGTTGGAAAATTTTTTTAATGAAGCCACTCTGCAATTAGATCTAACTTCTAAAAATGTTCCCTAAAGGCTGTTGTACGCAGTGCATCTGTGCGCAGACAAAAAGACAAATGTTTAGGAGAAGGGGAACAAAACTTTTCTTCAGCATAGAAAGAATAGGACAACATTCAATTAACACAGTATAACTTACATTTCTGGAGTCTTGGATTTATTCTTGCCATTGAAAAATTCCGGCAAAGCTCTTCGTTCAATAGCATGAATACTAAATATCAAATAGTATATAGATGACTATATAATAGTATATAGATGACTATATAATAGTATATAGATGACTATATAATAGTATATAGATGACTATATAGATAAAACGTGTGGTAGAAAGATAGCAACATTCGATAAAAAAAATCTTTCTGCTAAAAACATAACAAAAGCTTGATTTAACTTTCAAGTTTAAACAACCAACCTGTTGTAATCAAACCAAGCTGCGTAACTTGGAATAACGATGTGTCGAGTTTGCTCCGGAAGGTTATCATCATGGGGCATTTCTGGATCGCGATGTACTTCTTCGGAAATCTTCGCTACTGGTTTGTCGTAGTTCTTTTCCTTCTTCAGCTTTTCTTTGTTTTCCTATGAAGCAGAGAGTATGCATTCAGAAAGACAAGTAGTAAATATATGTTTGTGAACATTTAAAAAAAAATATTTCAGCCGTAGTTACCTCCTCTTTGTCTTCCTTCGCTAAAAAAAAACGTTTACATGAAACCGAAGTGAATTTAGGAAAAGTGAAATTCCACACCACAGTAAAAAATGAGACTGTTTACATAATAATGCCTTTTTAGTTTAATTTCATTTTGAGAGTGGCCAGTATAGGGCTGAATCTTCTCTGTTTGTGATTTTCAGCATGTGAACTGAACGGAAACCGCATATCACTCTGGAGTGAAGTGCTCACATGCAAATTTCACACCGGTTTGAAGAAATTTTAAAGTAATGCCAAGTAAATTCCTTTACACACAAAGTCATGAAAACTTCTGCAAGTCCTAAAAACACACCGTGGACTGAAGTGACTCGAATCAGTTCGAGGTAACTTTTGGTTCATATAAGTAGCCTTAACAAACAGATTCTTTAACTTCACATACAAAAAAATGAGCATGACTTACTATTCTCGCTTGCAGGAGTATTATTCGACAAATCCACCACTGTGTTAACTTTACTGATAATTGCTATACACCAAAAAATAATTAAAAAAATATATTTACAACTTTTACAGAAACTTCTCAAAATTTAATAAGATTTCTTAAAGTTCTGTAGGGGTTGTTGCTACAAAAATGGAAGGGGTTTAACTAAAAGACATGAAATTGACGATTAAAGAGTGTTGATGTTTATGCGTTATTTTTTCTAGCCTAAATTTTTTCCCCCAATTTCAACACTTATAAATTAAAGATAAAAGAGAGTGAGAAATTATCTATTTTGTAATATATGCTTTTTGTGCCAAGTTTGAACTGAGTTTCTTACAGTCAATGAAGATTTTCCACTTATTTTGAAACCAACAGATATCGCTTTTTAATAAGTTTCTGTTTATGAAGATAGTAAAGAAAAAAAGGTCAAATGGCACAAACCTAGTTGTGTGTCATCCACGGGTAAAACTGTCGGCTAAAACAAAAAAAGTGAAAATATCTTTGAAGTACTATTCCCCGAAAAGATAATAACCTGTTCTTCTCAAGGCACCAATTAGATACATAATTGGTTACATTCAACGTAACTCACATTTGGAACGGGTTCAGGATCAGGTAGTTCAAGTGTCGAGTCGTTGTCTCTGAAATTGATGAAACATTCCACTCATTAGAAACTTAAACGTTGATAGATCCATAGTCAAAATTATGTTTAACATCTCATTTTGAGGTTATAATTAGATCAATTCAATATCATTTGCGTATGGTTAAGGTAATTAGATCAATTCAATATCATTTGCGTATGGTTAAGGTAGAGTTTTTATACGCACCCTTCCATTTCCTCTTTACTCCTTCCTTTCTTTTTCTTTTTACCATTTGGTTCGGGTGATGTCATCAACTTACGCTTTCTACTGCTACCCTGGAATAGGAACAAAAATTATACATAACACAACCAAATACGCTGTAATAAACACTGATGAAATAAAGGGAAATTGCAACATACATCGTCACTCATTAGCCTTCCTTTAATCTTTCTCTTTGTTCCTTTCTCTACAAATTAAAGAAGAAAAATAATTTAAAACATATCCACCATTACAAATATATGACCTGAAAACATTGGTTTATTTATTGTAATAGGAACGAGCAACACAAAACATTTACCTTGCGGTGACACAGGGCCCATGCTACTCTAAAAATGCAGATGTATATTTGATCAGGAACATAAAATTTCAACAAAAGCCAAACAATAAACAACAATAAAAATAACAAAAAGGAAAATACATCTTCAACTTCGTAATCTTCTTCATTCATCCACTCATTATATAAGTCCATATCCAGAAGCCAACGACCATTAACCTAAAAATATAAACCGTTACATCATTTCTGTAAAAAGAACAGCTATGTGCTATCAAAGCTCTAAATTGTAAGCGATGATCAACACTTACCTCCCATGGCTTGGTTCTTTGAGGAGCTGGTTCAGGTTCTTGATCACATTCACTCAGAGGAATCCAAGAATCGTAACTAGCAAAGGTGGCGTCGAAATTAACATTATGTGGTGCATTGAGTAAAAATAAAGGTGACTTTAATAACACCTCGCAAAAAATAAAGAAAACTACGAGGTGGGTTCAGATTTATAGTTTTTAGGAAATCACAAACCTGTCTGGATAGTACCACCAATGCACCAATACAGTTTTGTCTCGCTTCATTATGGGACGAATCCACTCCTCTATAATACAATATTATCAAACTGCACATCGCTTTTGACAACAAATGACAAAATAAACACACTAGAACCACAGTAGAATGTTTCTTTGTCAAATATAAGTTACCTTCACTAGAATATGAAGAAGGTGGGGAATGTACAATATGAGTCGCATCACTTTTCTCCTCCACAATAATACCCTACATAAAAAAAAAAAAAAAAAAAATAGAAAGCAACTAAAATTTTATTTAGTAACTTTAAAATTACAAATATTCAGTTTTCGGACTAACCTGATGTCTTTTAACAATATCTCTTAATCTGAGTAAATGTTTTGTGTCCATTGTAGGTTCAAAACAGATTTTTGGTGGTTTCAGCAAATTTTTCTAACAAAAATAATAACCAACACATTAAATTTTAAATGACTGAAATTTCATTCATGCTACAATGTGAACATGAGACAACAAAATGACATTCTAAATTACATTCTGCTAGGCTATCACCAATGACACTGAAAAGTTTTGTAACAAAATCAACTTCACGTAAGCCATAAACAAACCCAATAAAGTCAAACTTGTCCCTAGAATGAATTGATCAAGACACTAAAAGATAGCTCTGCAAAACTAATTACTGACCTACACAGAACTATGAATGGAATGGAAATAGAACGTTCCAAGGAAAAAAAAGTGCTCTGGATAGCAGTTAGGGTGAAAGTTAATAAAAATTCCGTCTAAGATGCTTTCCTGGACAAATTGAATTAGAAAATTTTTTGACAAGTGATGCAGTCCGGATTTATGCCTGGTTGCAACACAACAGAACAATCTTCTAAATGTTATAGCAAAAGAAAGAGCTGGCCAAAGAGACAAAGATTTACTTTGCCCTGCTCCTAAAAAGGTTGTTTAGTTTTCTGAGAGCTGATGCATGTTTAAGACGTCAAACATAAAAGTTAAAAGGTAGGTTGTATGAGACCTGTATAAGATTTATGTTGTACGTTAGTGGGGCATGAGCAGTAAAGCAAAAAGGTCTTAACCGTTTAGATAGGAATGATATGAGAATGCTTAGGTGAACGCGTAACACCAGTTCGAGAGACAGGCATGAGCGACAGAAAGTGTTCAGATGAGCTAAGAAGCAGTTGAAGTATACATAACATTACAGCTGTTATCCAGATAAAACAGATTGGGTTGATTGGGACATTTAAAAAGAATGGAGGAGGGTAGGACTTATTAGTTCATGCAACAAAGCCCAGAGGTAGACCAAGATAGACATAGCAGGAGGTAACAAGTGCAGATTTAAAGCAAGTTAAGTTTAGAACTAACAGTGTAGATCAGATTAAAAGAAGGTCATTGGTATACCATGCCAACCCATGCATGGAAAATGCATGTTAAGTGGAGAATGATGATGATAATGTAATTCAGTTTTTTTTCTTTTCTAAACAGATTTCAAGATCCTCTTGAAATTCTACCTATTATTCACATGTAAAGCTATTCTATTTTGTCTTATTCTATCTTGTGGAAATATCAACTGGAGTAGACTGTGTCTGTTAGGCACCAAGGAAAGCTAATGCACATATAGAAGATAATATAGAAGATAATATAAAATGGTTATACATAGCGACAATATTATTTTGAAGTAAAATTAAAGATGCGGTTGTTAATATATTGAACTTTTATCTTTGGCGGATGGTTATGTCTAGAGACAGGGGCTAATCCAGGAAATTACTTTGGACATCGGTAACCCCTGAAATTCTCTTTAAACCTTTTCAGGAAACGAGAAACTCAGTTTGTTTGTATCAAACAGTTAATATTTTAAAGTGAACCTACAAGATCTAAAACGGTTACCTCCACATTTTTTTCCCTATTCGTCATTGCAAGAAGTAACGCAGTTTTTATCTATCTATTTTGGGCGCCCAAATAAGATGTCCCCAAAATCGGTATAACCATGTCTAAATTGACCTGTATTAGTCCCTGACAGAATCCAAATGGATGGGTGTATCAATATTGAGGCACATGCCAAACCACAATATTCTCATGCAAGAACTGGGGTGAAATAATTAAGGACAAACCCCAATGATGGGATAAGCCAGTGAATGTATTTGCATTAATTGGAAAAGCACGATATTAAATTTTATACTCACCTCCTTTAGTGACCTTTCTATATTGAGAAATAACTCTACATTTCTATCCATGCGAGATGGAGATTGGAAATCAAAACGTCTCCTAGGAATAAATAAAAACAGTTACTGGAAAGCACAATTGCATTTAACATTAACTGAAAGGGAAGTAAAATTTTACCACAAAGGAAATGTAAAATATCAAGTAATTGACAACTTGTATTTATTTTCATACATACCATCCTTGGTCCACTTTATATTTGAATGCGCTAGCTAAAACATGACACAATCCACCACCAGATGTGTTATCAGTTAAAATTTTCATCTAAAAAAGCCATATTTGTATTCATAAAACCTTCAAAAATATAGATACACTGGCACTATGATAATTTTTAAAATCAGTTTTTCAACCAGTTCCACAAAATATTCAGTTTAGTTGCTCAATTCCTATTGCTGTTAAAAAGCATTCTGTAAATCAAAATACCTGCTGTTCTTGAGAAGAAATAATAATATATACGTAAGAAAACAAACAATACTTACAGATAGTCGAGTGAGAGGGGGTTTACTGATGTTTTTACCAAAAGCATCCTGTAAAAAAGGCAGGGAAAATTAAATGCGCAAGTAAATATGCCATCAGAGGCTATAAAAAGGCTATAAAATATAATTTGTGAAAAGGATATTAGAGACTTCATTGGCTTTTAGAGCTGTTTGAGTACAAGTTTATGTGTTGACGCTTTCTTACAAGGGAATTGAATTTAAATATTGAAAAATAGGTACGTTTTGGAGAAGGAAAATCCAAAAAATTAAGCTGAAAAATGCACCAAAAACAGAATAAAATAGACAAATGTACAAGATTTTTTTTGATGCATGACGGTAAATACAAAACTAACTTAACATATTGAAGAAAGCAAAAACCACTTTAACAATAAGAATAATTAATATTTAAAAAAATGAAGCACAAAAGGTTACTTTACCTCCTGAAATTGTATCATTTGTTTTACCAATTCTGCCAAACTCTTTGTGCTTGGAGATTCAGCTTGAACAAACTATGTTAAGATATAATATTTCAGAACACAGTCCCTAATTCAGTTTTCACATTATAGTTAGACAAGTACCATCATATTCCTAGATTCTACACTGAACTGGAATATTTGGCCTCATTCTAAGGTTTTATTATTTTTTTATATATGTTCAGAAATTTTTCTATATTTTTAGCAATTGGGAAGGCTGGTCGCCCGACCGGGTCAATAATATAGCACCGGGTGTAAAAATTGTTTTGAGTCACAGTTACAAAATTATTTTTTTTACTTTCTGTATTTACCTTCTTAGGCGACTCCAACTTAATTAGTTGTTCTAGGGGCGAAGTCGATAGTAGCTTACGGTCGGTCGGTCGGCGAAATAAAAATAATTTTATCAAGAATGTATGGTGGGAACAACAACAAAAACAATAAAAAAAGGGAGGAGGGTGTTACGACAACCATTTTTTTCTATGTTTTTTCGCATAACGCACACAGTTATATTTTTTAGTTGTGAAGGAAAAATAATAATAATTTGTCTCACTAAAAAAAATATAACTAGTTCTCAAGGTGAAAAGATGAAAATACTTGCATGCTCAAAAACTTGTTTTTAACAGTTATGCAGCAAGAATTTTTCTTGTGTCTTTTTAAAAGTTATACAGCAAGAATTATTTTTGTGTTGTTTTGAAACTTATACACTTATACGCAGTCTTATAAGAAAATCTAAATTTAAGTGCAAAATCTTTTTACGGACTATAATCTAGTTGACAATAATAAGTCTTTCGCTGCATTAAAATTAAATATTTAAAATTCATAATGGAGGAGGGTGTTACAAGAAGCGTATTCTACCTTCTTTTTATTGTTTTTATTAAATGGTAACGACTAAAAGTCTTGCAGTATTACATTTTAGGTAGTGTAATTATAAACATATATAATAATCATAACGAAGGGTGTTACGACAATAATAATCTGTCTTTTTCTTCACTTGTATTATAACTATTTTAGTGAAAGTAGCCAATTTTTGTTATAAATCACATAAAAATTTAAACTTCTGTTTAACCACGTAACTATTTTTGTGATTACAAAATTAGCGCATCGCGCATTTTAGTTTTATTGCAACAAATTACCATGAACAAAGAATCAACTTCAAGTGGCCTTAACAAGTTGGTTAAATTGGATTATATATTTCTAGACATTTTGATTTCTCTTTGCTCTTTTAAAAAGATTTTTTAAACTTTATTCAACATATTTTTTCTTTGGTATTACATCACAAGAACATTCGTCCGAAATCTGTATTAAGGTACAGGACACCTAACCTCTCCCATGTTCTAGTTATATTTAACTTGCATGGGTGCGCACTCTTCTCGCAGTATTCTCTGTGACGTTGAAGGTCGGACTGACTTGTGGCATGGTTCCAAATGGTCTTCCGTCTTTCATTCCAGTCTCAGTGTAATGCACCAGCCGAGCATAAGAGTGTCAGCATGAAGGAAAGGGGCAGACTTTAATGTTCTCTATACCTTACATTCCTCGTAATAACATCGACCGTTTTTGATCGCAAGCTTCATAAACTTTGTGTTTTTAGTGGTGCTTATTTAGTACATTCTCTTAAAATATAAGAAAAATATATCGTAGATAGACATGCTTTGAAAATAAAAATAAAATAAAATCCCGGCCGACCGGGTTAGTGCTTGAACCCTCACCCGGGTGACGGCAAACATATATATTTTTAAGTCCAGCCTAATCATGCTGTGACTCTGGAAATTAAATCAACTTCCCATGTCAAAGTATTAATTTTGTCATAAACTAAGCCAGAAAATATAAAAGCACCAACTCTCTCACTTTGTGCGGGAGACCAGGATTTGATTCCCATTGGTGGCGATTCCATATGGGTGAGTAAATTTTACCATAGCCTCAGGTTAACCCAAGCCATGTGAGTGAAATTGGGGAGATGGCACACTGTGTGTGGGCTGTTGCATGGAGTTGTCTAGTACAGTCCGGGCGACTAGCTCAAAATGGAAGTAACTTCTGAATCGAGCAATACTTTCCGATTGGAAAGTTTTCTAATTGCCTTATCTGGAAGTAACTTCTCCATTGGGAGCCTTAGCTCTTTTCGTTCTCAAGATATTCACATTTGAAAACCATTAACATAAAAATGTTAACCAATTCACCTCTATAATATCTAATGCATTAATAAAGTTTGAATGCACATCCCTTAACAGGTCTAAAATTACTGATGATGTTGTGCAACTGCCTAGTATGTCTTTCATATTACAATCCTTGTCTCCCATTCTTTATGGCTAATAAAGCTTACTTTCCCTCTCGTTTAAATAAAAATAGAGACGTGAGGAAGCTATTTTTAAGGCTTTTCAATCGGGAAGTTTGGTCAACATAGTGCCATAACTTCCAGATGGGAAGTTTGACATTTTCCAATTATTAAAACATCCAGATTGGGAAGTTTACTTCCAATATTGAAGTAATTGCCTATTTTTACTAGTGACCCGGACTTTAGTAGAGCACAAAATCTAATTGGGTCTGCATAGCTCAAAATGAGCATTAAATACTCTAGAACTCCCTATCTAAGCTTTGGCCCCTCCTAGAAAAAAAGAACAGAGTATATTCCTCCATATTTGTGAGGCTAGCCATGTAAAATATGCACTACATCTATCTATTCTCGGATCCGGGTTAACATCATCAAATTTGAAAAAAGAAAACAAGGAACTTTTGAGGAAAATGAGTGGCATATTTGGATTTATCAGCAAAAATTATATAACATAGGAAATTTAGAAAACCAAAAGATTATTAGAACAGGATTTATTGTAATTTAAAGTTTTCAAATTTTATAGAAGTTTGACCATAATATTTAACTGCAGTGGAAATTTTTCACTGCAGTTAATTTGTGTGGTCATTTCTTCATAAAACATCAAAAGTTTGGCTGCTAATATAGAGGCAGTTGTACTTAGTGTATAAACTTGAAAATTTTCATGTTTCCATAAATTTTGGTGCTGAATTCAAATATGTTGGTCATTTTTGTTGAAAATGATCAGAAAATTTCAAGCATGTTAACCCGGATCCGAGAATAGCTAGCTAGCTATCTATCTCTGTGATCTCCTGAACTGCTCAAGGTAAAGCTAGCATATCATCCCAGAATAGAAATAAATGGAAAAGGTTTCTGAAAGAATAAAAGCATACTTTCTTTGAATTTTTAAGTAACCATTGTCGAACTGGCTCGAGGGATTCAATAGTTTCTGGTGAATCCCAATATTTTGAGTTAGCGCCACCGTCCTTTTTTGTCGCAGCCATTTTTAAAAATGGCAACAAAGAGTGTTATGCTTTGACGTGATCCGATTTGCTTAATTTGTTTCAAAACATATTACCTATAAATATATTTTAGAGTGTGAGGCCACAGAAAATTAATTAACGTGACCGTGAACACGTGGCCCCTGTGTCCGCACCCCAAGAAGGTACATGCCAACTTATTGTGTTTGCGCGATTGTGGATTGTCACGCACTCACATACAAAATCCCATCTTGCTAAAGAACTATAAGGCTCGCAATATCACGGCTGATCTTTTATCAACAGGCTGCAAAGACGAACGTAGAGAGCCGCCACTGTACAACAGCAACATCGATGAAAACAAGCAGTGTGTAGAGCGGGAATCAATCGCGACAAGCCTACCTCTAATCTATAGAACAAAAAGGATACACAACAAGAAAGCTTAGTACAAAAAATCATTAGGTGCTTTTTACCGCTCAAAACCCCCAAACGAATTTAAAAAATTAATAAACCTTATATAAAATTCTGAGATAATACAGGGGACGAGCATGTGGTTTTAGGAGAATTTAACTTAGTGAAAGTGAACTTAGAATCACAAGAATCAAGAATGTCAAAAGGCGTAAGCCAGTCTTCTCGTTTTCTATTCAAATATTTTAAAGACGCAGATAGTTCTGTTTTTTTAACAAAGACGAGATTTATCACACCGGACTAAAAAATCAGAGTTATTGGAACCTATTTTACGCACGCATCATTCTTATTAGGTAAGCCTGCAACAATATTTAATGCCGCATGTTGCAAATGTGCTAGTCTAAATGCTACTGATTGAGCAAATACATGCCGAGATTGCTAGATAGTTCAAGATTGCGCTCCACGATTAACCAAAGTCAAGAAATGAGCGGGTAAATGCAATAAAGAGTTTTATATTATCAAGCTTTATAAAGTTGAGATCAATATTTGCGAATAAATTAATACTTAGCCCTTGGCGACAAAACAAACATAAATATTTAGGAAAGTATATCTTTCAAACAGAATATAAACAATTTAAATTTGCAAATGATATATACAATAACATTTATGATTTACATTCCTACATCGGAAATTTCTTGTGTGTATGTTGACTCTTATCCTCCTTACACAAACGGAATAATTGAAAGCTTTTGAGACTGTTTACACGAGATTCGAAGTTAATTCGTTTTGAGTTTCACGATGTGTTAAGACTGTTTCCATGAGTTTTCATAATTTGGGCGAAGTGAGGCTCGCTTCGGTAGAAATTATGTCGCGTGAATGGATAAAAGGTTTTCGTCAATATTTATATATAAAATAAACGTAGGTCTCTATCTACATTGGTTGTGAATATTATGCTGATTTTGGCGAGTGAAGAAAAGAAACATTCAAACTACAATTAGTTAATGAATAAATACTCATAAATAATTCATTTGAACATCATTAGTATACTTGCCAAATTAATGTTTTCAAACGATATAGAACAAAACAAAACCACACAAGGTCATTTCATGATATTAACATCTTATCGGAAATATTACGCTGTATAAAATTTCTTCACTTCGGGAAAACGTTTGTCAGATAAGATATCTCATCGCTAATTCTCAGTAGACTTGAGACCCCAATATCACAAGTTCTGGCGAAATCTTGACTAAAGGATCTCCCATACCATTGTCACAATATTTTAAAAATTTATCCAACCGGTCAAACAGTTATATAAACCGAGATAAACTTTAAAAACATCTATATATTACTGTTGTCTACCTAGTAACTATAATGGTATTTAGCTATTTAATCTCTAATTTCAGCTTCTACAGGAAGACTTGGTGGATTCGTCTTCGTTGAAAACGAACGAAAGTAGTCAGAAGCGAATGTACATACGTCGTCTGGTTTTCGCAGAAGCACAAACTGACAGAAATCTTCTAGCAAAGCTCGCAGTTCAGGCTTGTGACGAAAGTATGTCTTATGGTCGTCAATAAGCTCCTCCTAAATTGAAAGAAAAGTCTATGAAAACTACTAACTTTTATAACACAACACAATAATTTGTGGACTCGAAAAATAATGCACGCATGTAGCTGACAAAAATAGCTCCACCTTCCTCTCCAAAAAATGCGAATGCATTTGCATATCTTCTTTCCAATGGAGGTCCTTCTTTACTTCGCCAATTTTTTTCTCTAATATAAATAATCCATCAACTTTACAGAAGAGTCGAAGCTTAAAATCATACCTGGACACTATTTTTTAAAAGCGAGGAAAAAAAATATTTTTAAGCGTTGTAAGGATTTGAAAAAGTAACAATGCTGGATTGTCCTTTACCTTGGATGTCGTCTTCTATTTTAGGTAATTCTAATAATTGCATACGTACATATGAACCTAACGTGACACGACTCGCTACGTTGCTAAAATAAAAACAAAAACAAGAAAATACATTTTATCAATCACGTTCTTCAGGCTCTGTAACCTATCTCTGTGAATAAAATTATTATCAACAGCTCTTGCAAGCTTAAAACACTTCGGATTCTGAGATACGGAATAACATAGCGTACGGAAATTTTGACATTTTTTGAACAGATGTAAAGCAGATGTCATTATCGTATAGGGTAAGTGTTTTTGTTTCGCGCGACGATTTTTATTATAAAAACAGAACATCCCCCTTTCAGAGATCAATTTAGATTAAAAATGGTATTATTTTTATCCAAATTGTGCTGTTTATAATTTTTGTTTACATCAAGCGTTCCGGGGAAATACTTTTTGTAAGCCAGTATAACGGTAAAAACAACTATAGCTTAAGATGCCGTTATTAAATTTCAATGTAAGGCAACTTAACAAGCGAGAAAAAAAAAAAAAAAAGTAGTAAAATGAAAAAGCAGAACGTTTCCCTTGATGTATGAACGTTTATTTAAATAGGTTTCTTTTTTATATTTAGCAAAGTTTATTTACGAATTACGTACTCACCCGTTGGGCAAAAAATGAGTATGCCAAGTTGTAACTGGTTCATGATTAGAAATCTGTTGTCTCTGTAGTCCCAGTACTTGTAAAGTTTTACCTCCTACTGAGAGAACAGTATCAGGAAGTTTTTCCTAAAAAAAAACATAAATAGATATTTAAAAAAAAAATCATTCTTGGAAACGTGTATTCTCAAAACCTTTTAAGTAGTTTTTAAGTAGTTCAGTCTTTAGAGTTTAGGGCCTAAGGGGGCATTTCTTATCAATTTTCAACTTTTTAGGTAAACAAAGATATTACAAAAAAATTCACTAAAACATAAAACTTACATAGGTTTGATGGGTTAAATTAACTGTCGAATCAATGGCGGTAAACTTTGCTTGCTCAGGAACTTCTTGTCGTAAGCACAGAATCCTTTGAAGAATTATATTTGCACCTAAAAAGGGATGAGAGGAGTAAAAATACGAATAAATGATTAGAAAATAATCCAACTTAATTAATCCAACTTAAGTGACAAAGTTGTTAGACCCTAAAGCCTTGTTTGTCTCTGAAAAAAAACAGATGCGCAAGAACTGCTGGTTAGTGAGTTAGCGAGCTAGTTAGTTAAAGGTAAAAAACTTTTTCGTCTTTTTTCTGCCTTGATGCAATTGCAAATATAATTCTCCTGGGCTTTATTAGTAAATTTATTTTTATTTGTAGTTTCCTGTAAAATAGGACATGGCACCTTTACATTACAAAACTGAATCAGACCAACTCATAAAGCTAATGCTTTCAAATTGAGTTATTTACCTTCAGAAATAAACCCTTTCATTGCAGCTAATGGATAAGTCCTTTCTTTTTCACTAACAACCTAAAAAAAGACAAACTAAAGTGAAAACATTAGTTGATCGCAGATAAAGTACATTAAAACCCAATGTTAAGTTTGCACTTTGCTTTCGTTAAAGCACAGCCTACAAAATAATTCTTAAAAACAAATTCTAGGAGATGGAGTAAATATATATTTTCAAAGCATTCTTTTTAAAAATTCATTCCCACTTTAGATGACACACCCTGCAAACACTAAAGTCACGACCAACAATGTTACAATCGTTAAAATTTATTTATTAGTCAATTTCATAACATCTAAACCTTACCATTCCCTCGGTTGTAGTTCTTTTGATGACATATTTGTTATCTTCTTTTATTAAGACAGTCTTTTTGTCCAATGGTTTATTTGGAATCTAAGAAAAATTAAATGGATTTAATAATAAATTTGAGAAGATCACGTTTAGTTGATTATAACATATAGTGAACAAACCTTGATATATTCATGCTGTGTTTGTTCCAGTGTTACTACACCTCTTGATATGTATGCTAAAATAGACAATTATTGTTAAAGAATTCGCCATAGCAGTAAACATTATAACAGTGCAGTAAAAGTAAAAAAGTAAGTAAAATTCAACAAATTAAAACTTACCTGTAACTGAAGTTCCCATTGGAACTTCGTCAAGCACACCATGGCTTTGTGCATGCACATAATAGCAAACTTCTCCACCTCTAATTGTCTCCTCCACAGAAATTGTTAATTCACCAATACTCTATAACCAATAACTATAGTTTTAAAAAATCACCAAAAAGCAAAAGTGCTAAAATTTGCAAAAAAAAACATTATAATCAATACTAGTATATGGTGATAAAGTATCTTTTCATAACTATTAGCAAAACCTTCACAAACACAATCAAATCAAAAATGACAAGAAGCATCATGAAGGTAACAATTTCTGCAAAGAGCAGATGTGAAGGCAACTGTTTGCAAATGAGTGGCTATTACACAAGTGAGGAAATTACACACTGGAGATTAATAAAAGGGATTTTTGTTTAGGCATAACAAAGTGTTTCTTTTACGCTAAGAATTTGTAGTAAGAGTTTTTTTTTACAAGAAAGATCAATAGTTAAGTACCACCTAAATAAATAAAGAATTCTGGATTGCAAACACAATACAAACTTAAGCGGAGGTGAAACAAATAAGAAACTTTTGAACAACAGGAGATATCAACAATTTACTGGAAATAAAATCAAAAAATCAGGGAATTCCACGAAGAAAACAACACGCGTGCTACACATCGCACGCGTAAATCTATTTTAGAAAATTTGCGCGTGCGTTTTTTCCGATTTTTTTCCTGGTTTATTTCACTCTTATCAGTCCCGTGAGTGTTCTTTAAGTGGTGTAAAAGTGCTAAATATATTAACAAAACACCTTGGTTCGTTGTAGGAAGTAATTTATAATAGGTAAATAACATATACAGTACAGTCTGAACGTAATCTACCGCGTATACGCTAATATCACACCTTTGCGTGGAGGACGGCAGTCGTTTGTCTTTTGTTATAATTAAATCTCTTAAGGGTTTTGCGAGTTTATATTTGCGTGTTAAAAAACAATGCGCTCGCGAAGAAATATCAGAGCAATTATATTTCTTGTAATAGCGAGATGCATTGTGTAAATGTATTGATAAGCTATTCCCTTAAGTATTAGCGTGAAGTAATTAAATAATAAAAATCTTTCGCGAAGTTTTATAATACATTGCGCGAGAATGTATTGTTGATTTAATTACTTAAAAAGATTCCAGCGCGTTTAATTCAAGAAACATATGAGAAGCATTGTTCACAACTATTAAATGACTCGCGCGTTTTTTTATTAAAAGAATACAACTACGGTTTATCTTTGTAAAACAAATGGTGTATATTCTGAAATAAATACAATATCTACATTTCTTGATGAAAACATTTCCTTTTTAACAATCCACGTAAAATAATCCTTCCACATACTTTTTTATTGAAACAAATAAAAAGCATTTCTATCGCCGCTTTTCGTTTATAAACTTTTAAAATGCGATCTAAAAAACTTTTAAAATGCGATCTAAAAAAACATTTCTATCGCCGCTTTTCGTTTATAAACTTCTAAAAAGCGATCTTAAAAAACATTTACATCGCCGCTTTTCGTTTATAAACTTTTAAAATGCGATCTAAAAAAACATTTCTATCGCCGCTTTTCGTTTATAAACTTTTAAAAAGCGATCTAAAAAACATTTCTATCGCCGCTTTTCGTTTTTAAACTTTTAAAATGCGATCTTAAAAAACATTTCTGTTGCCGCTTTTCGTTTATAAACTTTTAAAGTGCGATCTAAAAAGTTTTGTTTGTTAGCTTTTGGGAGACGGCTTGTTTGGAATAGTTTAAAGTTGTTTTTAGATTTAAAGTTGTTCTTTAGATTTTTAAAAGTAAAACAAGTATGTTATGTTCTTTTACACAGTTAAGAATTTTAAAATAAAATGTTCAACACACATTTAATTTCACACAGGCAGAAAAAAACACATTTAATTTAAACACAGGAAGAAAAAAACACGGCATTTAATTAACGTTTTTTAAAAAAATTTAATTTAACCACAAGTGGTTATAAACTGTTTTTAATGATACAGTTGAAGCTGTGGAAGTAAAACGATTGATTTTTGGAATACAGTTTTTAATAGTTAAATGCTTAAAGCATAGCCTTAAGCGGCGACATTAACTACGCTGTAGAAAATCAACTTTTGTAATTCCTTCGTTAATTTTTTTATTTTACGCGAGTAAAGAGCGTAATTAGCGCGTGCGATGAATCGCACGCCTGAATAGCTGTTGCGCGTGTGTGGGCGTGGGCGCGTGCGATCGCACGCGTCTCATGGGATTCCCTGAAAATATTATATCATTAATTCAAAAATAAAGTAAAAGGGTATTAGTTTTAGCTATAGAAAAAGGACATCAGAATTTGTAAAAGTAAAGAATCACACTAAATGATATAGTCTTAAAATACTCAATCAAACAATTTCCTGCACATTCAAAAATTGAAGATGTTTTGTTATTCAAACTAAGACTGCAAGGACTGTGACTTTGGCTGGCGTAAAACTAAGCTAAAAATAAAATTAGGAAGTTGTTTCTAAGCTTGTAACGAACAAACCTTGAGTGAAAAGTAAGCAACAAAATTAGGCTGCGTCATTTAAACAATTATATCTGAAAGAAAGAAAGTGAGAGCAAAATTTTCATAGGTCCAAGATACACTTAACAAAGAGGATGTCAGTAAAGGTTTCTGACAGAAATCAAAATTTGTGTTGCCAATCGCTGTGTTGCTGAGTCAAATTAAAATTATTCTCTTTTGCTACTTCGTTAAAAAGGAGGATATTACCATTACTTATGTAATATTATGATTATAAACAAAGTTGGTTAAAAAAAAATTTAAACTGAGAAGGGAACCTTAATAAATAGAAATTTTTTTAACATTTCTTTTTAATATGAGTGAGATTACTTTTGTCCGGTGTTACCTGTCCTGACATGGTTTGGTTGTTATTTTTATATCATGACGAAATAGTTATATTATTATTATCTTATTATTATAAATGAACCTAATGTTCTAAGGAAACTTGGCGAAATTGTGTTTAAAGCTGGCAGACTTTTTTAACCCAATTCGAAGTTAGATCAATAGTGTGTTCACTTCGCTTTTAATATATCTACACAAAATTAAAAGTATTTGTTATTATGTTTTATGTCCTATCAATTTGTTTGTATTTGTCTCGTAACCAAGGTAAGTGTATTTTGTCATAGTTACATGCTTAATCACTTGTTTTTACTTGTCCACGTCCCTTAGAACTTTCATATTATGTAGTCATATCTAAATGTATAAATAAAAAATTTCATAGTTCATCAGTTTTTGTAATGTATATATATGTTGCACAGTCATTTTTGGTAAAGAGACTCTATAAACATCTTTCTGTCATGTGAATCAATATGGCACAATAACCTCAGTTTTTTCTGTATTTTTGCTTAATCATTTACATCAATAAAATCAATTTTGTGTTGTTCCAAACGCAGCCTTGCTATGCGCACTACAATTAATGTATCTCGTCACTTTATTTTAGAATTGTTTGCTGAACATTAAGTTTGATTTTTGTCCTATTTACATAACCGCCATAAAGGTAGTTATATAGGAAAAACAAACATATACATATTTTTTTAACCACAACCTTTTTAAAATGGTGTTGATAAAATATAATATAGAAGTTAAAACTTGTCTCTATTCATAAGTGTTTTTAAATTAATCTAAAGTGTTTCTTTGCGCTATGTTGATTCATTGAAATTATATTTGTCACCATGGCAATAAGAATAATAAAAAATTAGTAATAAAGAACAGTATGCACTTGTCATTATTAAAAATAAAACAACTAAAATAAAAAAATTTAGCTAATACTTTGCTAGTCAACACAAACTTAAATTTCATAAAATCAACTCATAAACAATGCAGACACACGAAAATTAAGGAATAGGATAAACAAGCAAAGTTACAAAATAAAAAATTTGAAGGAGAATTAAACTTTTAGGATGCAATTTTGTGTTTATATACAATTTTAGAAATAACAACATAAAATGATAAATTGTAAAGAAAACTCTAAAAACTGGGGATAGAATAAGCAACGTAGACAGAAGACTGGATGAGATCATGTCAAAAAAAGCAAAATTTGTTATTATGTTTTATGTCCTATCAATTTGTTTGTATTTGTCTCGTAACCAAGGTAAGTGTATTTTGTCATAGTTACATGCTTAATCACTTTTTTTACTTGTCCACGTCCCTTAGAACTTTCATATTATGTAGTCATATCCAAATGCATAAATAAAAAATTTCATAGTTCATCAGTTTTTGTAATGTATATATATGTTGCACAGTCATTTTTGGTAAAGAGACTCTATAAACATCTTTCTGTCATGTGAATCAATATGGCACAATAACCTCAGTTTTTTCTGTATTTTTTGCTTAATCATTTACATCAATAAAATCAATTTTGTGTTGTTCCAAACGCAGCCTTGCTATGCGCACTACAATTAATGTATCTCGTCACTTTATTTTAGAATTGTTTGCTGAACATTAAGTTTGATTTTTGTCCTATTTACATAACCGCCATAAAGGTAGTTATATAGGAAAAACAAACATATACATATTTTTTTAACCACAACCTTTTTAAAATGGTGTTGATAAAATATAATATAGAAGTTAAAACTTGTCTCTATTCATAAGTGTTTTTAAATTAATCTAAAGTGTTTCTTTGCGCTATGTTGATTCATTGAAATTATATTTGTCACCATGGCAATAAGAATAATAAAAATTAGTAATAAAGAACAGTATGCACTTGTCATTATTAAAAATAAAACAACTAAAATAAAAAAAATTTAGCTAATACTTTGCTAGTCAACACAAACTTAAATTTCATAAAATCAACTCATAAACAATGCAGACACACGAAAATTAAGGAATAGGATAAACAAGCAAAGTTACAAAATAAAAAATTTGAAGGAGAATTAAACTTTTAGGATGCAATTTTGTGTTTATATACAATTTTAGAAATAACAACATAAAATGATAAATTGTAAAGAAAACTCTAAAAACTGGGGATAGAATAAGCAACGTAGACAGAAGACTGGATGAGATCATGTGCAAAAAAAAAGCAAAATTATCAAACCCTACTACAATGTTGTTAGTTACATTTAAATGTGCTCAATTACAATTAATTGGCAATCAGGTATATAGCACAACATTCACAACAAATTATTTAAACCACATCAATGAAGGAGAGCTAAAAATCTAATAAAAAAGCCTATAATTAGCCATAATAACATGGCGAACCTTTTTTAAGGTTTCATCAATAGCTTCCGATGTCTGCAATGACCGTCACATGAAATAATAAGCACATCTCTAAATTTGCATCACACAATATGACATATAAAATGTGTAACGTAATGTGATGTGTGTATATATAAATAAAGTAATCAAACTCCTTATTTTAGTAGAGTGTATAAATGAGTTGTACATGCGTTCTTACGGCTTTCTGTCGTTTTACAATATCGGAAAAAAGGAGGTAAAAAACATGTTTTTATAACAGTTTGTTAGAGACGAAAGCGTGTTTTCTCCAGTTTTTTAACTTCCTTCGTATCAATTTCTTTCAAATTTTCAGGAAACGTTATTAATAATAACATACAACTTATATGTACTTTTCATTAAAAATAAAACGTGGCAAGGAAAATTATCACAAAAGAACGTGTTTTCTCCTTATAAAAGTGTGATGTTTACCTCCTCCGATCGCAAAATAAGCTGCAATGGAGTGTTAGTTTTCCTGAATTATCGTAAAGGTGTATTCTTACTTTTTCTGCCCTCAAAGATGCACATATAGAGAGAGAGAGAGAATTTTTTAACCTTTGTAACAATTGGATTTTATTAAAATTTGTCTTGTATCCCCTAAACATTTGATAAACTTACCAAAATTCTGACTCAGTCATCTTTAAATTGGATAATGATGTGTGCAAAAACAAGATATAAAACTGAAATCTCTGAATTATATTAAACTACTTAAACATTTGTACAAACATGTGTAACTTCTTTGACTTATACTCCCTTGAATACTTAAGGAAATTTAATCATGCTTGGTTAAGCATGGTGTAAAATACCGATTTTGATTTAACCATTACCACCTTTTTAATCACTTCTGGCAGATGGACAAAGTAATTTTACACTCATAAAATATATTGCCATGAAATAATTAAAGCAAACAATAACAATTTTATCAGTACATATTCCTTTGCACTAACCTGCCCATAATTATTTAATTAACAAAAAAATCAATGATGCTAATTATCCATTCCGTTTTTGAGGTAAGCAAAACCGACAACAAACATTATTGTAAAAAAGATAAAAACATTATTCTTAACTACTCCTTTCAGAAAAAAAATAATTAAGCTAATTTCTCCAACACACAACATTATACAGTAAATAGTTTAATACTAGGTTGTACACTTTCACATATTTTCGTTAGCTTGGTTTTGGTTTCAAATATTCTGCCGTATACAGTAAATATATAATATATATATATTTATAAATATACGGGATTAGCCCTCTCTTTATATATATATATATATAGCTGTATCCAACAAAAATACCTTTTCACATCTCTGTTTTCCATCTTCTCTGCAACTTGATTTTGTTTCTCACCACTGCGCTGCTCATGTGTTTTTGTTTTCCGTCTGTCACTCATTAAACCTGGCCATACCGATTAAAAGGCCGCGAAATATTTAAATTAAGTACAGTACCAAACTACCGAAAGAAAGCAATAGAACATTTCTATTGACATAAAATAGCTACCTTAAAACTGCATTTAAAAGATATTTATAATTTATAATCCATTGACGTCATAATGACGTCAATGATTAGTAATTTAGCCAGGGGGTAATATATGCTTATGAAAAGAAACTATTATTTGTAAAATATATGGCAAAGACTGATTAATTTGATTGAATCTGTGTTACGCCAGTTTAGATGAATTTGCTTCGGAAATATTAATTGATGCTTAATTTACACGATCAGTTTATATATTAAAAAATTATCAGTTTTTTTATGACGGTTGATTTTTATTTTACGCATTTTGTGTATCCATAACCACAGGAAATGTTGTTTGTATATTTTAATGTTCATTGTCATAAGAATACTGAAGTTCAGGAAAGGCCCTGGAAAAGAAGTTGGGTCAACGAAAGCGTAAATTACGTTGGTAATCACCAAGGTCATAAGTTTGAGGTAAATTTTGAACCTATCGACTGGGACAGCACACCATTTTGCCTGGAAGGCAAGAGCAATATGCCATTTATAGCTAAGTTGTCATATTGGAACAACCTCCTTTCCAAGGCTCTTCTTAGTCGTCTTCGCGCCGCCCCCCAGTGTCGGAAAACTTTCCGCAAATTCATTTCGTGGCTAACCTCGTTTCCTAAGATAGCGCCCGTTAATTCTAACGTTCGGTACAAGAGTTGCATCAAATAAAAACTTGTCGCAATTTTGTTTCGATCTTTTTATACATATCATGCAGTATTGGAGCGAAATAATTTTATTATTTTTTTTTGCATAGAAAATCATTTTTGCGTATCATCGGATAAGCTCTCATCTACATGTGATGTAGACAGCCTATCCACTGCGAAATTCGACCTCTATCCACAATGTATGAACATGTTTAAGCTAAGTTTTTAAATCATACTATCTTAACGCAGATGAAATTTTGTCCAACAGGTGTTCGCTTTAGGCGGTCTCCATTCTCGTTCCCCGGAGCTCTTTGAGATTAAAACCTCGAGTTTATCTCAAAGAGCTCTGGGGTCGAGAATGGGCGGTCTCAAGTCACTTATTTTGGGTAACCATAGGTTGTGTCGTTGGATAATCTTGAAACCCGTTTATTTCAATGATTCTTTATGATAAGGTGTTTGTCATATCCTCTTCCCGAGGGTCTGTTGCCTGATGTCGAAGCCGCTAGCGCTTTCTTGACGACTAACAAGCCTCTGGCCTCGATGTGAAAAAGGCAAGAACCCCTGGGTACGTGGTTGGTGTTGTCCTAGTTTGCCTACTGCGTAACGACTTAGCACTTAAGAATCGTAACCACAATACCCAGGGTGATATTTGGAACAGAAGATGGTCAACTTGGCTACCAGAATCGTGCAACTCCAATGATGCAATTCACAAACTTCAGTTTACTTTACAAAGGTTGAATTGAAGATGTAAAAGTAACTTGCAGTCGAAAAAAATAAATTACACAAAATTGAGTGACTTTAGCACCTTTTTGCCGAAATTCCCCTTTTATGTTCGAAAACAAGGTAAGTACAATGTTGGAAAAGGAATAAAAATATAAAAATTATATTTTCTCTTTTTTAATCATTGGCAAAATTCAATTCTGGCGATTTGTTTTTGTGTTTTTGTAGTCTGAAAAACGTTGATTTTTTTCTCTATGCAAAATTGCAAACAATAATTCTAGCGAAAATTTTTCTGTTTGATAACAATAATAATAATAATAATAATAATAATAAAACACGGGACCAGTATGCATTATTTTCACGACAAACTCCGTTTAAAAACATAAATTACGGTAAATTAACAACACGTTTCTTGGGAAATTATTTATTCTCAAATTAGAAGCGTAACTTCTGGAAAAACCATTTGTTTTTGCCGCTCTTGTACCTAAAAAACAAACAAAAAAAGGATATATATATATTTATATTAATACTTAAAAATATCAAAAAAAACTAACACCTGCCCTTATGATTTTAGCGAAATACTTTTTTACGATTTGTGACTACCTGCTTACCCATATCTCAAGCATGTACACCCAAGATCTTGGTAGGCGAGGCGAGTAATTACTTTTCCGGGAAAAACATTTACTCGCCTACCAAGGTCGGAATGGGAATCCCATACGAACGCAATTTTTTAAGCAGTTTGTTAATCCAAGATCTCAACTTAAAATCATAGAACATTTTCCTGGTCCAGAGGAAATATTTCCCATATGAACAGCCCATAAGGAAGATTTAAATACCTTTCTTCTAATTTGGCTTTTATTTCCGTCTTAGCACGACGTCTTTTGCTACCGTCTTTTAATATATCTTTATTCACATGAGATTTGTTCAATTGAACATCTACGGAGTATCTACAACGAACAAAATTAATCTCAAAAAAAACAAAAACATTCAGAGACAAAAGTTGAAATAACAAAGAATTATTTGCCACAGGCTTTCTGTCAGCGTTGATCAAAACATCTGGTGTGCTAGTTTTGGAAGTATATTGACTCTGACTCTAATGAGTCCATGCAGCTTGTTGTTTCTTAGGTGGGCTGATAAAAGAATGCTTTCTAGGGCTACTTTTATTATTCTTATTGCAAAAAGGCATAACACAAGAAGTTATCTTATAATTATTCACAATGTTAAACTTAGTTGTAATAATTTACTCTTCTTCTGAGTTTTGTTTAACAAGTTTTATGGAGAAAAATTACCACAAATGAACACAAGAAAATTTTTCTAAATGCTTCATGAAAGACGTATTTGATGGTGTTATTTTCGTGAGATGTTGATTTTCCAAACAGAAAATATCATTAAATAAACACACACCATTTTTCTTCTTCACCGCTCGTTTTAAAAATTGCTTCTTCTTCCGAATGCATGGCCAAAGACCATTACATTCAGCATAAATTAAATTCAAAAAGGTTCCCGGTTTATAAAATTATTTGTAATTGTATATAATTATTTAAAAAAATGCATATTTTTTTCTTTCTGATGTCATAATTCGCTTTACCTTATTTATACAAAAAAATCCGGGAATCTTTTGTGCATAATTTATTCAGCTTTCCATTACCGAAAATTTGAATGAGCCAATAGGAAGCCTTCGGGAAAAGAGACTAGGAACGTGAAGATTTTCGTAGGTGTTAAGAAAATGTGTGAACTGAGTATGCAGAAAGACGATAGAAGTGTGAACTTTTTCTTTATGCTGAATATGCGTGCACGCGTTCAGAATTATTAATAGACAGAATTATATTCAGATTTATAATAGCATGGCACATAGCTGTATAAATACACAGATTTTCACATGTCAAATTGTTAGATAATTTCGTTTGTCATTTTTTAAAAAGATGATTACGTTATTGTTAGGGCAATTATCTACATCAGCCGGTTTCAATTTTTTTGCGATATTAGATCTCATATGCATACACCTATAAATTAGTTTTTTTTCTATGATACGACAACATTTATATATATATATATTGATAGCCTAGTTAACTAAGCTTTCTTCTTCGAGTAGATAAAATGAGTTTCTCTCAAACTAAAGCTTAGACGCGAACGAATGACTCAGCGGAAACCCCGAGTTTAAATTGGACAATGTGACTAATCGCTTCGGACGCTGTTTTAATTTATCTGTGAGTTGTTTACCAAGCTTGGTCACATCTTACTGTGGTAAAAACTTTATAGTTTACTAATGTTTGTTAGGGTGAGTGAAACCACTCGCTGGAATATTCGGATGAAAAGGGCTTTCCCCGACATGGACCACGTGAGCAAAGAACAATAGAATTAGCCAATCAAAAAGCGCGGCCAGATTTTGGCCGCAGAAAAATCGTTTAAGACCCAGCGTAATTTTTCCCACCTTAACTACTCCGATTTCCCGGTGGTAAGAAAAATTACGCTGGGTCTCCTGGCTAATATATTGATGGTGAAAGTAAACTATCTAAAAAATATTATTTTGCATATTTTTATATGGGAGTTCCATATCATGCATAATGTTTACAAAAAAATGCTCAACTCATTTTGCACATATTTTCTCGAAGGTGTGAAGTATATAACACCTCTGAAAAAGCTTTTTCCAGAAAAAAGGATGTTCCAATTATTTTCATGGAATACAAAATATGTCATTCGGAAGAGAATTTTTCTTCTTCTATATGTCAAGAATTTTTTGCAAAAAAACTAAAAATAAAATTTGTTTCCTTTACAGTAACCTGAAAACTTTTTTAAGGTCTGAGGTAGCTTTAAATATGAGAAATTCTGGAATAGCTAGTACGTCTAAATGTCTGCATTTTTTAAAAAACTCCTTTAAGCAAGGCAAAGTTCATGACCTAACATTTTCACTTAAATGTTCCTTTAGCTAAAATTCACTGTCAGTCAGACCGTTTTGACAAAAAAATTTGTTTGTGATTCAAAGAAACAAAAAACTTGCTTTCTGAAGAAGACAACAACATTACTTTGCCAACATAAACTAAATATTACCTTGTAGGCATCAGGTGGTTATAATTGACTACTTTCACAAACGACTTAATTTTTGATCGTTTATTTGTGCGCTTTTTACCCATAGGCTTAGTAACTTTCAATGGGTATTTGTCAATACCAGCTACCAAAGCATGACCATAGGGACGATCTTGTGTACCATCATCATAATTCTTTACAATGATGGCTTTTCTGCCAGCATACTTTCCACCAAGTACAAGCACGACTTTGCCTGACTTCATAAACTTGCCCATCTATAATAAAGAATGAGAAATTGTACTAAACAAAATCTACAAAAAAATATTACTTTACACTAAGTAGGTGCATGCTTTACAAGGATATGGTTACAAGTTTCAAACTGTCTCAATGTAACCAATTTTTTAAGCTCAAAAGTTCCAAGTATCTCTAACATAATCACTACATTTTATGTAGAAAACTTTATTTTTACTTTTACTATATCCATTTATTCTAAGCATTGTTTTTAAAAGAAAAAATAATTTGGTAGAGTTTAGGATTCTCAAAATTTTAATAATTTGAACCCCAAGCATTTCTTAGTTTGCTTTACTTGACCCTAAAAATATTGTCAAATAAGTCATTAACTAACTTAAGGCCTCGAGGTATAGGCTATAGTTTTAATATAATATAAACAAGTGCATGGTTTTCATATGCCTTCTCTGATATCCCTCCTTTCATGCAACAATTATTAACAAACGGATGGTTTCATTGTTAACCATTTCTAGAATCAAATACAATGTCATATTGTTCTTTTCACATCTTCCTAACAATAAATTAGAACAGAGAAAACAACAGTATTGGAGTAACTTGGTATATTGGTATACGTCTGTCTGTCACGCAAAATGGTACCGCCAAGTAGCGAGACGCACGCAATGAGGTATTAAAAGGACGGACGAATCCATGGATTTTTCCATGGGCCACCGACTGGTGAATAATAAAATGGTTGGAACATATATTTCGAGAGCAAGGGCGCCAATAAGCTGCCCATATATATAAGGGAGACTTTTCAATTAAAATTCTTGGCTTTTTTCTGAAAGCTCATGCACTTTACTGAATTCTTGCAAATTATTACCAAAATGCAAACAGTACTTTTAAGACAGTTGCCCCATCCATAAAAAAGACAACTTTCAAAGTAAACAGACTTGTGTTACTGCATTAACCATGTATTTACTTAGTAAATTGTATCAAATACAGTTTCTTGGACAACTCTTAAAACTCATTAAGGCTCGCTGTTGTACCACTAACACTTATTGCCATTAGGAAAGGCATGCTTTGCCCAAGCAATTTTTGTTGATAGACAAAGTAATGTTGACATAAACTCTAAATTTATCTGACTTAAGGTTCCATGGCGTTCTAAGATAAAACAGTGGTTCTGTATTATAACCAAAAATATGATTCTTTAATTTTCAACATGAATGTGAGCTTGAGGCACAATACACCTTTACGATAATTCCTACGACTCTCCATCGTTTTACAATATCGGAAAAAAGGAGGTAAAAATTGTGTGTTTATGAGAGGTTGTTAGAGACGAAAGCGTGTTTTCTCCAGTTTTTTAACTTCTGTCGTATCAATTTCCTTCAAATTTTCAGGAAACGTTAATAATAATAAGATTCAACTTATTTGTACTTTTCATTAAAAACAAAACGCGGCAAGAAAAGTTATCATGAAAAAACGTGTTTTCTCCTTAATAAAGTGTGATGTTTACCTCCTCTGATAGCAAAATAGGCTGCGATGGAGTGTTAGTTTTCCCGAATTATCGTAAAGGTGTATTATGAGTTTTGAACTTGCCTGAAAAACCCTTTTGCACAATTTATTAGCAAGTCTGCACACTCATAGTATGTCTCAAGGTCATAATCAAAGTATATTACAGTTGATTTCAACTGTGTTAGGGTGCTTACTACAGGAAACACTTTGTTAGAATGAAAATCCCTCCGTGCAACTGATGATAGTGCTTAGCTAGCTAGAAATGGTAGAAACACAGCAGTTCTGTCAAAAATGATGATAAATTAACCTCTTTAAATTCACCTGCTACAACAGTGACCACATGATCATAACAACTCAAAACATATTGAGGAGCTAAGCTCGCAAAGGTGTACTTCTAATATTATAAACGACTTTTTATCTGTGCTTAGCTCTCCTTTAATTTTCAAGTTTTGTGGCCGTTGTAGAGAAAAAATAATGCAAAATATATGATAACTAGGAACTTATAATACATAAAAACTTCATAAACAAGTGAAAGTTAGGCGATTTTGAAGATATATAACGATTAAGTTGAACAAAATTTTG
The DNA here is from genome assembly GCA_030067915.1 of Hydractinia echinata. Lineage (NCBI taxonomy): Eukaryota > Metazoa > Cnidaria > Hydrozoa > Anthoathecata > Hydractiniidae > Hydractinia > Hydractinia echinata. The sequence goes on along the minus strand of JASGCC010000178.1, from coordinate 603,911 downwards.
ATAGGAAGCACATACTGTGTAGTTATCTTGGGCACCAACTCCAAAAGAAAAAGTATGTTGTCTTACTTATTCAACTCGATCAATTTTTGGCAGCCACGGAAATTCATATTAATGGACGTGCCCATGTTACCAAAAATCTATATAAATTATGTGCCTAGATAATAATTGTGCCATCCAGGCACCCAAAACATTGACTGTTTATCATGAACGAGGCGGGAATCGATATCAACATGTGCGCGGCTTTCCTTGTCGTTGCTAGCTAGTTACTACCTTTACTTTACTTTGCCCTTGTCGATGGTTTGCGTTATGTTTAATACGTCCTAAGAGGTAGACTATAATGCTCTACTAGCTACCGTGTTAAGTACAATTCACGCTTTTTTACTAGTAAGTACAGTTCACGCTTTATTCTCGGATCTGGGTTAACATTATCAAATTTTGAAAAAGAAAACAAGGAACTTTTGAGAAAAATGAGTGGCATATTTGGATTTATCAGCAAAAATTATATAACATAGGAAATTTAGAATACCAAAAGATTATTAGAACAGGATTTATTGTAATTTAAAGTTTTTAAATTTTATAAGAGTTTGACCATAATATCTAGCTAGCTAGCTAACTGCAGTGAAAAAAATTCACTGCAGTTAATTTGTGTGGTCATTTCTTTATAAAACATCAAAATTTTGGCTACTAACAGAGGCAGTTGTACTTAGTGTATAAACTTGAAGATTTGCATGTTTCCATAAATTTTGGTGCTGAATTTAAATATGTTGGTCATTTTTGTTGAAAATGATCAGAAAATTTCAAGCATGTTACCCGGACCTGAGAATTATATTATAGCTAGCTAGCTGGGTGGATGGGAGACATGTGGCACAAGCTTCTTTCTCTGATACTGAATGGGAGGAGGAAGCCACTATATATAGCTAGATAATATACCACAAAGTGAATGTTATCCTTGCCTTAGCAATTTTTTAGAAAGATCAATGTGTTCAAGGCTCATACAAAATGAAATTTAAATATTAAAGTCTTTTAATGAATGCCTAGGGCCACTCGCATATTGATTTTTCTCGCAGTTTGAATGACGGTGCTGTTCTTCCCAGATTGTGAAAACGGGCTGCTTATAAACAGGACGACCGAGTTATGTACGCATTACCCGATTTTTTTTTCCCTGATTATGTCGTGGTGACCGGATTATGAACTCTAATATAATGGCTGGGCAGGCAGGCTGTGATTGGCATTTTCTTCGAACTTTTGTGAATGAAACATTCATTTGGCGAAAGAAAAAAGTTTCAACAAAATTTTCTCTGCAGAATAAAACACCATTGAAAACTAGGCTCTATCGAGTTTGTACTATGTCTGTCTTAAGGCATTGTGCGCGCGAGGCGAGCGATTCCGAAATTCCTTTGCCCCTGTATATACACCACACAAGGGTTGCTGTTTTGGCATGGGGAACAAGCGTAGTACAAGTTCCGGCAATGTTCAAATTGAGCCATTAATTAAACTTTGTGACTACTTGTGGAACAAACAATATTTATATGACTACTTGTGGAACAAACAATTACGGAAAGTTAAATGTTGGCTACTAATGACAATGTTAATGATGAATCGTGAAAATCATTAGGAAATCATTACACTACACCAGTCTATGCCATAAATAATGAGCTTGTGTTAGTAGCCGTTGTGTTAAATTAATTGCTTGTGTAAATCTTGATGGAAAATTGATTTAATTACTTTGTTCAACACACAAAGCGACAACTATTTTAAGGGGTGGAGGACGTTCACAAAGCCAGCTCCATGAACAGTGAACCCCAAACACTGTTTTGCCGTAGGCTTTCAGCAGCTGTGTGTCGAATCTGAATATTCAAATTCTTACACATGTGTCTGTCAAGTCTGTGTGGCTCCAAATCCAGAATTTGCATAACATTATCTATTATAGTGGACTAGTCGGTGACCTGTAGTTAAATCCATAAATCACCTGTCCTTTATTTACCGCATTTTGTATGTCTAGCTACTCGCAGTACCATTTTGCGCAGAGACAGATAGACGGCAGCTATTATTACAGGGATGGTTTTTATCTTTTGTAATTCTTGCTGTGATAAATCGGCTGAAGTGATAGGAAATACAGAATGTTTATGTTTTTGTTCCAATTTTTTTTTAATCTATGGCTACAGTCTCATTAAATCGATTTGCCAAAAGAAGCAAAGTGCTGGTCAGGGTGGTGTTTACAGAATTTTTGGCATATCTCACAAGAGGCATAAACTTCATCTGATATTGACTAATATTCATCATCCCAAATATTTGCATCACTAATCAAGGCTTTCAATTTACTTTGTGAAAGGTTGGCATATTGCTTTTGCATTTTGACAAACATTTTCTTCCGTCCTGTTCTTGATACAATAGCTTTTGACATGTAAAGACAATCAGAAATTGGTATATATTTCTTCTTTGTCAAGAGGAATGCAGTAATGCCCTGATGAATCTAAAATCTCAACCTGGTCATTTTCAAGAGTTAATTTGATTTTGGCATTCTTTGTTTCAGTTTTGCACAGTAACAATGGGATGTCACTGTCAATCACTTCCGTTTTAATGAAAATGCTTTTCCTAGCAATTTCACATTGATTTCATCTGGATTTCTCTGTTTCTCCTCTACCAAATTTAAAACCTGTTAAACTATCAATCCATCCAATGTCTATGCAGCCAGAATCAAGAAGTGCAGAATTTCTAGCTTTAATAGTAAGGGATTGTCTCCAAGATTGTTTAATTTGTGATACAAATTGAAACGATTTTCATTGTATGGAAATCGCTTTATTGTTATTTTTACATTGTTTCATAATCGTATCATTTAACGAATTAAATGTTTCATATTTTTTCACGAAACGATTTTATAACAGACTCAGAAAAATGAAACTATTTTGAAACCATTTGGAAAAAGTTCTGAAACGATTTGATACGATTGTCAAAATATAATTTGTGAAACGATACAGGTGTTAATGACATACCATTAAGACGAATTTTGAAATGATGTTGAACCAATTAAAAAACCAATTGAACTTGTTCAACGTAAATAATTTTTTCGTAAAAGTGGCTGTATTTCATTCTAAAACGACAAGAACAAGTTCTTTTGAAGCTTGAATATCGCCGTAGTTTGTTCTATAATTTTAAAAACACAATGCTAAGAAACTTAATGTCGCAGTATTTCATCTAAATTAGAAAGAATGTGTCTCTTCGAAGTTTAGATAATGCCGCATTTTGTTAAAAAAAAAGAAAAAAACGTCTTTACAAAGCTTAAATATCGCCGTAATTTGTTAAAAAATAATGAGAAAACATCCCTATGAAACTTAAATATCGCTGTTATTCGATCCAAAATAACGAGAAAGTGTCCCTACAAAGGTTAAATATCGCCGTAATTCATTTTACAATGACGAGAAAGCAACCCTACGAAGTTTAAATATCACTGTATTTCATAACGACGAGAAAATGCCCTTACGAACACAAAATTGATATTTTGTTAAAAAGAAGAGCAACCAAAACTGCTATTTTAATTGGGTAAAAAAGTTACGAACATAGTTGTTGTGAAATATATTTTTTTCTATAAGCATGTGATTTTTACCCGTGACTATCCATTCAATTACTATTCTTTAACACCCTGAAACAATATCAGAGGCTTAACTGAATTATATATGCTGTGTGAAATGATCATATATAAACATAACGAAACGATTTTGAAACGAATTTAGTTTTACATATTTTATATTTTCTAAATCTGTAACAATGCACCAAGCACATCATCATCATTCATCATTCTCGGCTTA
>JASGCC010000178.1:570357-600005 GCA_030067915.1 Hydractinia echinata | reverse complement strand
AATTTAAAGTTTAGGGTTAGGTGCTGAATCAAAACATTGCTTTGCTCTTTCTCTTTCTCTTCGTTATGTGGACCATTGTTAGGAAAACATATACATACATCTAATCGATATCTCCCTAGAGAGCTCAGGTTATCGAGATATCGGCTATATATGTTCCATATAGTGTTTTCTTGTTAAAAATATGACAATACAAATTAAAGAAACATATTTTTTAACTACAACAATCTACAATACTGGTATTCGAATCCTTGTTAATCGTTTCACTTCATAGCGACTGGAGAGTTATTTACCTTTGGAAGAGCTGGACCTCGTCTAGGATATACAATAAAAGATAGAAAACAATCGGTTCCCTTGAAAGTTGAAGCTCTGTCTGATCAAAATATCATAAAGGTGGCTTGTGGTTTGGAATTTACTATAGGTAAGATTGCTTGCAAGAATTTATAAACAGTACTTTGAATTTTGTTTTTTATGCGCTTGTAGGTTTTTGATGTTTAACTTTCAATTTCATCTTCATTACGTATTAATTTTTTTAACTTTCAATTTCATCTTCATTACGTATTAATTTTTTGATTGTATCTTGTTAATTGTTCTTCTCGAGTTTGATATCTTTTGTTTTATTTACACTTTCCCTGTCGCTGCTGTGTGTTTCATCTTTACTTTTTCATTCCTTATCTTCTATTTCTTTGTCATCAAACTCTTCAATGATAGCACTTTCTCTTCGATTCGTTTTCTTGCTAATTAGTGACACTTGACCCGTGTATTCCTCTATTGCAATAGCAGGCAACACAAAACTATCCCTTTTACCACGACATACATCTCGCTTTCGTTGCTCCATAATCAAGTTGTCGTTTGAACTGAACCACTCTCTGTGTAGCCTTGCTCGGTTGTGTTCTTTTGAAGGTGTGTTTACATTTAGACTTAGTGCAGAATGTGACTCTTGTTGAGCTAAACTGTTTGTTCTCGGCATTAATGGTGAGTTTCCAGCTGACAGGATGACATTTTTTAGGTGTGACGGTCTCTTTACTGACGCTGGTGAATTGTCTGCAGACATTACTGAACTGTCTGGAAAACAAGTCAATAAATTTGAAAAAGCTTCAATTCTGTCGGTCTGTAAACTCCTGGGTAAAAGAGGCTTCAGATAATCTCGCTTGTTCAGTAATGAGGATGTCGTGGTGCTACCAAGTGTGTCAGAATGCCTCCTTGTTTTCCTGAAAATTGGAGGTTTTACAATAATTTCAGATCGCCTTCTTTGCGTTGTCTCCATTTGAATTGGTTCATCACTTTCACTTGTTGGAACTTTATAAACAGATTTTCTTTGTTGTAGTTGGGTAAATTTTAATTTCTGTGTCAACCTGGACATGAGTGTGCGTTGTTGGGATTGCATTTCCTTTTCGAAATATTTCTGTGTATCATATGCGTTCGTTTTGATGTGAAGCCGTTCTTCTTCTTGGTGGTTTATCTTCACCGCACGATTTTCCATCTCTGAAAATACAACACGAAATTTATGCATGGGTTTAGAAGCACTGAGGCTAGGTTCAAGCAATCCTAGGTTCATCATGGCTAGCAAAAGTCTATATTGAACAAAACATTAAAAAAAACCTCTACTTGATTCATAAAGCATGTTTACATTCCCAACTTGAAGGTGACGCAACATAAAATTTCATTATTTTCTCACTTCAAACTTCTATTGTTGACTTAAAGATTTTTTGTATGTTTTTGCTTTTTCAAAAATTTACGTCATTATCAAGTAATTGCTAATATGTTTTTCGTAATTTCTTTTTTTTTTCGTCGGATTTATTTGAAAAAGAAAACAGTTAAATTATTTATTCTTTCAATCAAAAAGCCGAAACAAGGTGTAATCGAAAAAATTATTGCGCACCTAAGTTTGTTTTTTAAGGCTTTGTTGCTCCGAGGTAACAAGTTTACGTAAGGGGTGGTCTAAAAACGCTTCGCAGAAACGTATGTGCGAATGCTTGTGAATTCAGGGACGATATATTTTTCGACGTAAGTGGGGTAGGGTGTGGGAGGGGGGGGGCATGTTACCCTTGATTTACAGTAAATTAAAGAGTATGCAATATAAGTTCAAAAACATTTTTGTTAGCCTGAACTTCAGAGTTTCTCAAAAACACAAAGTATAAACACACTCTTCAATATATCTCTAATTTCACCTTGCTGCTTTTATCTACGTAACGACGAACTTCGAACCTTTCTTTTCCAGACAAACCACTTTAAAAACAAACACTGCCACAAGTAATTGCATAGGCTATTTATCTGTTTCACGCATTTTGAACTTTCAATGTTTACTTGTCAATGTTTAAAATGGACTTAGGATCTTGTAAAATTCAAACTCTTTGAAATATGCTATTTGTTGGTGACGTCAGGATGAACATTTTCCACGAATTAGCCCTGACATTGATTATTTCATTGTTCTTAAGTGCTAGAGAATCCGTTTAAGCACTGACTTCCTGGTCTACGTGTGTAAAAGCAGCGACTTTACAGTATCCCGGCTGCAGATTGGTCACTTAACTCTTTTTTCTATCTTTGAAAAATGACGAAGCCTTTGTCCTAATATTTATATCCAAGGCTGTAACACTTGTCACTACATAATACTAATTGGTTCATGCGACATGAAGATTGAAAGATTAAAAACTGAAGACGACAACCACGTGATCGAGATTTCGTCAAAACTTTAACATTATCCTAATTTAAACAAATCTTTTTTTCTTTTCCCATTTTTTGTTGATTTATTTATTGAGGTGTGAAGTCTAAATCAAACACAGGCTAGATAAAACAGAAGGCGCTTTTGCTTATCTGAAACTGTTTCTGTCATGTTTTAAGCTATAGATAGGAGATATCTATGTGTTTGTTCTTGTTGAGGTTGAAATTAACTTTCAACTTTTTCTCTCTAAACGTGTAGCAGTATTCAAACTTTGAATCAGTTTATTCTTTTTAATTGAATTAAGCAACTCCTACCTTTGTTGATGTGTCGTCTTCACAAGTTTCTTTATATCTTGTCGTTGTAAATTGTTTGTGCGATGCGAATAATAACAAAGCTTTTATTTAATATTTCCCTCAAATTGCAGGTTTTTGTCGGTACCTATTAAGTTCCACACGGGAAAAGTTATCAAAAACATCACAGAGTGAATTAATAGTTTTCTTGCGTACAAAATTTTAATAAGCGTACACAACCAGACCTTAGAGAGGTTGAAAAATCTGTCTAATTTTATAGTAACGTTAATAAACACTTAAAGATTGAGCAACAAACAAAATGCGTTTGATGTTTCTTTAAAGTAAAAAAAAATGTTTTTTCAACTTTTACTGCATTTTACGCAAACTAAAATATAGTGACCCATTGCATCTAAAATATACCTAACTATTTCTTAGAGAGGTCGTAGGATCCGTCTCGCTTTAAAGTGACGTGAATAGGCACGTGAAGGGTGTTCTACGTCATACTAGTAAACAATAATTCACTTTTGACTTTTCTAATTCTCTTCTCTATATTAATAATAGCCATATTCTGTCCGTCTGTCGCACGGAAAACGTCTTGTTACGGAAACACGAAATGCGATATATAAAGGACGGGCGAATCCGTAGATTTATTCACAGACTACCGACTAGTCTCTATTAAAGTGCTCGCCGTCTGTTTGTAAGCCAAATGTGATAGCTTACGAGTAGGACGAATTCCCGTGGATTTTCTACACAGGCTAACGTACTTTTTGAGAAGTAGGATAAGTTAGTGTGCAAAACAACAATCAATTGTTTGGAATGAGTATTACGTTTGTGTTTTTGTTATGGAAGAAAGCTGTCTTAATTTTAGGTAGCGTATTGTAAATGAGAGATGACTGCTACATCGTGGTCGTCATCTCTCATATTGCGCATTTATGAGTGAAAATGCCCATGTTACGTGTTTCGACATAGACGTCAATATTGACATTGTGAAGTCGTACTGCATTTTTGTATTCGAAATATGTTTATTTCACTTGGGAGGCCTAATGTATTTAATTAGTGCGGTATCGTTAGTTCACAGTTTCGTATAGTCTCGTGATATTTCAATGCGGCGAAAATCATGTATATAGTTTTGTCCCTCCTTCGCAGATTCATTATGTCTGTAATGTTATCTTCTATTTTATTGTTAGCACTAACATCGGACGGAAAATTGTTTTCCTTTGGTGAAAATGAAAGTGGTCAGTTAGGCCTTGGACATGACGAAAGTTGTGTTCACCCGACCCTAATTGAAAGTTTAAAGGATGTGAAAATAAGTCAAATTTCATGTGGCTCTGAACACGCAGGAGCTGTAACAGGTGTGTACTTTGCAGAATGCTACCATCTTAAATTATGTATTGACTTTTTATTGTTTTAAAATATATCCTCTCATAGCAGACGGCGATGTGTGGTTATGGGGTTCTAATAACAAGGGACAGTTAGGTACTGGTGATACAGAAGCACGAAATTTTCCACACGAAGCTCCCTCCACCTTTTGGTAAGCTACATGTTTTAATAACACGAATAAGTCCAACTTTACAGGTTTTCTCTAACATGGGGTTTGTCTAATAAAATTTTAGCTCCGTTTAATAAATTCTACTTTAGTATCTTTTCTTTTTAAGTCATTCTTTTTATACACGTAGGAATGAAGAAATCCAAGATATCAAATGTGGTGGAGAACACACCGTAGTTTTATCTTGTAAGTGAGGTTGGTTTTGCGTACGTATTATTAAATGATGATAGTCATTAATCAGTCAAAATAATTTTAATGGACCACACCCCTTTTCAAAGATTGGCTAGAATGTAAATATTTGTAATGGAGGAGGGGACGAAGTAATTTAAGAGTCTATGATATACATTGACTCTGCAATTGATATTGATGTTGACTGAGATTGTTACAGCATGTAATACCAAAGGAATGTTTCATAAACTGGGGCGAGCTGTGGGAAGGATTATAAGTACGAAATATGTAAAACCACTTCCGCTTATTGAACAGATGTTATTAGAAGCTGGTTAGCTGGATTTTGGGAGGGAATAATTGCTGACTCATTTAATGCTTACCCCACCCTAGATCAGGTACAGTGATAAAAGAAATTAGACCTTATGTTGTTTTGATTGTTTGAACTAATACGTGGGTTGAAATAGACGCTATGTTATCTTTTTTGTATCCTACCTAAATCACGAAAAATTATGTTGATTAATTGGTCGAGTTGTAGCACATATGTAGCCTTCGCATTAACCTAGAATCCATATGTTGTTCATAATACGTCGTATTTCTATGTTTATTCTTTCATTTTGTTTTACAAGTTTCGTAAGAATAAAGACAATCAGTAAATTAAGAAAGAAACGAGAAAAAATACGTAGGAAAATTAGGTTGATGTTAGACAAAAGAGATAAACATTTAGTCTAAAGTAATTTTAAGGTACCGGTTCGTTATATGCATTCGGTGATGGACAGTATGGCCAACTCGGTATAAATCTTCGTCAAGATGCACCATATTTGTCTACACCGTGCAATGTTCCTTTACCAACAAGTGAGAAAGTGGTGCGGTTTGATTCTGGTGTTGCACATACAGCTGCTGTTGTAGGTTAGTAAAGATTACCGCTATACTAAAAAATGCTGCGCAGTTTCATCGTATGATAGAAAAGTATACTGAAGTTAAAATTTCAATTTTTAATTTGCGTGCTCACTATTTTGTGCTACCATTTTGTTTCTAGAAACTGGACTTTTATACACGTGGGGAAGAGGTGCTGGAGGAAGATTAGGTCACGCCGATCACAAAGACAGGTTATACATATTCTCGTCTTATTGTAAAAACAAACACAAAAAAGGCTATTGTCTGACGGTTTGAATTGTTTTTAGGCCTGTACCAGCTTTGGTGGAATCCCTTGCGTATAAGACTGTGGAGGGTATAACATGCGGTGCTGATCACACAGCTGCTTGTGTTATACGGGCATGGGTGCATGATCAAGAGACGAAGAACTGCATGGCGTGTAAAGTGCGCTTCACCGCAGTTAAAAGAAGAGTAAGTTCTGTTTGATTTTTAGTCAAAACAAACCTGCTCTTCTCCTTACTTTCTCAAATAAAGTTTTGTATTGTTTTCAGCATCATTGTCGCAAATGTGGGGGAGTGTTTTGCGGAGGTTGTACCTCGATGAAATTCCCAATCTTGGAAATGGGTTTCAGTGATCCAGTTCGGGTTTGTGATCGCTGTTACAATATGCTTAGTGAAAGTAAGTCGTAACACAAGCATTTAAAATATTTTTACGACGCATCTCCGACATCCGACATCTGACATCCGACGAAACTTTACTTCACTGTTGTGTGTTTTGTAACGAGTGACGTTGGAATTGGAAACAAAAACCCAGTCAATTTCGGATTTAAATTTGGAATTTTTGTGTTAGTACTAAGTTCTTATTACGCCGGACATATTTTTTTAAGTTTTCACTTTTAAAAAACCCACACTCAAGCTTTTATAGATAACGTCGGAAGCACCGGTGTTAGATGTCTCGACACGAGAGTTGTTTTTATTTCTGCCGGAAAGTTTGTTATACGCTAGCCATGCTTTATAAACATCAAAATGAGGCTTACTCAACTTCCTCGTCTTCGTAGGGAGACAAGGCTTTCGCAATATTTCCGTCTTATGTGTTTTTGCAAAATTACCGTGTTTGTGGGGGAACGATTCTTCCGCAACATTTTGTCATAAAAATATATATATATTATTTTGTAGTTTATTTTTCTAAAGAATTTAAATTTATTAACACCCACTTGTAATTTAATAGAGACTTGTTTTCTAATAAATGTTTTTTTTTAATCCCACGGATGTTTCGTGTAATCCCAGACCAATAAATTGAGTTAAACGTCAGGAACTTCTCGCGTTCTTGACATATCTTTCATCTACTGAGTGATTTCCTTTCCTTTCTTTAACAGCATTAATTTCTCTTTAAAAACAAACAAAATGGCTGACTCGCAACAACAACACGTCGAAACTGTGCGGTTGACTACCCAAAGGATAGCGTAAAAAGGTTAAGTTTTGAGAGGTCATTATGGGCTTCGCATTGCCTGGATTGCATATTATTAGCTCAATTTTTAAATTAAGAAATTGGATAAGTAACCTTTAACAGAAAAATGTTGAAATACTCAACCCGCTACTACCTTGTAAAAATTAGATCATTTCCCCTTACAATAATTGACTGTATTTTGAACTGACGTTTATTAATTGGTTCCATACGCGCTGGCCAACATCTAAGCGATTCATTAAAAATAACAATGTCAATTATGTTTTAATGTAAGAATTTTCCGGTGTTTTAGTAACCGGACATTTGACTTGATAAGTAGATTAAGATTATTTTTTGCACTGGTGTCGAAGCAGTAAAAAAACTGCTTGATTTTTAGAAACATTCGCGGATTTAATAATAAGCTATTGTAGGATGAATCTTTGAGAACAGGAGATTTAATTTTTGCTTCAAACAAATTTTAGTGAACGTTTTTTTTTGTGGAATTTAACGAGGTCGGCATTTTCAGAAATAAACCTGTAATTTGAATATACCGCCCGAGTCTTAAAATTTCTAGACGAACCTTAATCTTCAGAGGTTTTAAGGTGCATTTTTAGAGGGGGGAAGTTTATGCGGCATTGACTAGATAAGTTTAGAATTTTTTCGTCATTTTTTTGCCACCTTCATTAATTGACGTATGATGGCCAAAAAAAAAAACACATAAAAAAATTAGAATTATTTAAACACCTTGTAGCTGAAGGAAGAACAGAAAAGATAGAAGTTTTTTAAGAATTTCATTAATTTTGCTGTTGTCAATGGTAATTGAAAGTTGGCTTGTGTAAACAAACTGTCCTTGTCTCAAAGTTTCCCGATTTCGTGCAGACTTACATGGCGTCATTGCGATTATTAATCGAACAAGGAGGTGTAAGCGAGTTACTTAAAAATGTGTTTAACTATTTTTATTTATAAGTTTATTGTAATCACAAAAACACAAATATACAAGTATAGAATAAATATAACATTTACAATATGGCAACTAAATCTAATATATTTTTGCGAAACATATTTATATATATAATGTAATTTTTACTATAAAGTTTGGTATAATTAAAGTAAATCATATATTTCATGTTTTACAAATTTACCAATTGTTTTGATCAGATTAATACAAATTTTCGTAGGGCGGCGATGTATATCTCATGCGACCGTGGACCGTACAAAAATATATTTTCATAGAAAAATACCATCGTGTCACATAGTGAATTCATTCGACATTTCGTTAGTTTATTTATGAAATAAATTAAAATGTGCTTTTCTTTTACTTGTGGTGCAAACTTCACTGTGGCGTTATTTGCGGGGAACAATTATGATCGTCAAAACTTATCTACCTCTGAATGATTATTTAAATTTCTGCATATGTCCGCTGAGCATCGGGTTCAGCCGGTAACAGTTTTTTCCGGCTCTTATCCACTTACAAATCCGGCGCACTTTTTTGGCGGTAAGACGTGTAGCGACATTAGCGTCATAATAAAAAGTCTTTTGCAGGCCTTTAGTTTTAAATTGGACATACGAAGAAAAGATAGCGACAACTACGCGATCTGGTTTTCTGTTTTCGTTGTATACATACACGCCCGAACCAGACATACCACGAGTTGCGTCGCAATAACTAAAAAACGTGTGTTTTTTGGATTGTGCAATAGTACAAAACGAGTACCACATCTCGTTATCTTTTTTGTCGGAAGGAAAGCCGACAAGTTGTATGTGTTTGTTCATGGAGACGTCATATACACCAAACGGCATCCAGCGACGTCGATGAGGGCGGTCAAGCTTTATGATCGCATAATCGTGATTTAAATACGACATTCCTAATTTTCTTCTCCAAGAACGTGGAACGTGCCACTACTCGCTCCGTACCATTCAAACGTACCATCAATTTTCAGTAAACCGACGCGCAATTCTTTTAACGGCGGATCGAATTCTTTCCGATTGTGAACGCAATGTGCCGACGTCAACACATGTTGATACCACACTAAAGTTCCGGTGCAACCATGGCTAAGTCGTACGGCAGTTTGAAAAGGATATTTTTTGACGAACTCGTCTTTAATATGATATCTGTCGTCGCCACCAAAGATATTCCGACGTTTCCGCCGCAACGACGGCTGTTCTTCGACAGCAGTGTCATCATACTTAAACTTTAACACGTTAAATTTTTCAACAGAAAACCGATGTTTATATATACTGTATGTCAACTTTTTAGCTGTTGTGTTATACCACAACTCGCGATCCAAATAAGACGGAAACAATTCTGTAGCAATCCTATCACCATGTACATCAATCGAGTTTATAATTATTAAGCAGTGGAAAAGTATTGTCGCACCACAGAGTAACCACATGTTCTTTTGTTTACGTAGATGTTATAAGAACTCGTTCTTTTTTTGATTTCTTAGTTACGTCGCGCTTATCTAGAGTGTGCTACTGGAACTGACGAACAACCTTGATTCCTTGTCCTTATGTAATGCGATTGGAATGACCAGTGACGCCTCTATCCTCTGCAAATAATTCAAATTCCTTCGTTCCTAAAAGTATTAATGCGAATAGTAAAAGCATTGAAATTTAACTATTGTCAATCAAGTTAAAAATCAGCAATTACCGATGACACTTGCTTAATAACTATGTTTTTTTCTTGTTTTTGATTTTACATAGCTACATGTAAAATGCTTTACATTGTTATCTATAGTTGTCTTGTGAAAGAAGAAAAGCATGCAGGTATAAAAAAACATCGACGAATCATAATTCATAATCAATACATTACATATAGATATATTAACCAATTAAAAAGGATTGAAATACATCGGCACGTGTTTTATATGTGTATCATGATGAAGGTATTTCTGAAATTCTTTTTTTTTACGATTAAACTGCTTTTTTAACAAAACAAGCGGTACGTTCTTTATCACTTCTTTCAAGTGTCAGACCTGCTTCTTTTTTAATTCAATGCAAGGTTTTCTCATCAAGCAAAGATATTTTTAGAGAGACATTTTAATTGATGGTAATTACTAGTTCATTAAGGCTGTCGACCGCAACAAAACGACCACTTCTCACGTGTATTTCTTATGCATAACACGTGGCGGCCAAAAAAACGCCAGTTTAACTTCTTAACATGAAGAAAGTAGCGCCACAAAATAGCAAATGCCATACATTTTATCGATTTTGTTACAACGTGCGAATTTGCGAATTCGGGAATTCTTTAGAGATCTTATGACTACTTTTCATATTTAGACGGCTTTTATATAAAACCAGTTTGCAGAAAGTTTCTCAGCATTTTAGAAAGTTAGCATACTTAACATTGTATTCTGAAAAATGTTTACTGTTATGTAAAAATATCTTTCATGTCCACTTTTCAATCAAATACCTTGCTATGTAAAAACAACAACAACAAAAGACTGAAACAATTCGTAATATGTATCACCCACCTTTTTTTTGTTCAGAAAATCCCGAAATTGTGAATTGCCAAGAAAGTTTGAGAGTCATTCGAAACTTTCATATAAGAATCTCGATTCACAAATAATTTTAACGAGATTTGTTGACGTCATCGTTGCCATGGAAACTTAAGCCGGATTTAGTCCCATTTAAATTAGACGCATTTGAACACTGAGTTGTTGTAAGATGTACATATTCTTAATTGTTGGATATCTTTTATTATCAAACTTTTGAGAATTACTACCGTATATGCTTTAATAAAACGCCTGGTATCTAATGAACGCCCCTTTCTTCATTCAAAAAGTGACGTTTATTAGAGTTTTCCTCATTCAAGCAACTTATTTCTTTTAAATGAAAATATAGGTATCTATATATTTCAATTTTTTTAATTTTTTTAAAAAAACGACCAGTCTCTATTTAACGCCATTCTCCAATAAACGCCCCCCTAATAATAATCGAAAATGAAATAAACGCCTGTGGCGTTTTACGTTACTCCAACTTGGAGAATATATTATCTATTCCCACATTGGTTTCTGCTCGCCAATGCGGTGACTATATCGCTCTTAGAAATCTGTGAAATCGTATTATAGAAACTACACTAACGCCCTCCACCACGGAAATAAAGTCCTTTTACGAACTGTTCTTTTTTTGTCTTTCGTTATTTCTAGGTCATCGTATCATAATTCACGTTTCACAAAATGATTGGTCATTTCATAGACGTCATTTCTCGCTTTTGTCTCTCATTTCCCTTTTCTTTTTTGTATTGCATTTTTGCTGATGCTCATACATTAGTGAGATTTCTCAGTGTTGTGTTTGCTATCACATTTTTTACGTGCAAGCTCTACTCGGAATTAAAATGAGCGATTTAAAAGGTTAAACGTTTTCACCTTTCTCTGTTTTTTACAATTGTTATCATATATATAATCTCGCGTGGAATCATCACGCTGAGTTCCGTGCACCTCCCTAATTATCCGTACCTCAATCATTCGTGCCTTAATCATCTGTGTCTCGATCATCCGTGCCTCGATCATCTGCACCTCGAATAAACTGAAGCTGAACTCAATCGAACATTACGAGTCGTTATCAGAAAATATGCTTGTATTCTCATATCAGCTACGTATTTTTTTTTATCGTTATTTTTTTGTATTTATTTTGGTAGTTAAATAATCGAAAGAGTTTTATATTGCGCATGCGCAAGTATTGTCTAGGCTTATTTGCGGCCAAAACCACTTCCTGGACAGTATTTACATTTAATCTCTTCTAAACCAATGTAAAAATTGTACCTTCCTCACCTACATATCCACTTAAACTGTTTTGGTTTACAAAAAATTATATCCGACGTTGTAAAATTTGCCAGTAACTGGACTTTAGCTTAAACAGGATAAAGCGTAGTTAGCCTTTCGAAAACGTTTTGATTTAATAGTCGGATAAAATGTCTCGTGAGACTTTTGAACGCCCATTTGTCGTCGATAAAATGCACAGTACAATTTTTTTTAATGGTTGATCAGATAATGAATCAGAAAATAAAAACCTAGCAAGCTGATAAATTTATATCTGAGTGATAAAATCATTTCTAATTTTAACTCATTTTGTTAGAAGCGTTTTGTAAAATAAAAAACTCGTCATTCCAAAGTAAAAATGAAGTTATGTGCAAATATTGAGAAATTGTTGTGCTATTTCCGTAAGTTGAAGTTGAGAAGCATTTACATGAAACACTTTGAAGCCAGAGAGTTTGAAATCCAAAATGTGTTTTCGGTGACCAACTATGGTAGACAGCATTTTGTGACTCTTGCACTTCAAAAACCGTATCACCGGTCCTGGGAGGCCATTTTAGTATTTTTTTAGGCTCTACAAAATCAAGTTTTAAACTTTTTTAACCCTTTCAAACTTTAGTAGCTTTCTGACAAATAAAACAATTTTATTAATGTAAAATCTTTGTTTTTGGAACTAGCGTTCTTTATTGTCAGGTCGAATACTAAGAATATGGTTTTTCCAATTGCATTTTGATTACAAATTATATAAATGGAGCTGGCAGGCAGAGAAAGAGTTTTTGTTATCCAAACAACAAATTAGATGAGAGAAAGCGAAAGTTTGGCATGATATGTCTATTTTTTTAAGAAAAGAATGTGAACCGTCGTCAAAACATCAACAGAGCATACCATGTCTCAGACAGAAATTTTCATTAAATCTCGCATGACGTCAAAAAACAGATCGACCATATTGCTGTCGCGAAGCAACATCTGTTTTTCATATTTTGCATACCTGATATTTGTCTTGAAACAAAAAGAAATCGGACGGGCCACTTTTTTTATCTTAACTTATCCAATTGGGTGATTTTTTCTTAAAAAAAACAGATTAAACAGATTATAGTTTGGATGAACTGTAAAAATTAACACCATGGAGAGACTTTCAGCGTATGTTTTGACACCAAATAACTGAGCCGCCCAGTTATATCATAGGCGTAGGAGAGTGCTGGAGAGGAGTTTGAGATACCCCAATATCTTATCAGTAAAAAAAGTTGCTATAAAGTGGCCAAAGGATTAATATTTCACTTTTTTTGTTAAACATAACAAGTATTTCCAAAAAAGTTAGCCTCTAAGAGGTGACATGTTTGTAAGATTTTGTTGCTAAAAAGTGACTATCATATATATATATCTTATATAAATGCAGATATTTTAAAATATAATATATCGGTAAAGTAGCTAAATACCGACATTCTTGTAGCACACTCGTACTAACAGTACATGCAAGCCATATTCTTGTAAGAATATAAGATGCGTTGCTAACTCTGAATGTACATAAAATACATAACAAGTTACTAAGCAAAATAGATATTGTTAACTTTAGCATAAACTCCTGTATAATTCTTACAAGTGTGTATCATTGCTTTTAGAAACTGCTACGGAACATAAGCAGTAGATTGTTCTTTCTCCTTGCATGGTGCCAATGGTCTAGAATTATTAATATCACAGGGCAAATTTTTGACACAATCGCGTTTCATTAGGTTTAAACAAGAAACCTATAGATTCCAAAAAGCAAGAAGCGTATTTATTTTTAATAAAAAAGTTGTTTTGAAAAAAATCATCTTGATAAGAAATTCTTAACATCATTTTGACAAATTGAAAATTCGTGTCCCGCCTGCTCGAAAGGCTGCCAAATGAGCTCGCACACGAATTAATAAAATTACTCATTAAAATTAACAAGTGCACCGTTATAAAAATAACGTTCATCAATTTGTTATTGTAACAGGCTGTCTCGTAAGTAATTGGTGCTGTTGACCAAATTAACTTATCTTAAAACCAAACAGTTTAAAACTTATAATCTTGATGAGAAAAAGTCGACAGCGACCATATATATTCACAGGACCGAATATCGAAGTTTCTCGGCATAAACGGCGGCGATGGCTGGCTTAGAAAGATGAGTCACGTACATTTTGTTACTTAAACCTTTCATACCCGCCTGTCCCCATTTGACCCCTTGCAAGGGTTGTAGAAGGGCTGACCGGCCCTGACTGTTCCCTTGTAGAATGAGGCGGCTTTTAAGTGCTCCAAATGGCGGAGGAAAAGCTTTACAACTGTAGTAAAAATCCCGTGCTGTCGTTAACGAGAAAATTCAATGCATTTTCAAAAATTTTCGGCATGAAAGGGTTAATGGGTATATTGCATCCAATAATTTATCAACGGTCCAGGTCATCGTGGTAGGTCGTTAGTTCAATCTTCAATTTTGATTGCAAGTAACCACAACAAGATTGATCTCTTATGTTGAAGATTGATGAATATCATCTATTTTATTGCTATATAGTTTATTAAGAAATAAGGCTACGGAATGACGTCAGATGGCAATTGGGGAAAACCACACAAATGATTGGAGTGGAAAATTTTGCTGGAACGCCAATAACTTCTTCCTTGTAATGAAGTAATTTTGTAAAAAATAAATTTGAGGGTTGCAACTAGACATATCTGTTTTTCTCTGGATTAAGGAAAGTATTCTGCAGAATTCAACCAAATTTATTTTTTAAAGATTGCTGACAAATTACACAGTAATGAAGTGTCAGTGAATTTAACGATATCAAGTATTATCGCTACTTTCGTGTATTTTTTTTCACACTTCAAAGAACTGGAAGCATTAGAAAGTCTTCAAAGAAAAGTTTCACTTGCTTCTGTCAGAAGTCTATATAACTCGAAATTAGAATTTTAATTACCTCCCACATAATCCAATTGGATACAAATTTTGTATTCAATATCTTGGTAGCGACATCAAGGACTTGCACGCGAAATTCGCATTGCATGCTCATTTTACGCAACACTTTTCATCAACAGAAATTCAGAACATCGATTAACCAACCACTATTGAACTTTAGAGAAGAATTTTTAATACGAAATATCGAACCCAGAAATTTTCAAATAGTTTTTCTTTAACGTGCAACACATCCACATATAAGAAGTTTTTTTTGAAAGCTATACCAATTTTATATTCAATTTCTTCACCACTACCTCAACTGCATTTTATATATCTGAATCTGAGATCTCTCCTCCTGTGCGACTTTTACAATGAGTCATTGTGTAATTTTAGTAACACTGAAATATAACTGAAGAAGCGTTGTTCAAAAACTCTGCTTGATCGTGAAAATCAAAAAATTAATGTGAAAACGTAGTAAACACCGTTTATCTCCCATAATGCAACATGCAACATGTTACAGCAAAGTCACAATTCCTTAAGTCCGGTTTCCATACAGCTGCATTTTGCGCCCAGTCGTAAAATGCGCCGCGACTTTTATCACATATACCGAACCATTTCCATTTAGCGATTTTTGCTCACGTGTTTTTTGCAAAACATGGCTGATGTAAACAGACGATATTTGTTGCTGGAAAATTTGAGAGTAGTCCTAGCAATATTTTTATGGCGTAGAAATAAACAACGTCGTAAAATGCGTAAGAAAAACATGTGGATGAGACGACTTTCCATAGAAAGAAGAATCAAAGGACTATACAACGTTTTGCTTAAGGATTTAATGTTGTCAGATCACGAGTAGTCTTTTTAAGTTTGTTTACAATGTTGTTTCTTTGTGCCTCCACAGACTCATTAACGTTATTTTGTTTTTCATCTACTTCACTTGATTGATATATATTCTGATTCTCTACATTCATTTGGCTTTGACAAAAATTTAACACAGAAACGAGATGTTGCTAGCCATCTTGAAATGATCTAATTAAAAATTCTTTCGTAATTCATGTAGATTTCTACCTTTTGATTGGCTGTTAAGCTGAAGCGCAAAATGTAGCTCGCAAAAAGTAGAGCCTGTTCAACTTTTCTTAAATCGCCCCAGCGCATGCAAAAGCGCGAGGTCAGCGGCATTATTCTGATAATGCGCATGCGTAGATCAAAAGTCACGGCGCTTTTTACGACTGGGCGCAAAATGCAGCTGTATGGAAACCGGCCTTTATGTAGTTGCTATCGAATACCGACCAGTTTGCTCAAATTCTTTGGATAAACGGTTTACAAATCTCAGTTTTTGTGGATAAATTTCATTACAGGATAATGGCCTATCAACGTAATGATAACTGGATAAACGAGACAACACACTCACTAATTAAAATCTTACTTTTATTTTGATTACTCGAAAAATTGTCATTTTATATTTCTGTGTTAAACTATTTCGCAATTTGACAAGTTAATAAGTTAATGAGATATTTGTCTATTCTCTTTTCACATCTTCTTAAAGTTGATCCAATAAAAAATTTATTTTTAGCTAGGTTTTAAAAACAAAAAACACGAATTTTGTAAATGAAAAATAACAAAACTACTTTATACAGAGTGTTGATCCCAGGGTGCATTGCTATCATTATTTAGGCGCCAGTTAAAAATACAATGTAAACTCACAAATTTGATATCCTTCTTTGGATAACCAAGATGACGGATAATAGCGAAACGAAACTTGCTCTCAATGGTAAAACAGTTCTAGAAGAAGTCGAGTTGGAGGGAGAAGAGGTTTCTTTTTTTTTTGGGGGGGGGGGGGGGGGGATAGTAAATCCTTACAACGTAGGTAAACCAATGTAAAACAGTTACAAATAAAAACGTACATTTTGCATTCTTAATTTGTTTTGTAAGTAATGCTACATCTTCCGATTGTCATCAAACCCTCGTCTTTCCTCAGCCCCCCTCCCAAAAAAACCCAGCCTTTCTTCAGTACTAACATATAAAGCGATTACTAAAATTTCATATTTGCAACTTTACGGCATCATCGCGACATGGATAATCTTCCCTTCGAACGAAACTTGCCGCAATTCGATATGTCAGCGTTGGTGTTTTAGCACAGCAAAAAACGGACAAGTGAACTCTCGAAAATATCTATGAATTTTAAATAGTGGGTGAACAGTTTTAAGGGTAACAGTTTTCATGTTAACCTATTTGGGCAGATTATCTATGCAAGTGGTCCATTTTTAACGTCTTTAAATCAACTGGAGCCATGAAACCTGCAAGTCTTACAAAATATAAAAGTAGCCCAAAGACGAAAACTACACATGGGGAGGGGGCGGGAGGGGGGTTGGGAAGAAGGGTAATGCACAAAATGCATTTCATATCAGATGCAATCTAGTGCCGAGGTTACCACTTAACAGTTCAGTCGCCACGAAAGAAAGAAGTTGGGTTCAAGTGTGTGATCATAACAATTAGTTGAGCACATATAATTACAGACTACTTACTTAAACTGTGAAGACGTCCTTGCTTTGATGCATCGTTGGTTACAACAGCAGAGATATACTTTCTATATTTATTGACAAGTGATAATCGTATCTCTGGCAAAAATCAGCTCGAGTGTGTCAAAAACATTATATTTCGAGATAAGATCTTTCAACCTTTCTCTCTTCTTAAGAGAAGGAGAATAAATAGTTTCTAAATGAGATTATATCTAAAAATATTATAAATTTATTGCATCACGCACATATGACCGGAAAACTGGAATGAAAAAAGATCAGTCTGAAACTACGTGCAGGTAAAAACCACCACCCATACATGGTTTCCACTGAAAATCGTGCTTAAACAGCAAGAATTAAAAACCAACACATTGTCTGATATTTATTTATGATTGTTTACCGATGTCTTTCAATGCCTATTTGGACTCCGCACTCCCAAGCCAGCGAGACAACTAGTCAACAGCGAAATATGGCGTGGAAAGAAAAAGTTAGTTCTCATTAGGATGGTTGTTCTTATGGCTCAGTCAGTGTTTGAACGTATGACCTTGGTGCTTTGTTCCTAATTTACGCGCTTAGACGGATTACCTTGCAAAGCAACCTCGGTTCCAGCACCCTATTTAACAAGACGTTGAATGACTCGTGCGAAGAAATCAGGTAAAAGTTCAACTATAGAATCATTATTTGGACAGGAAAATAAAATACCATTCGCCCCAAGTGTCAAATCAAAATGGTGGAAAGAGGAAGGAGGCGCTGGAATATTCGTAATAGTAATATTACTGTAAGCAAATATTTTGTTACAAAACAAGAACTGATAAATGAAGGCTACTTATTTATATAAAGATATATTTTATATGCCGTTGTAAATAGTAATATGAATGTACCATCCCATTTATCAGCATAATACTCAACAACTAAGGGATTGGTGAAAAGGCTCAATACTTTCTATTTGCTCCTGCCATTTTATTGTAAACAATTAACGCGCAAGCTTTTTATTATCGGCGAAATATCTATTTGTCTAACGCATGTGATGTTACAAAATAATTTACTTAACAACAGCTCACCAAATACATGAAATCTAAATTTCATAGATATGAGATGATAAAACTTCGCTTCGCTTCCAGGATTCTTTTCCTCTTGTTGCCATCCGATATTAAAAAGAAAAAAAGAGTATTGGGGACGAGGTTGAAGGTGGTAGTGATGTCGTGATGGTATTTGCTGAACCAATTAGAATGCTAAGAAATGCACTTGTTTACCCAATCGAGATTACTAATCATTGAATGTGCAAAACAACCTATTTTTAAATTTTAAGTTCTCTAATCTCTATTCTTCTCCTCGTACTCGCCTACTCCAGTCCTCTCTGACAATAGCCCTCATTTTTACATGCACATAAATTTTTAACTCCCCACTGGGAAATGTAGTCATCCTTGAATATAGTTTTGTTTTGCAAAAATCGCAAAGGTATGTTTCATTTGGCTGTTTATAAGAGCAGACAGTGTTTCGCAACAAAACAAGTTGAATAGTACCTTACGATATTGAAATTAATTAAATCAATTTTTTCATAAAATTATTAAAATATATATTAAAGCCTTTGACGTTCTTAACTGGTCCGTCAAATTGCTATATTATGTAAAATATAATAATACAGTTTCTCCAATTACACGGGAATCCAGAAATAACAAAAGTTATGTAAGAAAAGAAAAAAAGACACAAATTTCAAGCTGTGTGTTCTTTAATAATTAACAAACATTTATAATAGCCTAAAATATTTCTATTTTTATCTTTCATATGTAATCTGCTTATACGTTCAAATGCGAGTATTCCATTTTCCCGCCTTCGTCACCATGGAAACAGCGATATCATCGTTTGTTTCTGTAGTTTTTCACCGACTTATCCGCTTTCGAACCGTCTCTCTTCTAACCTGTACGGCGTCTAAACGAATCTTAAACTTTCCGGTTTCCTTATTGATTTTCTTCTGCAGGAAATACAAATTGATAAAAACTTACATGTCGGTGTTGGGAGGATAAGTAAGTGAATAGAAATATTTGAAAGAAATAGAAGAAATAGAAAATTTATCTTTGCCAGTCCGTTACTTTTTTCATCCTTTTTTTACGACGGTCTAAACTAAACATAAAAGAAGCAACCATCTGCTCACATTTCGCGTTCAGATCCATTTTAAAATCTGGGTTAAGCCACAAGTAATTGAGCGTTGAATGCCAAGTTGAGCGCTTAAGTCCTGGTAAACCGTGTCCCACATCCAGGTGGAGAGCTGTAGTAAAGGTATGCAATGTGGAATATACCGTGAAGCGCTTACAGCGATACAGCATCTCGGGTGTAATAAATTTTCAAAAAGATCTATATATGGCAAGAAAAGGTGACAATATATTTATCTTAAAATTATAAAAACAAATATAAAACCAAATACAAAGCTTTTAGAAGAAAGGTCAAAAAGGATTTACAGACCTCTTTCAAAATAGCCACTGCTCTGTTAGACCGTACACCAGGAATGCAGTCATCGCTAGAATTTCTATCAACGGAACTTATTAGAAAGAGTACGGGGTTCATAATTGAAATAACGTGGTCGAATTTTTAAGAAGAGTACGGGGTTCATAATTGAAATAGCGTGGTCGAATTTTTAAGAAGAGTACGGGGGTTCATAATTGAAATAACGTGGTCGAATTTTTAAGAAGAGTACGGGGGTTCATAAATGAAATAGCGTGGTCGAATTTTTAAGAAGAGTACGGGGGTTCATAATTGAAATAGCGTGGTCGAATTTTTAAGGTTTTAAATCTTTATTTAGGTATTAATTTTTTTTTTAAATTTTGATCGTGGTTATTGTACCAGGTATTAAATACAATAAAATAAAATAAAGAGAACCCCCGCTTCTTCAACGACTCGGCAAGATCAAAGAAGCCATTGCAGCTCTGGTTTACCATATTGCCGACAGACAGAATGCGGGTTTTATTAATATAGACCAGTATTTAACTCGTGAAAAAATCCACAGTGCCGCCCGTCCTTGAAATTACACAGAAATTCGCTTGTCGAAACAAAAGAATATCGCATTCCCTATTTCGTGTGCTCGTATAGGACGAGTTTGTTCTTGCGCGGACAGATTACGGGGATTATTAAGAAGAAGAAACCGATCGATTGCAATATGATTTCCGCATAGTGAGAAGTATATTTGTTTTTATCGCTACTTTCGCCTTCAACATGGCTAACTCAAAGCTATTTGTCTTGGGCTGAGAGCGGAAATACAGCTTTATAAGCGACGCAGCAAAACTTACTTCAAAACACCTTGATGCTAAAATTACGCAGAATAATAAAAGTGCACACAAAATTTCTCTCTTTTTTTTTTACCTAAATAAATTTGACGTTTTTATGATTTAGAACAGCAGACTCGAAACCAGCGCCTGTAACATTTTTTGAGACGAGGTTGCATGGATTCCATATGAACGCGCTTTATCCTCATTATAAAGAACGCCACAGACCCCGGGTTTAAGAGACCCTGGGTTAGAAGCTGTGCGAGAAGTAATCCAAAAGCACAATGCACTGCGTCTGTTGAGAATCGAGAACTATCATGCTTATAAAAACGTTTGAAAGTTGGTATTGAAATGTTTACACCGGTAGAAGATCCCCCTCCAGATAACATCAGGCGACGAGACGAAAAAACATTGGGACCTGCATACACAGCAAGCTATCTACTGTGTATCGTTTCCGCACCACAAATATTTCAGTTAATCTTTTCTAACACAATGAGGACTATGTGAGGTTTCGATCGTCTTTAAGATTTTATATATCCGGCTTTTACATTTAAAAACATTTAAACCGGAATCTCGACTTTTAAGACGATTGGCATACGAAAAGTAGTTCGTTCCAACCTCGTTTGCATGACGTGCAATTTTGCGAATTACCAGTGTTCTAAAACAGCTCAACATTAAAATACTACAAACGAATGTTTTCAAAAATGACGGATAAAAGTTCTAGTATAAAACTCTCTATGATTATTTGCTCAGGCCAACAACACGTGAAATATTGACGCAATTGTTGCTGGGATCATCTTGTTGGGCGAGTGGTTTCGTAGTAACATTGTAAGAAATGTGGGCGCATATTGAACAAGAATAAAAAATTAAAAGGCAGGAAGTGATGGGATTTCTTCTTTGTAATAGAAAATCGGATAAACAATTTTGTTGTCGTCGAGTTTTATCCGCACTTTATTGTGCGTACTAGTTTCACATAACGTCGAAATTACAAAGTTCCTAAGTCACGATATAAAAATTATTACGTACGTAAGTCACAATATCGAACTTATAAAGTTCGTAAGTTAAAACATCGATATTATAAAGTTCGTAAGTCACGGTATGGAGATTATGAAGTACGTAAGTCACAATATCAAACTAATAAAGCTCTTAACTAAAAATATCGAGATTATAAAGTTCGTAAGTCACGATATGGAGATTATGAAGTACGTAAGTCACAATATCAAACTAATAAAGCTCTTAACTAAAAATATCGAGGTTATAAAGTTCGTAAGTCACGATATGGAGATTATAATGTTCCTAAGTCACAATATCAAACTAATAAAGCTCTTAACTAAAAATATCGAGATTATAAAGTTCGTAAGTCACGGTATGGAGATTATGAAGTACGTAAGTCACAATATCAAACTAATAAAGCTCTTAACTAAAAATATCGAGATTATAAAGTTCGTAAGTCACGATATCAAACTAATAAAGCTCTTAACTAAAAATATCGAGATTATAAAGTTCGTAAGTCACGGTATGGAGATTATGAAGTACGTAAGTCACAATATCAAACTAATAAAGTTCTTAACTAAAAATATCGAGATTATAAAGTTCGTAAGTCACGATATGGAGATTATAATGTTCCTAAGTCACAATATCAAACTAATAAAGCTCTTAACTAAAAATATCGAGATTATAAAGTTCGTAAGTCACGGTATGGAGATTATGAAGTACGTAAGTCACAATATCAAACTAATAAAGCTCTTAACTAAAAATATCGAGATTATAAAGTTCGTAAGTCACGATATGGAGATTATAATGTTCCTAAGTCAAAACATCGAGATTATAAAGTTCGTAAGTCAATAAATTGTGATTGTTAAATTCGTAAGTTAAAATATCGAGATTATAAAGTTCGTAAGTCACGGTATGGAGATTATAAAGTTCGTAAGTCACAATATCAAACTAATAAAGCTCTTAACTAAAAATATCGAGATTATAAAGTTCGTAAGTCACGATATGGAGATTATAATGTTCCTAAGTCACAATATCAAACTAATAAAGCTCTTAACTAAAAATATCGAGATTATAAAGTTCGTAAGTCACGATATGGAGATTATAATGTTCCTAAGTCAAAACATCGAGATTATAAAGTTCGTAAGTCAATAAATTGTGATTGTTAAATTCGTAAGTTAAAATATCGAGATTATAAAGTTCGTAAGTCACGGTATGGAGATTATAAAGTTCGTAAGTCACAATATCAAACTAATAAAGCTCTTAACTAAAAATATCGAGATTATAAAGTTCGTAAGTCACGATATGGAGATTATAATGTTCCTAAGTCAAAACATCGAGATTATAAAGTTCGTAAGTCAATAAATTGTGATTGTTAAATTCGTAAGTTAAAATATCGAGATTATAAAGTTCGTAAGTCACGGTATGGAGATTATAAAGTTCGTAAGTCACAATATCAAACTAATAAAGCTCTTAACTAAAAATATCGAGATTATAAAGTTCGTAAGTCACGATATGGAGATTATAATGTTCCTAAGTCACAATATCAAACTAATAAAGCTCTTAACTAAAAATATCGAGATTATAAAGTTCGTAAGTCACGATATGGAGATTATAATGTTCCTAAGTCACAATATCAAACTAATAAAGCTCTTAACTAAAAATATCGAGATTATAAAGTTCGTAAGTCACGATATGGAGATTATAATGTTCCTAAGTCAAAACATCGAGATTATAAAGTTCGTAAGTCAATAAATTGTGATTGTTAAATTCGTAAGTTAAAATATCGAGATTATAAAGTTCGTAAGTCACGGTATGGAGATTATAAAGTTCGTAAGTCACAATATCAAACTAATAAAGCTCTTAACTAAAAATATCGAGATTATAAAGTTCGTAAGTCACGATATGGAGATTATGAAGTACGTAAGTCACAATATCAAACTAATAAAGCTCTTAACTAAAAATATCGAGATTATAAAGTTCGTAAGTCACGATATGGAGATTATAATGTTCCTAAGTCAAAACATCGAGATTATAAAGTTCGTAAGTCAATAAATTGTGATTGTTAAATTCGTAAGTTAAAATACCGAGACTCTAGAGTTCGTAATTCAAAATATCGAGATTATAACGTTCGAAGTCACAATGTGGGGATCAGTTCGTAAGTAAAAATATCAATAAGTTGCCGAGGTCAAATCTCCATCGATTTAACGGGAGGCATTATCTGCGAAATGTAAATACTTTGCGGGATTTTTGTTTTTAGCGCATAGTCCTTCTTTGACCCAACTTTAGCTAATTTTTGTTGTTGATTTGGCAGAAATTAATTCCAATAAAGTGAAAGTAAAACGTGATCGTCAGTTGCGACTATAAACAAAACCGATTCTAAAAAAGGTGATTTTTTAACCCGAAATTAAGTCCAGTTTTCTTACAACAGAGTTTTGATCAGGGTCGAGGATTTGATCACATACCTGGATAGCTTTTAAAAATATATTAAATATACAATTACATGAAATAAAAATGGAGCAAACAATAAAGACCTTTAACACAGCACATAACCAATAACAAAAATTTAAATGTCGCGTAGGTTTTCTAAAAACATATAACAAACTAGCCATTAGCCCATGGAAAAATTTACCGAGGATCGCCCATCGTAAATAATTCCTACATCGCATGGTGCTTCCTTGCTCGCCTACTATCACGAAGTCATTAAACTTAAGCGGGAGTTATTGCTATGTACGATTATAATGGCGTTCCCGATCACAAACTCCCCGGTTTTTAAATTGGCTCACAGACAGACAACAAGTATTTTAATAATGAAACATAAGGTGCTCTTACATATTACTATGCGCGTAGCCTCGTGAATATACAGTAGACTCTCTGTAATTCGACTTCCCCTAATTCGAACCTCTCCTTAATTCGAACAAATCTTTTGGTCCCGTCAAAATCCCTTAACAAACTCTCATGATTCACTTCCCCTAATTCGAACCTCCATAATTCGAATACCTCTATTTCCGGTCCCTTTAGATCATTTCACCCCGTAAATCGAACTTTTAAAGATCGAATTACGTAAAGTAGCCATTTTATCTCCCTCTGCTAATCTTTCATCGAGTGTAAACAAGGTTTTACATGTTCGATTTCAAAATCGAAGGTCTAGGATTCTTTTCAAACTACAAAGGATATATTTTTGTTATTAATCAACAAGATGGCGACTCTTCCAGCAAAACGTCGATAAGGAGGAACAACACTGCAAACCACTATTCATGACTTTTTTGCAAAATAAAAAATACATCTGAAGTAATATAGGAGATATAATTCTCAAGATATATAGATGGATGTATCTATGAAGTCTATTTACTACCACCAACCCTGATTTTTGGACAAAATTTCACAAAAATTTATGAACTTCCCCTAATTCGAACTCTCCCTAATTCGAACTTTTTTTTCGGTCCCCTGCGAGTTCGAATTACAGAGAGTCTACTGTAGTTGTTTACATTTTACAAAGCAGTAAAGCTAACCTTTTATGTAGTGTTCCATTAACATAACGTCTTTCTGGTGGGTTACCTGAAACAAGGACAATAATTTTCCAAATCCAAATAATTATCTCAATTTTACCAGCAATTTCACAGTGTTTAGACAGGACCTAAATTTCCATTGTTTTTTTCCGGAATATTATCTGGAATTTCTTCCTCTTAGTTACACTCAACGAAAATATCCTGTCCTTATAGCTTCTCTTATGTTGGATGTTATACCATACAATGTCGTAGAATAATTTCTGACGCAAAAAAACAACATCATAACCACAAAATGTGGTGTCTGACGCAAAAAATTAAAAATAACATTCACAAAATGTGGTATGAATAATGTTCGATGCCAAATATATATATAAAAAACCACACCCATAAGACGGGTAGAATGTGTGCTGCAAATAATTAAAAATCACATCCACAAAAAAATTGACTTAAAACATTGGTCATAGTGAAGTGCTAGGAAGATTTTAAGTTAGGTTCTCAAAGAACATTATTATTCAAGGATTAGTAAGTTAGTCAGGAAAATATTTAGTTGGGGGAAACTGTTACTGACCCTCAAAATTATTAATAATTTTTCCTCATTTTCTCCCCTTCAACAAGGTACTGCTTTTAAACATACATTTTTAAAAGTTGGAATTAAAATGAGTAACAGAATATTAAAATTATAATAACAATACTAAAAAAATCGTAAATGTACGTGAAACTTTAGCATATCGCAAAAAAAAAATATTAGCTTCGAAAATTGGCTTGGCTTTTAAAGTATACCGAAATTAACGTTTTACCTTCCACAAGTACTCAGGCCCATCAACAAGCTTTGCAGATATATTACAATATTTTTGAACGAGAAGAAGACATTCGGTTCCATACAAGAAATCATCTTCCGTGCACTAAAACAAAATTGTGAAGTATACACTTCAATGTTACGTGAAAATAATCCAATCTTTCAGTTTGATACAAATACTTTCTAGGCCAAACTGTACAAACTAAAGAAAACAGTTTTTCTAACATGTTGAAACACAAAAACACTTTGAGTATTCCGGTTTAATGAACTTTCAACCTAATAAAGGCATCGAGTCTACTATTATTGTTTTATATTTATTAGCAGCAGTACATAGAGATACTTATTAATATTTTAAACCCTTTTTGTTCCTTAATTAGGGTGGTCACCAAAATTTCAAAAGCAATTTCCAAGCATTTTCGGTATCTTTAACCAATTAAATGAAGAAAAGAGAACACAGGATTAAGGCATTAATAAAACATAGATAGTAAAGCCAAAAAATACAAAAACGCACCCGTTGTTTCTATGTTGTAAGGATTTTTCAGGATGTAATTTTTACATTCTTTTTTATGTTCTCTAAATATTCTCTGAGTTTAAACAATTTAAGAAGTTCTGGAAAGAAAGAAAATTACAGATTGCAGGTACAATGGATAAACTAGACCATTTAAGACTTAGACCCACACTTCTAAAACATGCTGCTGAACATGTTATTCTGCTTTTTGCTAGCAAATTCGTTGACATATACAGACAAAAAGTAAACAAAAAAAGAGTAGAACAGGACTTCTGTTACGGGTACAAAGAAACCAAGGTACAAGTCGAGATATGTATACAATCTCTGGCAAAACTTAACAATTTCTTTCATTCAGATAAAGCTTTTAACGCTTTACGTTGTACAATCTAGTGTGACATCGGCAAGACCTGGAATTATGTGATCTCTTCAAGCAAAACGATGTAAGATTGCAAAACGGTGCAAGATTTCACAAGATTAAACAGGAATGATTTTCCACTTAACTGATCCACTACACGTTTTATTTTATAAGCAACTCCATTTTTCCTTTCACTCTTAGTTGCTAGGGGAAGTTTTCGAGATTTCAGCTCCAAGAGTTGCTTAAGTGTAATTTCAATTCTCAATTTTATATTTCAGCTTGTATTTTTTGTTCTTAATGTTATTATACATTTATTAGAAAAAGAAGAAACAATTTAGAGATGTTGTTAACTTTTAATTTAAAATGTTAGGCTGCCAGTTGCATAGTTTTTGACGACTAAATTATGCCTTAGCCCTTAGCAAAATCAGGTTGAAAAAGGGCTAAAGGCTATAACTTTATTATTTATCACACAAAACTTTAAAAGACAAAAAATAAATAGATGATCATCAAAACAACATTTTTACATCTGACTTATTTTAAAAATAAAGTCTTATATATAAAACTTTGACTACTTAAAACAATCATTTTAATGATTTATTTTTGATTTTTATTATTTAATGTGATATTATTTATGTAAAGAAAGGCCTACTTTTTAAAAATTCATTTTCGATGATATATATAAGGATGCGGTATTTTTACTTTTTATCTGGGTAAAAAAACTTTATTGAAATTTTTACCATACAAAAAATTGAAAGTAAAAAAAATTTCATCGTAAAGAAGATTTGGAGCTATTTCAGGAAAATTAGATATAAAGTATTTCTAGGAATTTTCAGATTGATGGACCTACTATTAATCATTTGTTTTTGGGATAAAAACCCGTTTTATTCTTAGTACACCCCTCTTTTGTCAAAAGTTCTTTTAAATGTTATTTATATGTATTGTCTGTAGGTGGATATAACAGTTAAAATTTTATAGCATTTGAGAAACATTTTATTTTATGTACTTTTTGATTTGCTTTTTATGAACTTGTATTTGAATGCTTGAGGTGTGTGTTTCCGAATATTACGCCTACAATAATAAAACAAGTAAATATATACGTAAGAAACATTGTCTTCTGTTTTTTTACATTTTATTTACCAGCTATTAAATTCGACAGGAGAATGGAGACCACAGAATTTATAAATCTAAGTCAGTAATTGCTTTAAACATTTTCTACTAATTGGAAAAACTGCATTGGCAAGTTTTTATGGCAATTGGAACATTAGTCTTAAAAAAAATACAAATTTTTTAGACAGTTAAATTAAAATATCTGTAAACCATGGTAATTTAATTCATGGAATTAAGATACCTTTAAATCTTAACGTGATTATAACATTTAGATTATTTATTGGCGAAATGCAAATGAAAGTGGTATATTTTACAGTTTTTTTAATTAAATTAATATGCACCAATCATTTAAATGAATAATGCAGGGAGTAATCTTTATAGTAATAAGTTTTTTAGAACTATTTAGAATTTTAGATGTGACGCTTTAGGTGCAGGAAAAATTAGACTGAATAATTCTGAATTTTTAATTTCAAGTTTGGATATCCAGAAAGGGGTACGTTAGTAAAATAAATATCTATTTTAAATGCCATCGAAAAATGAATTTTATTTTTCAGTGTTTGGGCTGTCTGTTTTTCCATTTGTATTCACAAACTTGATATTTGCAAGCACTAGTAAGCGTGGAAATTTCAACAGCTACGAGATATACTGAAAGTTTTTTTAGCATTCTAGATACTTTACCACATAAATAATGTTCCGTTAAAACCCAACAGGATAACTAGGGATCAAGCCTGCTTTCTGATAAAGACTGAGCAAACGTGTCAAAAATAAATAATCACAAGGAACGGTAAGAATGAGAAAATACAGTTAATTTAAGTTAAACTTGCTGTTCAACTCAAATTGTACTATCCAGCGAAACATTAAAAAGTATCCAGTTGTTGATTTCAAACAATTGTCGAAACTAATGATCGCACAGCACGATGCCTAAAGTTCAAATGTCAGCGTCAGTATTTGTAGTGTTAGGTAATTAATGTGTGCTGGAATGAGTATAAGTGAACTTTCATTAAATAGTATAGTGTAAGTGGTATACCTTTACCCATGATGTTTTGCTGGTCACTATCTGGGTTAGAAAGGTCTGTGTAAGAAATGGAGAACTGCATATGAAATAATTACTTAAAAACAAGTTACTAAGATTACTTTAATGGTGCTCGGCAAGACACTACAGATAAAAAAAAGTTTCAACCAATAAGAGGCACAAACCTGTTTTGCTATCACTTCGAGTATTGGAAGGAGCAATAGATACAACAAATCTGTGGTGTCCTTCTGGGACATAGATAAGAAATTCCAAAAGTAGTACACTTTACTAAACTTTTATGTTTCGTAAGCGACTTTTGAATATTTCGATGTCACAAAAAGATAGAATTAGTTCACAAAATTCAGGCTTTCCGATTCACACGGACACAGTGGTAGTAATTTCACAGGCACATTTTTAAGGATTTACTGTATGTATTTTTGGCAGTTTGGTAGTTTAGATTTTCCCAATAATTTTTAGCAAACTTATTAATCAAGGGACATTTCGGCTTTCATTTTTTATGAAAGTAAAATGGGAATAATACTGGTTTGATAACTGTTATCTATCTAACTGAATGTAAAAATCATTAAATTAAGTACCGCTAAAGCATCAACACGAAAGATAGCTATGTTTGCAAAAATACATACTATCATTTGTGGATAACTATAATATTTGTCAACTTATATATTTGTACATACTATGCATTTGTGTTCTTTATTTTGTACATACTAATAGATTTGTGATATGTTCATACTATATCATTTGTACATATATACATTGTGGGCAAATTATATATTTTGTATAACTATACATTTGTGTATATTATCATTTGTACATATAGATTTGTGATACTGTTCATCTATATCATTTGTACATACATAACATTGTGGAAATTCATTTATTCTTGTTTATAACATTTGTGCATATTTATACCATTTTGTGCATATTAATGATTTGTGCTACTAT